>JARHVA010003516.1:1092500-1152500 GCA_037957365.1 Torreya grandis | reverse complement strand
ATTCTTAGAACTTGGACATTAGCACACCCCTTTGGATAGTAGCACACTATGCTAATGGAAAAATGGAAATGGGGTAGTGTTAATGTCCCCTAGCTCTTTTCACCCCCACAGAATATCTTTACATTTATCAAATCACCTTAGGGTTAGCCTAGAACCATTTTAAGTCTTGACAAGTACTAAAATTATATATATATATATATATATATATATATATATATATATATATATATATATATATATATATATATATCTGTGTGTGTGTATATGTATATGTATATCTATATATACACACACACACGCACACAAATATATATATATATATACATACATATATATACATATATATATATGTATATATATATATATGTATGTATATATATATGTGTGTATATATATGTATATACATATATATATATATATATATATACATATATATATATTTATATATATATATATAAATATAGATACATATATACATATATATATATACACACACACACACACCACTTTCATTTTTATATCCCCCAGATGGTAAGTAGATGTAAATATTCATAAATAAAATCAAAAATAGTTGTGAATCTACTACACATGGGCAGGTAATGATGGATTCATTGCCTACTTATTTTATTGAGCCACCTACAAGAGAGGGTTGAACAAGCCATAAGTACAGTCCAAGTTATTCATATATTAGGATGTATTGAGTAAGGGTGTTAAATGATGGAGTGAAGACCAACTTGATTTATTAAGCCACACTAATATGAGTATTAATCATTCCATTAGCTTCATCTAATTTATTCATCATTTTATCACCATTTTTAAACATAGAGGATGTCACAAGGTTTTAGCATTAGTTCACATACCCAAAAAGGTGTATTCATTCCATTCCTCTTTCTCTCATCTCTTTACTTAGTTTTGTCTTTAATTTTGATATTTATTAAATAAGTACTAATTCATTCATGTTTCATTCACAAGACATGCAATGAAACATGCTTCATAGACTCAAACCTAAATTCATGGGCTTCCCATAATAGGTATGTCGAAGTATGTATCTTTTTCATTTATCTAAGTCATTTCACTTTGTAGTATTTATAGAATAAATAGGTGGGAATATAGTCATCTAAATTATCATTTTTGTGTAATGAGTGTCACTTGAGACCACCTTATATTGAACTTATCCCTAGACCTATCTTAGGTCTACTCTTGATCACTTTCTAGATTTTTTGTTTGTCTAACCCATTCCTAGATAAACCAAAGTGACAGTATACCTTCACTAAGGCACCAAGGCCCCATTTTCATCCATTCTTAGAACTTGGACATTAGCACACCCCTTTGGATAGTAGCACACTATGCTAATGGAAAAATGGAAATGGGGTAGTTTTAATGTCCCCTAGCTCTTTTCACCCTCAAATAATATCTTTATATTTATGATATCACCTTAGGGTTATCCTAGACCCATTTTAAGTCTCGATAAGTACTAAAATAATATGTGTGTGTGTGTGTGTGTGTGTGTGTGTGTGTGTGTGTGTGTGTGTGTGTGTGTGTGTGTGTGTGTGTGTGTGTGTGTGTGTGTACATACATATGTACATACATATATATATAGACATATATATATATATACATATATATATATATATACACACACATACACCACTTTCATTTTTTATCCCCCATATGGTAAGTAGATGTAAATATTCATAAATAAACTCAAAAATAGTTGTGAAAATCAAGGTTATTGGTCCCTTTTCTACCATAATTCTACATACACCCATATATAGTAACCCATATCTCAGATTACTCAGGGTTCCAATGCCAAGTCACACTCAAAAAACATAAACCAAGATTCATACTTCCATTCACTTGAAATTATACTAACACTTAGATTGGAAGAACTACATCAGACTTGATCCAATTTCATGGTATTGATATGTACTCAAAACTCAACAAATGATGTGTTGATGTCACGTCTATCTTACCCTAATAATACTACTCTTTTTTAACTTGTGCTCCTCAAATACCCTAACAAAAATGGAGGTTTCAGGTTTTGCATTAAAATTAGTCAAAATAAGGAACATACAATAATCTAGCATTTAATCACATAGGCACATGATCCTAAGAATTAGGCAAAGGCCCACCAAAAATATCACTGTCTTTTATATATAAGGACACTAGCATGGTTTAGTATAACATTAACACAATTCACTATCATATAGAGGATTAAATTACTATCCAAGAGAGTTTTTTATTCTAGTTTCTTCTTAGCAACACCTTACACTAGCCCTAAACCATTGTTTACCTATCCACTTATCTGTCTTAGTTAATTTTCCATCTATGTATCTTTTTCATAATTTATTGCTTTTTTAGATGAATTCTAGAGTTTAATTTGTCCCTTTCCATATATTAAAAAACTCAATTTTTACAAAATAACTAGAATAAATTGAAGTGGAATTACCATGGCCATACGAGAACTAGATATACCAAATAGTCAAAAGCCTAAAAAAGATTTAACAATAATTCTTTCAAACACTCAAAAACTAATAGCAGCATCAAAGCCATTATTTAGTGGGAAAATAGTATTAAAATTGACCATATTTCCCTTTTTACCTTTTTTCTTTTTTACCTCTTTCAACATTTCTTCGATAGATTTCACCATGACCAATTACTTATCATGACTCAACATATCTAAATTTATTTTTAAATGCATCTCTTTGTCTAAATCTAATATTTTAGATTCATGTCCTCTCTTCACTCCCCCTACTAAATTTTTTAGGAGATAATTTAGGTATTTTTTGATTTCCCACTCATTTTACTCACCTTCTTTTTTAGAAACCCCTTATTCTTCTTGTAGAGACTAAAAAATTGCACACTATGGTTCCAAGTGTCAAAATACCTCTAGAACCCCTAGGGACCAACCCTAACCTATTATACACAAACTAAACCTAAGCCACACTAATCCACTTTTTACCAATCTTTTCCTTTGAACCTCAACCACTGATGGTCACCTAACCATCGATGGTTAGGCTTGACCACCGACAGTCAAGTTTCTATTACCTGAATAGTCAAACTCTAACTTCAACTATGACTTAATTTTTTATATTTGACTCATCTAATTCATGTGTGAGCTAATGAATGTGAAATATAATTTTTAACTTATTATTGAGCCTCTTGTAAACATATTTTTGAACCTATCCTTCCTTTTGATAAAGAAAGAGGAGGAGAGGGTGAATCTAGATCTAGAATCAATCAATCATCTAAAGCTAAAGCTTCTTATATCAACACTTATTTTTGTAGGTGTTATTTCAGCTACCCAACAAGTTTAAAAAATATTTGAAGTGTTTCCATCCATTGGAAAAAATATAAGTACCATTAATATACCACAATCTCTTAAAACTCCATCAATGAGTTCATCATCCAACGGTGTCAACCATTCATCAAGTCAACAACCAACAATCCAAGTATCTGATTTCAATCATTTAGTTATTTTATTTTTATTTCATAATCAACATAGCCTAAACCCATGTATTATAATTCCATTCTATAACCTCATAAAAATAACCTTATCTTTACTAGACCCAACACATATTAACTATTGATGGTCACCCTAACCACTCATGGTCTATCTCAACTATAAACGATTACCCCAATCATTGATGGTTACCATAATCACCGATCAACAAGCTATTTTCACCCACCAAACCTTGAACAAATCCATCTTCCTTTCCCTGTGCCTGATCATAAAATCCTACCCTATTTTCTAAACCATACTCGAGCTATTTAGCATTAGTATTGACCCACTTATTGTTATAATTAGTCAACTTCATCTATTTTTTTATCAAGTACTTGTACTTGATTTTAGTAACTTTTATTTTTTATGTAAGTACTTTATCTTTTAAAACTTGATTATTTAAAAGTGTGGCTTCATAGCCTCCAAATAAGTTCATTCTTCTTGGATCTAGGTTGCTAGGTAATCCACCCAACTATCTAACTAATCAAACCATGTATTTCAGTGCTTTATTATATGTAGGTCATTCCTACAAAGCCAAATAGGATTATCTACAGCCATCTGGATCAATGCACACATAACATATCAAGTTTTTATACCATACGCTTCTCATGTTTCTTTTCTCTTCCTTCAAAAGAACATAAGGAAAATTTCTCTAAAACATTCTAGCATGCTCAATGGGATGCTTGAGTCCTTTCTTGGGTTCATAGTTGCATCTAGGTATTTCCTCTTTCTACTCATATAAAAAAATCAAATTCTTTTTTGGACTTAAAATTGACTACATCCATTATCTACTTGTTTATTTTAGCTCACATAGCCTAATTAAAGAAAAGTAATTATATCATAGCTTCACTCTTGTCACACACACAAGACCAAACCATCTACAGTTAATCAAACATCAAACATTGACATAAGGCTTGACTAGGATTTCATTACCTAGTAGTCACCTTTCCTAGCTATCCTACTTGGATTTCATCACCAAGGGGAGAACCAACTCAGCTCTCTAGTTGATTATAAACTTTTCCAATCGGTATATCCTAGCTAAGTATCTAACACCCTTATCTCTACAGTGTGTGAAGTGAGTGGGTAGACTCAATATCAAGCCACATACTAATTCCAATATAGATCCTTTTAAGAGCCTAAACATAACCTAAAACAAACCATAGGCTTATTTTCTAGTACTTTATCTATAGGCCAATTTGGATCACACAGTCCTAAAAGCTCAAGGCATAATCTAAAAGAGAGACTAAAAGAAATATTAAGATTTAACATAATTTAGTGTGTGTTCTATTTCCTTGAATCATCTTTTCTTCTCTTTATTTGAGTTGTGATATTGTTTTCATCTTATTCTTTCCCTTACATGGTTTTAACTAGGCAATACCTAAGAAACTAAGTAAATCGAGACCCACCTCTTAATCATCCTTCTTCCTCTTCTCCTTCATCCATGGAGTATATATTAGATATAGAGATTTCTCTTCATCCTTTTGGGAGTCTTACCATCCCTCAAATGGTTTCCCAAGGTGATGCAAAATTTACCACCTTTTTAGATAAAAACCCCATAGCCCTCTAGCATTAACTTAAAACCATATCACATCATACCCTTACTTAAATTACACCTATTGACCCACCTTATGGTATTCCATATCACTTTATGGGTGATAGTTTTTTTCCACCATCTCCACACAACCTTTAGTCACCTATGCATCATATTCTACTAATAACCCCACCAACACTACCATTCAGAACCAACCCACTCAACCAAGTACCATGTAATCACCTTCTTCCCCAACTAATAACCCTATTAGTATAGGGGAAATCTAAAATTTGGGCACTGATACTTCCCTTACTATGGGAATACCATTTTCTAGTGCCACCACAATTCCCTTTGTCCCTAACCTACCTACCTCAACTCCATTTTAGAGCTTGGCAGTTCCCATACCTTCTACCCTTCCACCCTTTAGTACCAAAGTTACCACCTTCCCTTTATCTACTAACCCAATCATACCCCCTACCCAACCTATGTTAATCTCTCAACATATTCCCATCTTATATAACTTGAGATACAACCTGAACCCACAAGGGTATGTACCTTTACCTTCCACCCAACTGCATATCTCCACATATTCATATGTGGCATCATCCTAGCCACCCATAACCACATAGAAATATGTGGTAGCTTCTGAACTCCTCATAATCTACCCATATGCTTCACTTGCCTAGACCTAAAAAAAACTACCTTATAACTATAGGGATGCATAACCATGAATAGATCTTGTCAAATTGATAACAGATAAAATGACCACCTTAGAGTCATCTATCTCTGACACCTAGAAACTCTTATCATATGACAAAATTTGTAATGAACCTATTTACCCATTCATCCTTATCTGGCCTTACCCACCTCAGTGGGAACTTCCCAAATTCTCTAAATTTTAGAGCATGTAAGAACCCCAAAAACATTTGAGATCATTTAGACACTCATGTTACTTGATTACCTATGATGATGTCATCCTTCTTCATACCTTTCCCATGTCTCTATCATGTCTGGAACTAGATTGGTATAGTTTTATTCCTAGACACCCCCTCTTCTTTTTTCCCAGCTCACCCAAAGCTTCCTAGACCACTTTTATATAAACATATCTAAGAAGGTTTCCATCATCGATCTATACTCCATCTGATAGTTTGACAATGAGTTTATTGATGATTTCATGGCCCATTAGGGAAGTGTCATAAACCAAATATCCTTCTATTTACCACAACCTAAGCTAATTAAACTCTTTTCTTAGGCTTGCATCAAACACATCTCATCCATTTGACATGTTCAAAGCTTTACGACATTTGACAAGGCTTTTACCATGGCTTGCAAACATGAAAATATAGTTATTGATGAGGGGAAACTAGAATTGAGAAAAAAGAACTCTACTCTCACATAAAATGAGGCTTCCTCCTCTAAACACAATAACCAAACCAACACTAATTTCAAAAATAAGGGAACCATGAATGCGATTGTACTTAAGACCACCCCTCCACCCATTGTCAACCAATCTAAATCCTCTAACTTCTCTAATCAGAATACTAGGAATCCAAAACAAAACAACCAAAGATAATTTACTTTGATAGGGGATTTATACACATTGATCTTGGAGAAGTTGTTAAAATAAAAAATTATCCAACTTCCTTTGATCAAAACTTCATAATAATTCAACTCTTCTTTTCTTTTACCTACTTGGTATAACAAGAATGAATTGTTTGACTTCCATCATATCATTGGACATGATGTCAGTATGTATGACACTTTCAAGAGTGTTGTCCAAAATATCATTATAAAGAGGAAGCTTGTGCTATATAACCTCAATTCACCCCCGAACCAATCACTTCATATCTTTCGACAACCATTTCCCAATAATGTTGCATCTACTAAGAATGAAAACAAAGTAAGATCCTCTCATGAGGTACACATTATTAACATGGTGCTTACTAAACTCACTACTAAGGAGACTGTTATCCAACCTACCCTACCATCCCCTTCACTTATTGAGCTAGTGGAATCACCAACCTCTCTATCAAAAACAAAATTAAAGGAGATAAATTTTGACCTTCTTCTATTTATCAAGATAGTGGAACAACCAACCCCTTTGGAAGACATACTAAAGGAGAAAATCATTCCCACCACACCTTTTTATTCCATCATACAATATTCCACTCTCCATTTTGAAATCATCCCTAAGGAGAATATCATTTTACCTACTCTTACCATATAGGAACTACCTTCTTAAGCCTCATAACCTTTGATTGAGGTGAAGGATGAACTACCCACTCACCTTTCTCCATCTACATGCTTATAGTTTATGACCAATGCCAAAGGTATCAAACCTATCTAAAACATTTTCTCAGCTGATCTAAAATATTGGATACCTATCCCAACCTAACTGGATCATGTCACATTTTTGCACCACCTTGGGCTTCTTTACCTGAGTAGACAAGAACCCCTAACCACACCATTGTCAAACCAACCTATCACCTCTAATAACAAACCCATCACCATCACACCTAAATTTTCAGATGTCTCTACCAACCAAACCATCTCCAAATCATATCAACCTACCTTACATGAAGTAACCAAGTTACCTCTCATCATTCCAAACAAGCCTACCATGAATCTTAGCATGTTTCCTACTCAAAATGTTACTCATCCATTAGTAAAGGTGGATTTAAATCCACTAATCCCATAAAATAAACCCCTAACTAAATCATCCAAGAGATAAAAACCACCCAAGATCATAAAAACCAAAACTTTACCTCCCCTCACCACTTTACCTTCTATTATGGGACCTCACCCTTGTACCTTAATTAGGAAACTAGCCACCCTGAGCATAGGTGAAACCCAACCACCAATATTGGTTACACCATCAGTCCTACTTTTATCCTTATTTATTATTTCCACACCTCATATAACCAAACTACCTATCCCTCTGATCTCTTTCCCAACACCTTCTACCTCCAAGTCATCCATCTCTAAGCCATCCATGCCTAAAACATCCACCAAGATATCTCCATTACCCAAGACTGCCACCATCAAGCCTACTCCTAAAATGGCTCTTAACCCAAACACCAAACATGTGACTCCCATTCCCTTGCCACTTTCATTAGATTCCTACTCAACCATCCCTTAGAGGTTATTATAAGCATCTTGATTAACCTTACAACCTATTAGGACATTTATTCCATAGAGTCCTAAACCATCTTAGTATAATGACAAGATAATATGTTCAAAACATATGACACCTAATATAAGGCTTGATAAGCATTGGCCCATTAGCTATATCATGAAGATTACTTATTATCATATGAGCCTCTACTAAGCCTAACACCAATCCAAGAACCCACAACCATCAAACAACACTGACCTATCCCTCTACTCTCACCTTAGATTGAAGAGGAACCAAAGAAATCACTTTTCCTAACCCCTCCCTCAATCCATAACATCCATGTGGTCACATGATCACAATCCCAACCAAAGGATAAGAGGAAGACAATGGTCTTCATTATATGTACATATCCCTATTCCTCCACCCAACCACCTAGCCAAAACCAAACACCTTTACCTCAAACAAAACCCAAAGTATCCATATCAGGACCCTCTCACTCCAACCCATCTAAATCAATCCAATGAGTAGTTTTGAAATAACTCCACCAAACCCTAGTGAAAATGAGTTTGTATGAATTGACCAATACCTCACCCCATCATCTCCAAGTAATGATTGGAGCATTGAAATCTGTAGAGGTTATTTTGGAAGACCCACAACCTATAGTAGCCATTTTTGGATCCCTTCACATTTCCAACCTTGTTACCTTCAAGGATTCAAAAATACCTTCCATCCATCTAGATGACCCAAATCCTCCCCTCTTCATTATTTCCTATATTAACCAAACCCACATCAAAAGGGTTATGATTTATGGGGGAGATAGTATCAAAATTATCTCCTCACATGCCTAAAACCAACACTAATTACCTTAGAACCTCATGTCAAAAATCCTAGTGGTGATTTGATCATTTAATGATACTATGGCCACAACTTTAGGAACATTGATCCTTCACATTCACTTATGACCCCACATGCATTTTGAGCTCTTATATGTAGTATAAGGAGAGTTCTAATATAATGTCTTATTGGTATGCCCCTAATTTGATTCCATGTGTTGTGTTCCATCTACCCTACATTGGTGCATCAAATTTGAAAATGAAGGTCAAGTTGTTATCATACAAACTGACCTGAGCCCTTGGACATCATGAAATATGATGTACTAACCCAGTGACATCCTTCTTCCCCCATCCAATAAGCCTTCATCAATCAAAGATTAAATTCCGTCCTCTTTTACCAAGTAAGCATCCATCATTTATTTTATCTCTTCCATCAAAATCCCCATAATGGACCCTTTAAAATCAATAATCCAACATCTTTCATTGGGGGAATATCACCTTTTCACCCTTGATGCTTTCTCCACTCCCCAAGAGTATGGGAAATGTGAACACCAACTTGGTTATGACCCCAATATTCGTACCATTTTTCCTTTTAGACTCTTAACTTCTCAAAACAATGTCATTAATGGGGGAATTGATAAACCCATTGACACTTCTACTAGCTCCTTTTCACCTAAACAATTCACCGCTACCTTATCCTATCTAGATAAACACAAAGTCACCAAAACATAACTCAATAAGTGTGCTTAAAAGGGATTTGTCCTGGGTTGATATGAATAGAGGCTGCATGATATGTTTCTAATCAAAACCTAAAAACCTTACAAAACCATGTCCTCAATTTCATGCCACATAAACAACAAAGCAACCCACCTCCCATTACCATTATTGATGATGAGAAATCTCATCCTCACCATCCACTCCACCATCGATAGCTGAGGATTTAAACACCATTCCCCCTAAAATATTTTCATCAACATAATTAGCTTTGGAACCCTGACTTATCAAAAGGATAGGGGGACCATAACCATTCCTCTAACCCATCTTGAGATGATAAGATATGACCCTCCTATCATTAGTATTATTCAATGTTAGGATGATAAATCCATTCTCACCTATATTGGTGCACAATATTTTGCTATCCAAAAATCCCTACCTTCTAAGATTTCAACCATGTTGAATGAATCCACCACGGATATCAACTTGGTCACTCTAGACAACCCACACATTATCAAAATTGGCCAATAATTAAATTTTGAGGAGCTCTAGGATTTCCCCTCCTTTTTATAAGATCATAATATAACATTTTCTTAGTCTTATAGTGACATGCTAGGAATCAAACCCTCCATCTATACCCATAACATAGTCACCAACCATGATTCTAAGCCTCTTAGGTGGAAACTTTAGCAAATACACCCTTACATATCCCTTCTTATCAAAGAAGAGCTTCAGTGTCTCCTATCAAGGAATTTAATTCAACCCATTAACTATCCCCGATGGGTCTTGAACATCATACCTATTAATAAAGCCATAGGGGGACTACACATTTGTGTGGAATTTCATGACCTTAACCTTGCTTTCCCAAAAGATGAATTTCCTCTACCAAGAATTGATCAACTAGTTGATCCTATAGTTGACCATGAGATGTTATCTCTTATGGATGGATTCTAAGATTACAATCAAATCTTAAATTCCCCTAAAGAGCAACACAAGACTACCTTTATCACCCCATGGGGGACCTTCTACTATAGGGTCATGCCTTTTGGAATAAATAATTCTAGTTCAACCTACCAATGTGATATGACCTACATCTTCCATGACTTTATCCAAAAAATCATAGAAGACTATGTTGATGACCTTCTTGGGAAATAAAATTATCATAAGGATCATTTATCCATTCTCAAGATTATCTTTTAGAGACTCATCCATTACCATGTCCACCTTAACCCCAAGAAGTACATTTTTGGGATTTTTATCATGAAATCTCCTTAGATTCATCATATCCCTTCAAGGAATTGAAGTAGATCTAGAAAAAATCAAAGAAATCCTCAACATGCCTCTTCTTACCCACCTCAAGTAGCTTCACATCTTGTAGGGGAAACTCTAAACCATTTGTCACTTTATCTCCTAGCTATCAGATCAATGTCAACCCTTCCACCACCTTCTAAAGAAGGATGTCACTTTTAAGTGGAACAAATACTATCAAAAGGCTTTTTATTCACTTAATCAATACCTTTTATCTCCACCTATCCTCACTTTTCCCAAATATGATCAACCTTTATACCTTTATATCTATGCCACCAACCACTTCATTGTGTCCATTCTCATTACATAGGATGAACAACATAAAGATTAAGCCATCTACTACATCTGATGCATGCCTTGGAATATAAAACTAGGTACACTTAAATAAAGAAGCTTTGCCTAGTATTGGTCTTTATGGCCATCAAAATTCACTACTACCTTCTCAACCACGAGACCTATGTCATAACCAACATTGAAACTCAAGTATATGCACTCCAAGCCATACCAAAACCAATGTGTGGCCAAGTTGCTCATGATTTTAGATAAGTTTGACCTTGAGTTTCTTCAGTAGAATTTAATTTAAGGGCATGTCATTAATAACTAATTAGCTGATTTACCCTTAGTAAATAAATAACCTCCTCTTCTTGAGTTTCCCGATGAGTCCATCTTGACCCTCTCTCAGGGAAACTACACCTATCAAGTGACCATGTTCTTCGATGGATCAAAGTATCAAAATGTTGGGGGAGCTATAATTATCTGTATCCCCCTTCGGTTTATCTTTCAAGTTATATTTTGAATGTACAAACAATATGATGAGTATGAAGCCTTAGTAATAGGCCTTAAAATTGCGTTAGCCTTGGGATTTAAAATGATCAACATGTTTGGTGACTCTCAACTCATGGTTAATCAAATCAATGGCTCTTACAAGTGCAAGAATGATGTCTTATAATAGTAAAAAAAAAATTAGATGTACTCTTAGTATCATTTGAACACTACCATATCGAAACCACCCTATGATCTATGAATAAGTTTGTTGATACCATGGCTTCCCTTCTCAAATCCCATCTATACCCTTTGAATCTAAACTATATATCATAATTCAAAGACTTATCCATCCCTCTTATGTTAAATCAAACTCTCCCACCATATTTAATGTGGAAGAGGCCTAACCTAACTTTTGGTATCAGTGGACCTTTGACTATTTTAACCTTATCATCATTCCTTCTAACATTTCTAAGAATGCTCAAAGAGAATTTATCTAAAGTACCTCATGTTATACCATTCTAGGAGGAATTATTTATAAAGACAACTTTGATGGTATCCTCTTCCACTGCCTACATAGTCATAAAGCCTCTCATTCTATCATGTCAATGCAAGATGGGACATGTGGGGGACACTTTATTGTCCTATCCATCACTAAGTGAATCCTTTTCCTTGGATATTCTTAGCCTACCCTTAACCAATACTATTGTGATTATGTGAAAAAGTGTGTTAACTATCAACAACACACTTATTTACATCATGCACCTAGCCATAGTCTTCATGTATCCATAGATTTCTAGTTTTTTTAATAGTGGGGTCTAGACCTTATTAGTGAAATTAACCCCCATTATTCGTAGTGACATCACTATATCATCATTATGACTGAGTACTTTACTAAATGGGTAGAGGTTATTCCTCTTATCTCAACCGAAGTAGAAAATATTGTCAACTTTGCCAATCATCACATTATCTATTGTTTTGGTGTTCCTCATAAAATCATCACTGACAATGGTAAATCCTTTAAAAAAATCTAATGACTTTGTGATGCATTTGGTATCAAGTTAATTTTCTCATCACCCTATCATCCTCAAGCTAATGGATAGGTGGAAACCTCCAATAAAACTCTTAATAACATTCTAACTAAAATTGTCAATGCATTTGGTCAAGATTAGCATTTACACATACCCTTCACCTTATGGGCATATCATACTAGAATTAAAACCCCTATGTATGCTACCCATTTTTTGTTTTTACTTGGAGTAGAGGTTATCTTACCTCTTAAAATCAATATTCCTTTTGTTCACATATCCTTGCAAGATCTCATCTCTAAAACTGATTATCATCAAGAATTTTTATCCTAACTTGAGCTACTTGATTAGCATCATCTGTCATCCCTCACTCACCTTCATGTCTATCAAGAATGAATCAAACATGCCTATAAAAAACACCTTAAAATAAAATAATTCAATATTAGAGACCTCATCCTCAAGGAAAAACAACATGTCACCAACATATTAAAAATCAAACAAGGCAAATATGCTTTTAATTGGTTTGGAAATTATATCATAACACATTAGTATTGATCAAGAGCTTATCGGTTATCCTCTCTTGAGGTAAACCCAAAGACTAATCCCTTAAATGCTTCACATATGCATCATTTCTTTTGTTTAAAAGTAACAAATTCACCTTTTGTCTAACTTAAGTTCATCCCTTACTTTATAATCACATTCATCTCCCTATTTTAGGGGTAACTAATTAACACTAAATCATGTTTTTATCTATCACAATCATAGCCTAATCTTGAATAATGCGTACCATGGCTCTACCCATTGTATGATTCTAATGATTCTTTCCACCTCTTTTCTAGGATGGATTCCCATGGTCATTATCACCTAAACCTACTTTGCACCTACTCAATATTCTCGTGCTTTTATGTTTTTACTTAATAAATGAAGAACCTTTAAGCCTATATAAGCAAGTCTATGTCAAGTAAAATTAAATGTAAATTCATAACCAAAAACAATCTTGGGTCACTCCTAGAATTTGTAGACTACTCCCTTAAAGGATAGCTACCAAAAACATATATAAATTGCTCAAAGTAAGGAAGACTGCTCTCTTGAAGGACATCTACCAAAAGTCTTGAATAAATCACACAAAATTACACCAATCCCTTGTAGGATTTTTAAATAAATCATTTTTCAAAGTATAAAAATTTATTGGAAGATTCTTGCATTGATCAACTTCCCCAACCCTCCAAAATAACAACAAAATATCAAAAGACATATTAACAAACATAAAAAAAAGCATAATAACCATGAAAGCCATAACTGGCTCTCATAATTAGACTTCCTACATCGATCAATCTACACCTTATATTACATGGACTTGTTCATATTGGCTCTTTGGTAACCTTCATAATAGGTATACTAGTCTCATACTAGTCTCACAAGAAGGTTCCATCTTCATTCATCTCCCCTTTACGAATTATAAGCATGGGATTTTTGAGCTCACTTGACATTATGTGATCAAGACACCTATTTTTACCAACTAATGAATGCTCATGAAAATAATATGAAGGTATTATGTTCCTTAAGACAATATAACTTTGATTTATTTTAATCCTTTCCAAAGAAGAAGCAGAGTGCCCTCTTCTTAGCCTCTCATATTAGTTGAAAAGATCACATGGACATTTGTCTCTTGAACATCTTCCCTTTCTCACATTTGGTATGATTATTTAACTTAATTTATGTGCTTCACTTTTAAAAAAATGACCATAATCATAACATCATCATCATAATAATCATCAAAGTCCATAAACATCATAACATCATGAATAATTGGCAATAAAATATTTTTTTACCACATCTAAATCTAAATGAGGAATCATATACTCATTAAATCTCAGCATAAACATCATCACCATATCAATGACATAAACATGATCATCTCAAACATGAAATTAAGTCATCACATCCATGAAAAATATCATCAAGAACCATAACCATGAATGTCATAAACATCATCCTAGTGATTAACAAACATCACATTTTCATCATAATCACATGCAATAACATCAAATCCATAAATAAACATTATCATAAACCTGAATAAAGATACATAACATCACATGCATAGTTAGGTGAGTTCACATTTACATCATCATGAGCATAAACATAATATAAAATACTCAACATGAACATCATAAACATCAACCACAATCTATATGTAAAGATCATATCTATAAATATTGAGTCTATAATCATATAATCATCATCATGTATATAAAAAATATACATATCTCTCTCAAAATATACATCTCACTACTTCAACTCGCATGCCAATATAAAATATCAAAAATATAATAAGTATAGTGTCTCTTAAATGAACTAAGAACCTAAGGAACTGGTGCCTCCTAGTGCACCACTACCCCTTGGAACCTATCCACTTGTACCTACCTACCCACTTGTAGGTGTGACCCACTAACCTGGTGTCACTACACCTACACCACAAATAATCCTAACCCTATACTCACCCCATTGGGGCTCATCTAGATAATGGATAAATACTATGGTCTCATAAGACCACAACTCTTCCATAATCAATACGTATCTCTACATAGGGATAGTCCCTATTGGTGCCACCACTATTGGTACTCCACCCCCTGTCTATTGAGGGAATCTCTCTCCTATGTCACCAAAGCTAGTTGAGACCTATCCTAATGTATCTTACCTATAACAATGGTCAATTGACCCTACACTACTACTGGTGATGCCTTTAATGCTATCATAGAATACTATGCCATGACTAGTGTTGCTTATGCTTGGTCTCTCTAACCAACCATTACTTGCATATTGAGGGCAACCCCATGTACCTATGCCTACTAACCAACTCTAGTAGCTAGGTCAACATCTATATCTTATTGACCACTATCATCACCATGAATATTAGCTACAACATATAGTGCCTAGTACCATATAGAGTAACCATCTACAACACCTATGTCATCTATCTTAATCCTCACTAGAATTTCTTTGTGATCAAGGAATATATATAATGGCTATGGATTAAGTAGTAACAACTTTGCATCCTTCCTCTTATACCTTACGAATACCCTTGGGATACCCTGTACCAAGTCAAACTATCTCTACAACCTATTAAATGGTATTATCTCTATCTCACTATCCCTCTTACCATATATCCATTGATAACTTTGTAGGGGTAGTGTATGTCAAGCATAGTGCACCCATCCTCAAAACCTGATGTATGGTCTCAAAATCACATCTCTAATAACTAAGGCATCTAATAAACCTCTAAACTAATTAATGTCATGAACCCATCCACTTAGTTTTGAAAAGGAAAATCATCTCTCCACCTCATAAATCTTACTCAGAAGCCCATCTAAGCACACCCCTCCTATAGTAGCCCCATTGGTCTTAGCACTTGGATGTGCTCATACACCCAGCAATCTAGAATAAACCCCACATTAATACCATACCTCTTTTGGAATCAGAATACCCTTAGATCCCTATAAATCTATACCAATAATATAGGTGCCGACACAAACATGGTATGACCTAGAAATATCTCCATCAATACACCCAACAAGAAATAAGGGAACCTCCTACTATTCAAATCAAGTAATGCATAACATGTCACCACTATCATCACCATGGTCAATAGTTGCCTATCATCTCTAGCCCTCTAGTATAATACAGTATTGTTAAAAGCTCCTACCTACCACCTCATAAAATTGAGGTTATCCCCATAAAATAGATCCATTGAATCATCATTCTCCTCCCTATGGATATAATAAATCAACTCACCTCATATGGGTAGCCATGTAATCCTATGGATATCCTTAGGTAAGATGTTCATCTCACCTATATGTAATAGGAAGTTATTAGTGGATAGATCCCATTTCTCAATGAGAAAAAATATCATCACTACATCCCATGACACATGTTGGTAATGCATCATAGCACCAGGCCCAACTCTTCCATATGGGCCCAACAACTGTAGTCATACCTTGATAAATCTCAATAAAGATCTGAGGCTCCCAATCTCATATCAAGATTTTATCCCATGCTTCCACTGTTTAATAAAAAACTTAGTTATCTATATTATTTTTACCTACTAACTCTTCCTATTTCACCTACCTCATCCACCATTCAACTCACAATTATTTAACCCATCTTATCTAAAACCTAAACAATCACCTTTTTTGCCTAAAATACATATCCCCAATCTTAACTACTACCTATCACCCTACATCATTTAATTATCTCACACATCTTCATACCTTGACCTTAACTATTCAAATCCTTACCTATTAACAACATTACCTTCACAGTAACCCTAGACATTAACCTTGAACTAAATTTTTCAAACATTACCTAAAAATTGTAATCTTTAAACCTTTTTTTAAAAAATGAATCCTCCTCTTATCGACTATCGATGTTCAGGTGATCATTGACATTTAGGTGACCAACCACTAATATTTTTCAACTATCAATGATTGGATATTAACACAGATGGTCATTCTAGATGACCACCTACGGAATATCTAAACCCTAACCTCCCTAAACAACCACCCAAACACCATTACAACTTGAACATTTTCACCTATACCTACCCCCACCCTACTCAACCTACCCTACCCTTCCAACTTCATCTTTACCCTTAATTTCAAAATAAAAACCACACACACACTAGACCTAGGTCAATACCAAAACAAACTACATCTATAATAGACAATCAATCAATAAATAACCAAATTCTAATACAAAATACATTCACCCAAATGGACTTAATTTATAAATTTAAAAGTAACCCCTACCTCATTCCTCAATCATCATTAATAAGGAACCCTAAACCCACTTCTTGGCCTTGTTCCCTACTATGCCCTCCCTACATCCTCATTAGTCAACCTCTAGCGCATTCTATCAACCTCACCCAATCACTAACCCTCATCCATTAGCTCTTTTTGCACAAAATGAAAAAATCCTCTCACCAGAAGTCACATGCTCAAAAGAGATAAATAAAACCTTGATGACCTTTTTGACCACACCCTATTAGGGCTAACACCTGATTGTTGATGGTCAAAGTGACCATTGATGGTTAACCCTAGGAGCTCTAACCATTGATGGTCAAAATAGTAAGTCTTTCCCTCTCCCCCAACCATTAAATTTTCACTTCCAAATTTTTGACACACACACCCATACCAAGTGCCCACACATAGAGATTACCTTCTCTACCCAACTTGATTACCACCATGTTACCCCACCATTAGAAATTTTGGCCCAAACTATAGTATACTTTTGTGATGACCTTGCCTTGGTCCTTTTGATAGCACCAACTATGTTTTTAATTTGAACATTTTGAACTTATGCTACTTTATGTACACTTGACCAATTTTGTGTTTTCATGGGATCACTTCCTACCTTAGGATACCCACTATAACATTGATCATGTCTAAAAAAACTTGATTTTATGAGTGTAGCCAAACCATCACATATGATCACATGGTCCACTTGTCATTTGTCATTTTACTATTGATCTTAATTTTTAATAACCATGGAAACTTAATTAATGCATGATCTTAGATATCACACCTACTCATACTTTATGTGTATGTTTATGTTTTAGTGCCCAACCTATCAACCACCAACTTAACACTAACCTAATCATTCATCAAACCCACACATGATTCTATTTCACCTCATCTATTTATGGTTCTAGGGAGAACACCTCCTCCCATGATTGAGGTAACCAAACCTTTGACAGATACTCCATTTTTATTTTTCCACTTATTGATATAAATTTAATAATAAAAAGGGGGAAAATATAGACACTAGAAAACTACACACTATGGTTTTAAGTGTTAAAACATCCTTAGACCCCATAGGGACCAACCCTAGTCTCTTGACCACAAGCCAAACTTAAGTCACACTAACCCACCTTTTACCAAAATTTGGATTTGACCCGCAACCACTGATGGTCACCCTAACCATGAATGATTTATCTTGATCATCAATGGTCAGGTTTCCACCACTTGAATAGTCAAAATCCAACTTTAACTATAACTAGCTCATCTAATTCATGTGTGAGATAATTCATGTAAAATCTAAATTTAAACTACTTATTAAACCTCTTTTCAACAAATTATTTCACCTCTCCTTCCTTCCTATAAAGATAAAGGAGGAGAGAGTGAGTCTAGATCTATAAACAATCAATCATCTAGATCTAGAGCTTATTGCATCAACACTTCATTTTGTAGGTGTTATTTTAGTCACCCAATGAGATATCTAGTGTAAAATAGATCCAAAGTGATGTCATCCATCAACTACTATCCAAATACCATTACTCTACTAAAATTTTCCTAGACTCCGTCAATAAGTTCATTATCCAACTACCTTAATCATTCAATAAGTCAATAATAAGCAAGCTAAGTATCTAATTTCAATCATTTGTTTACTTTATTTCTATTTCACAATAAACCCAACCCAAACCCATCTCTTAGAATTCCATTCTATGACCTCATCAAAATAACCTTTTTTAGACTAGACCCAACCCATAATAATTATTGATGGTCACGTTGACCATCATCAATCTATCCCAACCACCAATGGTTACCCTAAATATCAATAGTTACCTTAACTGCCAATGGTCATTTTAACCATTGATGGTCAGCCTAAGCATTAATGGTCACTATGTGACAAAATAATAGCAAGTTATTTTAACCCACTATACCTTGAAAAAATCCAACTTCCTTTCCCTTTACTTGATCACAAAACCCTAATCTATTTTATAAATCACACTTGAGCTACTTAGCATTAATATTGACCCACTTATTTCTATAATTAGTTAACTTCATCTATTATTTTATCAAGCATTTCTTGTATTCAATTTTAGTATCTTATAATTTTTATGCAAGTACTTTATATTTTGGAACTTGATTGTTTAAAAGTGTGGATTGATAACCTTCAAGGAATTTCTTGCTTCTTGGATCTATCTTGCTAGGTAATCCATCCAACTATCTAACTAATCAAACTATTTCTTTAAGATCTTTATTATCTATAAGTCATTCTACAACCATTAGATTAATGCATGTACAACATATTAGGTTTTTCTACCATACCCTTCTTGACTTTATTTTCTCTTCATTAGAAATAACATAATAAAAATTTCTCTGAAACACTTCTTTCTCACTCTCTCCAAGTTTTGCATTTCCCTAAATTTTTGGTTGTTAAAAATAGTCTTCATCAACTACTACTAGATCTGGAACACTCCATTTACTTGAGGTTATCTTCTCCCCTGTTTTACTCCCTAATTTAAAATTCCCCTAAGGGTATGAATCATGAATATTCCATGGTGCTTTGTAATTTTGACATCTAAATTCTATATTCTCATAATCTAAAGCTTAAACATGAAGAAATTCTTCATATTTTAAAATAATTTTCTCTAAAACCCCTTTACTCAAATCAATATCTACACAAATTTTGGTAAAAGTGCATAGGCCTATACTATCCCTCTCATTGTTATTATTTAAAAATGACCCCAAATAATTACCTCTGTCCTTATATGCATGCCAAAAATACAAAGGTAGATTAGGGAGTCAAACCCACACTGGCATCTTTGTTATTGAGAGAGAGTTTTGGTTGAACTCTAAAAACCAAGGAGTGCTAAATAACCTTGAATTATCCCAAAACTAAGGTCCCTCTAAAATGCATTTTTGATAATCCTTATCCTCACTAAAATGAATAATAAGAAAACCTTTAGACTATAAATAAATCTCACATTGGGTTGACCATGTCACATAAACCCACTGATATAAGGCAATGGAAGATGGCCACAAATCATTAAATATGTAGATTGCTGCATCCTTGGTCAAAGTATGAAAATACTCATCTAATTCTTTATTTAAAATCTCTACCAAAGGAGCCTCCTTCACTTATTCAACTATATAGGATTGAGGTGGAGAGTGATATTTCATTGAATTTAGCTTGGAAGCAACATCTTTTATATCTTCTTTAAAATTTTTAGGTTTGAAAGAAGCTTGATTTCATCCTTCCACTCCTCCCCTCAGTCTTGGAGCCCATAAAGATGAGTGAATCTTTACCTATATTACAGAAAGATAATGGAAGATGATCCTAAATTTATTTTACTTATTGCACCAAGCATTGGAACTTATATAAAACACCTACAAAATCTAGTATACTTTGTTTTAAGTATTTCACCAAGTCTACACATTTTACCTAGTTGTAAATTGTTCTTCCTAAAAGGGATTTGATAAAAATTTAAAATCTTGGATTATCAACATTTGAGCCCTATTGATTATGTAATGTTACCCTAGTATTAATAGATCCTTCCTCAATCTCTTTTGATGTTAAAATTACCTTATTAGGTTTTATGGTTCTCTATGGTATTTCACCAAACATTTGACCTTCATCGACTAGCTTGATAACTTATCTCTATCCTCCAAAACCTGGTCTAAAATAGTCGAGGCTTGAATTTCTCTATGAAAGAGTTTTATGTAGGAGACCAATGCTTGGAAAAATGTTCCCCTTTTTCTCATGAGTTGCCATTTGATAAAGATCTTTTTTTGGTCTTAAAACCTTTGACATCATCCCAAACTGCTATCATAAACTATGACCTCTTCCACCATTACTATCTTGTGTCTCCCTTTAATTCTAAAGGTTGAGAGTGGTGAGCTCCTCTTTCCATCCCACACCCCTAGTTTTGCTATGAAATTAACTACTAAACTCTTCCCTATTTTGAATGTCCAGTCACACCTACCAAATCCATGAAGTCTTCTCTCTCTGACACCTTTGGCATGACCATCTAGATTGCTTATTGTTCCTCCTTCCAAATTCTCCACCATCATCAATCCTTCCCCTATAGCTAATAAAATTTCACTCAGAACCCTAAAACTCACCATCAACACCATTCTGCACCCTATAATTATTATCAGGTGTAGTGAAGGCTATGACATCATTGATTTTAGTAATTTATTATTATTTATAAGCTAAGTAAATAATTCAATTATTATAGAAATTAATGGATATTAAAATTGAAATATTTATTCCATAGTTTATTATTACATCACTTTAACAACCTAGGGTTTTATATTACGTAACTCCTTAACTAGTAAAATGAGTTATTTCAATTCCATTACAAATAATTTGACTATTTTATAATCAAGTCATATCTCCATCTATCTATGGTTCTAATTTCCAAACATGAAAATAGAAAGAATCTTTTTTTATGTTTTGTTAAATGAACTATGCCACTATCTATATATAATGGAACATCTAGATCCATTTGAATATTTTTTTATGAGTGTGCATTATTATTTATTTTCTCCAACTGAATACATAATAAATTTAGATAAATGGATTTTATGTTAAGTAATATCCAAAACACTTGATGTTTCCCAATAGTGAATGAAAATTCTAATGACTATTGTGATAATTAGATGGAAAATAGATCTCTATAACCAACTTCTCATATCTTTTCTTATAGTCCAATGTAAATTAAATAAACAAAATATCTCGATAGGGGTTAGTTCCCAAAAGAGCCATTATTTATTACTGTAAATAATTAGTCAAAAAAATTTAAGTATATTATGTTTTTCAAATATTAAATGTATGTTAAAATAATGTTTTAGAACCATGTGAAAAAAACTATTGAGATAAAGTAGTCACCTATTAAGAAATTTGAAAGAACAACTATTATAACTTGTAAATTATAATAGGTTTGATAGTAAAACTTAAACATCCTTATTGGCCTTTGTTGATAATATTCTTATCTTGTGTATAATGGGACAATTATGAAAAAGATAGGAATAATGACCTATTTAATGATAATATTTACTTATTTTTCATAAGGGGAAGTTAATCATTATAAACAAGATGAAAATATTATTTTTTAAGATGTCAATTTTCTTATCTTTTATATAACAAGATAATTCCCATTCTTTAAAATATAGGAATAATATAAGAAACACAAGCCTATATTCCTATCTTGTGTAGAATGGACACGTTCCCATTTTACATAAGATAAGAATAATAGCCTATTAATTAATAATATGAGAAACACATAGATATATTTTTACCTTATTTAGAATGGGCACATACCCATTCTACATAAAATAATAATACTAACATGTTAGTTGATAATATTTTTACCTTGTGTAGAATGGATGACTATCCATTTTGAAAAAGATAGGAACATTATCAATTAAGAAGCCAATATTATTATATTATGTAGAACTGGAAAATGCCCAATATGAATAATATGATGAACATACTAATATATCAATTTATTATGTATAATGTTGACATGCACATTCTGTATAAGATAATAATATTTCTTTATTAATTTATAATGTGAGTAATAGAGGTCTATATTCTTATATTGTGTATAATTTACACAACCATTCTAAACAATATAATAAAATTAGTTTAATAATTTATAGTATTCCTATCATGTTTATAATGGGTAAATATTATTGGCCAAAATTTTCCGATATATGAAACTTTTGCCTAGATGGATCATGCCACTCTTCTAGACCATTTAATGTCATTTTTCCTTCATGAATAGTCTCCTTTTACTCCTAATTTGATGGTGCAATACAATATCCTAGAAGGTCTTGGTGTGGTGTGGGAAGTTGTACAGGGTCCTAGTGTAGTGGATGATCCAATGGTGGAAACAAAAAACAAACTTCGTGGCCCTACCTCATTTTCCTTACACTCTTTTAAAACACTTTACCAAAGTTTAAAGTAAATTTGGAGATTTTAAGGAAAATGCCTAGAAATGGGTCTTGAGCTGCAAGCAAAGGATATAGTTGGTGTCCAAGGTGTTTGAAAATTCAACAAAAGGAAGGTGGTGTATATAAAATGTAAAATATTTTAGTGGGTCAAAAATAATGTACAATAAAGCCAATTTTCCCAAAAGACCCTCGAAATTGCATTAGATGACATGAGGAGCTTCTAAATATAAATTTTAAGTGGAAAAGTGATATTTTGAATAATTCAAATTGGTTTTGACTTCTTTCCACTTTATTTTGGAATTATATCTTCATTTAGACATTTTCAAGGCCATTTCAAGTCATTTGGAGTGGAGGAGAGGAGTTTTGATCTAGAAAGATATAGTTTTTGGCCTTTTAAAGCCATGGTTGAATAGGGTTTTGAAGGTTTTAATCAATAAAAAGGTTCATATATCATATTTAGGCATATATGGTGTCTATAATATCCCCTTTTAGATCTCTAAAATCATATCCAAGAATAGGAATCAACATAGCTAAGGAAAACTTATTGGTTGTAGACTAGGCATGAAATAGGTTTTCTACCATTAATGGAGCTTCAATAACCTCATAAGGTTTATAGAGGGAAGAAAAGGTAAATAAAATCATAATAAGTATTACCAATGTGTTATATTTCATATAAAATATTATGGTTCTTCATGCTAAGGTAAAATTCTTTTAGTATAGTCTTAGACAACTTTAGGAGAGCCTAAGGTTTTCACTCAGTACAGTCAGGAGAAAAAGATCTAGGATAGACTATATTGAGAATTGATAGGTACCCTTTTTTCCTTATACTTTTTTGTATTTTTTTTCAGGTTTATCTCCCCCATATTTACTAACAATCACTAATAATGTAGGGGTGTATAGATGGTGTTTTCATATAGATATGGTCTAGGTTATCTTTTGTTTCTTCATTTAGAATATCATGAAGAGAAATGGTTTAGGTGAATTATTTAAGGGTAAATTAGGACCTATTACACTTTGTTTCATTAGTTAACTCCTTATATGAATTTATAGTATAAAACCTATTTCATACATTGTCTTTGTGAATGGTCTTTTAAGTCCATTTGGGACCAAAATCTTAGTTGTTAATCAATTTTTTTAATCTTATAAAATTATAAATTAAACTATTAAGTATTAACAAACCTCATTAATTATATAAGGGATTATTTATCCTCAAATTTTAACACAACCTCCTTTGAGACATTTTGGCAATCTAATCTTCATTTTAAGGTAATCGAGGTCTAAGTACTATTTTGACGTGTCTTATGAATATCAATTTATACTCAAGGACACCTAGGTTCCTTATATAATATAATAAATATTAGGAGAAAAATTCTCATATAATCTCGTTATATAATATAGGTGACATATATATCAAGTGAAGATGAGTGTAGTGGGAAAATCACCACCTAAAATAGTCTTGAATTTTTACCAGAGTGTAAAAGTGTTTTGGACTAGTTTTGGAGTTCACTTATTTGAGTTTATTTATCACAAATTAATTCCTTTTGAATTTATGACTTTATGAAAGGAAAAAATAATGGTATTTTATCCATATTTCCTATTGAAACCAATCTCTCACCTCCCAGTAGTTCGTACATGAGTACATAATAAGCACCTTTAGCAACTTTGGTTGTGTTCAGAGATAAAGTGTTAATAATAAAGTCTGAGAGGGAATTGAATGGATTAAAAACAATAAAATGAACACCAATGTATTTATTAATGTATTTAATTCACATTTTTCATAGATAATGTACTCATTTTGTACATCATAGCTTTGTTAGGCCTCTTAATGTCAAGGTTTTCAAATTAAATATTTTGATCTTAAGTGATATTGAAAAAGTTAAAGGACCTTAAATTAAATAATATAGTAGATTAAACATACATACATATTCCTCATCAACTCAATCCATGTATTTCAATCATATTTAATTATACAAAGAGAAAACACCTATAGGTATATCCTGGCTTGAGTTGCAAGTGAAGTGATGGGTGAAATTAGTTTCCATGATAGTGATAATGAATGAAAGAGTTGGAAATTAGTTAATATATGTGAATAAATTGTGAAGTACCTGATAAATATTAAGGTCATAAGATTATTAAATACATTTTTAAATGGTATTTCACCATAATCTTATATTCATAACATTGAAAAAATCACCACCTACAATTGTGTGCTAATACATGACAAGAGAGAAAAAGGTACAAATTGTCCTAAAATAGACAAGTGACTTAGTTAGGATTAATTTTAAAGACATAAAGGGTCATAGGAGATTATTATTCACTAAAAAATTAAATTATTCCAAGACATTTTCTCATATAAGCCATGATTGGAAGTTTTAATTTGTACACTTGAGAAGTCTTGGTTACTATCTTATGTAATAAAGAAACCATGATATAGTGAGATGAATGACATAGTGATTGGAAATTATAAAAACTTTTAAAGGTTTATTTAAACTTTATATATTTTTATATTATTTTTTTTTTACACTATGATCATCTCTCAAGGTTTATGTACACATAATAGTGTTAAGAAGTTCATTGACCTAGTGTGCTCTCACAAGCATCATATGGAGAATGAAGAAAGGGAGAGATAAGAGAGTCTTGGAGATAGTATGAAATGGTGTGTATATTTTTAATTGGATGTTACAAGTTATTATTAAATATATATAAATAACCTCCTTTTCCCCAATTATCAACTATAGCAGTGTTGTCAAAAGTAGTTTTATTGAAATAAATTAAGAGAAATGGTGTTTAATAGGGTGAAATAGGGTTGAGTTTGACCAATGAATGACCAATAATATTATATTATGGTCACTAAAACATAATAAAATAATTTATACACTCTAATTTAATAATTAAAATAATTAAAATGTTATAACTCAGCCAATATAGTTGAAAAAACCTAAAAATTGGAAACACAAGCAACTCACCTATATAGTTTTGATAAAAATGAGTTTTAAGGCATCTATAGGCTTAATAAAGATATGAAAATTGGTAGATTTTTTGATAATTATTGTTTATAAGTTTAAATAATATTTTTTATGACACACTAATATCTTAAATATGTATTTTTTTTATGACAGTCCTATGCTTGTATGTTGACAATCAACATGGAGCTATAAGAATGACAAATGGTTTGAACCTCATGTGAGGGTTTATGAGGAATTTTAGTGTTTTTTTAAATATTATAACACCTAGGTAAATATTTATCATTAAAATTTTCAATGTTAAATGAATATAAGTGCAAATTTTCAAAATTTAGGATTTTAGCATGTAAATCTAAACAGTCAAAAATAGCATTTTTGAGGAACTTAAAGGATTGAATGATCAAATATAATTATTGTATAATTTTTTGGGTATTATAAAGGTTTTTATAAATTTAATGAGGTTTTTATACCTTATAAATCTCAATATTCACATATTTATTGCTCCCCATGTCTCGTAGTTCATAATTTTTGAGTGTGTAGTAGGCCTAAATTGGTGATTCCAAATATTTTTATTAATTGATAATGGAAAAAACATATTTAAATATTTTTATGGGTTGATATTGGTACTAATTAAAAAATAATTAGATAATTTTATTTCATAAAAATTAATAAAATTGAAAAATATAGACCTACACTTGCCTAGAATTTTGACAAGGCAAGTTAAGCTAACCCCAAAAGATGCATTTTTTGAATTCTACTCAAAAAAATGAGTTGAAATTTTAAATAGGGGTATATATTTATTTCATTTAATTTTTTCAAGTGATTTAATTCCTATAATTTACTTTAGGAGAGATAAAAAGGTATATTACAGGTTTGCTAAAAAAGCATGTCAAGAATTCTCACATGACTACTCACACCCTGAGGTGAGAAACTAAGTAGATGAATACTTGAAGTTGTTTTAGAGGATTAGATACCTAAATGTAGGATAATGGTGAATTATAAAATTCTAATAAGGAATAAACTCACCTCATATCCTTCATCAACCTACTATCTATATAGTGGCCCAAATGCACACCTACATCCATCTTGGTGATGTGAAATGATCAATGAGATAGGTGAGCTCAAAGTGATCTTATGATTGATATATGATTCATAGATAAAAAATAAATTATAATTGAATATAATGGTTGATATAATGATAAATTTTAAGGGTCAAATGTGATGTCAAGGTGGCCTATATAGACGAAAGGTGACCTACATGTCCCAACCTCTAGGTCTTCCTTTTGATTAAACCTATATTAAACCTTGGTTTTTTACATGTGTAACATAATGAAGTAACCAGTGGCGATAAAGTTTTGAGTGGAATTAATACTCATCCACTCCATTCAATTCAAACAATATTCAAGTCACTCCTTAAAGATTCATACCTTCAGTTAAATAGGCACCTGCAACTAGTGTAAGAGGTATATGGCTTGGAGAATAAAACTTAGTAATACCAAGATTGGAGGATAACTTGAAATTTTTAAAGAATGAATAGAATTTGAAAATTTTAAACACTCTAAATCAAGTTTAGTGGTATGAATATAGTTTTCCAAGTAGGCTACACATAAGATCATCCTTGAAATGCCCATACACAATCAACTCATGTAGATAATTTTTAGAGGAGACAGGTCTAATCAAGACTAAAAATTTGTTAAAAATAGTATACATGACTATTTTAGGCTTTATATGATATCATAGATTCCACCATAATGTTTTAACCACTCACTATTTTATCACAAATCTCATATAGTCTATTGACAATCATAATGAGACCATGAAGCCTAGTTAAGGTTTTATTAGTTGATAGACATTTTTGAAATCCATGTAATTTTTTTATGAAAAAATAAGGTAATGATAGTTTCCTTATTTTATATATGGATTTTATCACACTCAGGTATTTTTGTCACATGCCCTTGAGGGTAGGTTTAAGAAGAGAATCCTAGACAAGCTTGTGTACTAATGGTGGCATCTATGAGAGTTAAATGGTATTTGAATATGTTAGTCAACTATTATTAAACTAAAAGTAAAGTGAGAGTTTAATATAGTCATATTTGATAATAATAATGTGAAGTTAGAAAATAAAAGAACTAAACCCAAACATAAGGGTTACATAGGCTTAATTGTCAAAAAACCTAGGGTGAAGAGACAAATTGTTTTGAGCTTCTTGAATATATGTATAAGGTTTTATAAAGTAATAAATACATAATATGATGAGTTTTAAACCTAAAATCACCTATAGGCTATTCAAATCTCCAACACCAAATTAAGCCTAAAACCCAGTTTTAGGCCTAGAAGGTCTATATCACATTAAGGCACCTTTAGACCTTCCAATGCAAGATGACTTATTGAAAATATGTGAGAATTTGTTCTAGTTAATTAATGAGATGTTTAAATTAGGTGAACATATAGGAAAGGTCAATTTGGTCTGAAGTACCTAACTTGAACTACTATATTCTACACACTCATTTCGACCCTCTTTTTAGATGCTCACATCTTTCACGTCATAAGGAATTGGGCCAAATTATATTAGTATTTTTTATTACCCTTATTTAATTCAAATACATCAAGGATCTAGGTTCGTTAATAAATTTATGTTTATGAACTATCATTAATATTATGAGTAGGTCTAGATTACATGTAAAACCCCAATAAAAAATTTCATTACATACATAAATTTACACACCTATGACATGGGAAACCAATATTATAAATAAATTTGAAGCAATATATTGATTAAATATCCATGTAAATAAGTTCTATAATGGAGTTCTATATTTTATGAACAATTGTTAAGAAGGTAAGCTTATCTGAGCTGCCAATAGAGCCTTTTTGACCAATTTTGAGTTTTTGAGCTCATAATCCCATTAAATGACATGGAATCACTTGCAAACCACACGTATCATATCAGGTACTCTATCAATCTCATGTTTTACTTATTTTAAATAAGAAATTGGCATGTGTGGGTGCTTAGAAGGTCTAAAATGGCATAAAATGTCCATGTTTGCAAGTCTTAAAAGAAATAAATGGTATAAACACATGAAGTAAGCATAATGGGACATATATAATAATTAAAAATTACTTATATCCCTAACAAGAGTTTATAGGGTGATTTATTAAGCTAAACAGCCAAAAACATAGTTTTTAAATGATTTGTGAATGGCTATATGTTTAATGGAAATTTCCACCATTGTTGTAGATATTAAAGGTGGAATAAAGATTCATTTTATTACTCATAGGAATGATATGGATGATTAAAATAATTTTAAATGTCCAAAAGTGGCTCTCATTGTGACAAATGGCCTTGAAATCAAGTTTTAGGATAACTAGTTAAAGATGAATTGAGTTTGAAGACCTCCATTAATGGAGTCCAAGGGATTTGTAGGTTCCTTGGTAACTTATTAGTTTGGAGGAGAAAATATGATTTGATAAAAAATAAGAAATAAAAAAAAGGTTAACCCTCGAAGTTATATCAAATATCAAATATCAAGGTGATTAGCCATGTTACCAAGTAACTTCTAGAATCTAAGTGGAGATGGGGTATAGAAGTAAAGTGGAGGAGTTTTAGGAATTTGAAGAGAAATTTGGATCATTAAATTAAACTTATATATGTTTGGAGAATTTTCTCAAGTTAATGGATCATGATGTCATCTTCTTTAGTAAAATTGTCCTCTAGTATCTTTCTAGGAAAATAAGAGAGCTTGAAGACCTTTTTGACTTTGGATGGTTAATTTTCAAAGTGAAAATCAGTGCCTAAGTGGTTTGAAGGTGTTTGATACTCATCTACCTCTTCCTCTTCTTTGTTATATCTCCATGGATGGTAGTTAAATGGAATTTATTAATTTATGAGAGTTTTCTTCTCTTCTCCCTTCCCTTTTGTCCTATATATTCCTTTTCTTCTCCATTGTAAAGTGATGATCCTCATTATTTTATGGTGTATCCCTACCCATTTATCTAATAAAAAACCTTAAAATCAATAATATTGTCAATTTTACCTTTCTCTTTGCCTACATCTAGTGTTCTAGTTAGCTTGTGTATGATTACTTGTGGATGAGTGTTCTTCCTTGGTGAGTGTCCTTATTTATTGCCTTTTTGTATCTATTGTATGTTTAGGTTTTAAATTATGATATTTTAATCATTAATGAAGGTAGTGTGTGAATTTTGACAATCCTCCATGCTTCATCTCTTGTCTAGTGAGTGTAGTTTAGAAATATTGATGTAAATTGACCAGTTTAAAAGATTGTGTGAGTGAGGGTTTTCTTTGAGATACCTTAGTGTTAATTTCAATCATTTTTGAGTGTCTTATATTTTGTTCTATCACACTTTATATGCTATAAAATATCCATTGCATCCCTCTTACCATTTTCTAACTCAAAACTAGTAGTTCAGGTGATCTATGAAGAGGAACCAACCTTCTATAGAGGTTAGACCCCATCACAGGATACCAACAGCTTGAATTTGATCTCATTTTGTATCAAATAGTGATATATCCTTAATAACCCTCTCATAGGGTAACATTATATGCTATAATAGTTTATGGCATGCTTGGTGGGACTATTATGTTCTTAAATTCACTAAAGGGTTTTTAGTGTTTCTCTTTAGTGCAATTAGTAACTAAATGAATATTTTCAAATATCAATGGAGACTTTATTATGAATATCATCTGGTCAAGCAACCTATGTTCTGAAAACTAGAATATTAGTATGTATACTCACACCTCTTTTGATCAAAATGCTTATTCTCTACCTTAACATCACTCATATTAGGCTAATAACATTTATGTGTTTCACCCAAGTGGCCTTCAAGCATCCTATCAGCCCTATCATGGAATTTACCTCCATCCCATCACTATTTATGACCAAAATCAACCTCCTTGACATTTAAATTAGTCTTCTAATCCCCCTTATTAAGACTATGTTTATATTTTTACATCATTTTTAGGATTCAAGAAAATGTTATGAGATCATATGGATTTGATAATTTATAATGGTAGGAGTTTATAAAAAAAAATTATACATCCCTATCCATGTTATATAAGAGGTAAGTAGTTATCTTTAGTCACTCAAGAATAGGTGGTCAGTTTCTGAGGGTGAATAATCAGTAGTTTAAGATAAGGATGATAAATTGATGTTGAGAATCATGGTCCAAATATTGGAAAGTGTGTTGATATATTATGAAGATCAACATACTTATGTAAATTAGTATTATGTGTCCTCTCCCCTCAAATATCCTCAATATCATCTTCCAAGAGTTTAAAATCATCCCCCTAGCTAGCCTTGTCAAAGACAATCTTTGTCAAGCATCAAATAAATAATAATGGACCAAGTGAAAGTAATCATGAAAATAAATAAGGAGGTTGTAATTGGATAATAAGCCCCCATTCATGACATGGAGTGGTTAAGGAGCTTATTTAATGATTTTTGGAGTGTGTGGTCATCCATTAAATAAGGTGACTATCCACATGTTGAGAAACTAGAGATGAAGGATTGGGTAATATCCATTCAATAGGTGAGAGAGAATTGGGAGAGAGAACACTTAAAACCAAAATAGATCATTCTACCCTCTCCTATCCCTACACACACTCTATTTCAAGAGCATGAATCCATCCTACCACGTATCTCTCCCAATGCCAGTGATCCTAGTTATACCATGTCTTCATTAGTGAGACCACTCTCTTTTAGGCTTATTAAAGAGAAAAAAGACAACAAGGTGGTTGTAACCTATACATTTCCCTCATGGAAATTAGTACAAGAATGGATAGAGATGAAGGAGGAGATGCTAGTTGTGGTGACCCAAGAATCAGTCTTAGAGAAGGAGAAAGTTTTGATTTAAAAGTAAATTACTTTATGCATATCTTATCTCAATGATCTTGATTTATGAGAGTTCTAGGACTCCATCTCCCCTCCTCAAAATCCACCGAAGACACCTCTCAAGATCCCTAATTGGAGTAGTACTCTCCTAAGCTACAAGCAAGGTGAACCTCTTCACCCTTCCACCATCTCCCTCTTGGAGAAAGAACCTATTTTACCAAGGATAGAGGTGGAGCTTAAATTCATAGGTGATCCATAAAAGGACAATATAATTTTCTATAATGAAGAGATTATAATAGGAAACCAACTACATTCAGAGGTGGAAAAATTAGGTTTGGACCAACCTTCTTGCCATGGATTTGACATTAATTAATTAGATCTTTAAGAGGACAATCTTCAAGTTGAATATGGGGTGGACCATGAATGGAATATTGAATGTCAATTATACATAAATGAAAAAGATGATCACAACTAGATACCATAGATTGGTCCACTTCAATATGAGGTGTCAATTAAAGATAGCCCTGATATGTTGGAGCTAAAGGAAGACAAATTAGACCATGAATAAGACATGTGTGATGTTTTGGACCTTTGTTGGTCAAATCAATCCTCATTTATAGTTGAAAAATAAGATGAAATCTTGAGTGAGGTTGATAAAGGAGACATCTAAAGTGCTCAAGTGATTTAGTTTGAGAAACATACCAGTGAAGATCCTAATGAGTTATGGAAATAATTCAATGCCATAACCAAAGAGTTTGAGGAGGCTAAGAGACATGTCATTCTTATAAAAAATTATGAGCATGCTGATCTAAACATGATTAGTCCTAATTTTTAGAAGAATAAGATAGAATAATATGGTCTCTTTGAGACACCAAGTGAATAAAATATAGTTGCTTCCAAGAACATGGATGAAGTATTTTTGCAAGGATTTGTCAAGAGTGATGAGCAACATGAAGCATGTACTAAATTATAAAAAGAGTGTGTCATCATTGGAGACATGTTTGATCATCTCCATATATCAGGGATCAAGCCAAATGAGTTGGATATTAAGCATCTTAGTCCATCTAACATGAGTTCATAAAATAAGTGTGCCTCTTGTCCTTATCCACCGGAAAAGCATGATGCCAAGAGCTTATAATTTGATCCAAGAGGAAACTATATGTGAGTTTTAGTTGTACTTAGTATATATATTTTTTTTCTCTAAGTGCTTTGGCATATTTTGCATTATTATCTTTCTTTTAAGTGATTTGAGAATAATGTTTGGTTACCTTTATTTATTTTTTAGTTGGTGAGAAGTGGTAATCAATTTTAGAGGTATTTTTTAGAGTTATCAGTCATATTCCTAGTTTATACATAGTTAAAAAAAGTCTTTTTGACCCCATAATCCCTATGGATAGACTAAGACAGCTAGTATCTTGCATAGTCAGGAATGAAATCCCATTAAGTCACTATAAATGTTGTACAAAATTGGCCTTCATACTAAAATTTTTCCTATATGGATTAGGCGACTCTCCTAGACCATTCATTAACCTTTTGCCTTCATGACTAGTTTCTTTCTAGTGTTGATTTGATGGTATAGTGGAGTATCCTAGAAGGCATTGATGTGGTGTGGGGAGATGTGTAATGTCCTAGTGTAGTGTATGATCTAATGGTGTAAGATAAGATAAACTTCATGTCCCTACATAATTTTTTTTCCACACTTTTGAAACACTTTAGCAAGGTTTAAGGTAAATTTGGAGATTTTAAGGGAAATGCCTAGAAATGGGTCTTGAGTTGCAAATGAAGGATCTAGCTAGTTTCCTAGGTATTTGAGAATTTAGGGGTAGGAAAGATATTTTTTAAAAATATTATATATTCTAATGGGTCAAAAATTATGTCTAACAAATCCAATTTTCCCAAAAGACCATCAAAAGTGCATTAGATGGCTTAGGGAGCTTATAAATAGAATTTTTTTAATGAAAAAGTGACATTTTGACAAATTACAATTGTTTTTGACTTAATTTGACCTCCTTATGTTATTTTTTCCTTATTTATACATGTTTAATTCCATTTCAAGTCATTTGAACTAGATGAGAGGAGTTTCAATGTAAAAAGATGTAGTTTTGGGCCTTTTAAAGCCATGGTTAAACATGTTTTTGAAGGTTTTCCTAAGTAAAAAAGCTTAAATATAATATTTATGCATCCATGGTGTCCCTAATATCACATCTTAGGCCTCTAAAATCAGATCCAAGCATTAGAATTAGCAGAGGTAAGAAAAACCTATTGGCTACAAACTAAGAATGAAATAGGTTTTATACCATTGATAGAGATTTAACAACCTCATAATGTTTCAGAAAGGAATTAAAATTTAATTAATTAATAAAAATTATTATCCAAGTTTTGGATTCCATAGATAAGCTTCTCATTCTTCATGATAATGGAAAACAATTTTAGTGTAGTCTTGGACAGCTCTAGGAGAGCCTAAGGTTTTCACTTGGTAAAGTTAGGAGAAAGAGAGTTGGGATATAATATATTTTTAAATAATAGGTACCATAATGTCCTTATAATTTGTGGTACTTTTTTTTAAGTTAATCTCCCCATATTTATGAATAATTGCTAATAGTACATAGGTGTCTAGATCACTTTTTCATCCAGACAAGCTCCCAGTTTTCTTTGGTTTCCTCACTTTAGGATATTATTAATATAAATAGTTATAGGGGATATATTTTAGGGTCAAATAAAACCTATTACACTTTGTTCAATCAGGTAACTTCTTATATAAAGTCACTTACACCATGAAACCTATTTCCTACATTATCCTTATGAATGGTCTTTTAGATTAGTTTGGGAGTAGAATCTATGTTTTTAAAAAAATGTTTTCATATTATAAAGTTATTAATTAAAATTTTAATACTTAATATACCTCATTAATATATTAATTGAATCCTTATCCTATAATTTCAACACAACCTCCTTTGAGATGTTTTGGTAAGCTAATCTTCATTTCAAGGTAACAGAGGTCTAAATACTATTTTGATGTCTCTTAGGAAGATAAATTATTCCTCAATGACATCCAGGTTCCTTATGTCATATCATATATATTTTGTAAAAACTTATCATATAAGCTAAATAGGTCATAGTGGTGATAGATAGATCAATTGAAGATGAGTGTAGTGGGCAAATCACCACCTACAATAGTCTTGGATTTGTCCTAGAGTGCAAAAGAGCTCTAGATTAGTTTTGGAGTTCACTCATTTGAGTTTATTTATAAAAAAATTATTCCTCTTCAAGTTAGTAGTTCATCAAAGTAAACAATAATGGTCTTAGATCCATCTTTGTTTTTTAAACCAATCTCTCACCTCCCAACAGTCCATACACAAGTACATAATAAGCATCTTCAACAGCTTTGGTTGTGTTTATATAGAATTTTTCAATAAATAAGTATGAGAGGGAATTTATTGGATTTAAAAAACTTAAATTAACACAAATGTACTGATTAATATATTTAATTCACATACATTATAGATAATTTACTCAGTCTATACATTAGAACTTTATTAGGCCTCTTACTGTCAATGTTTTCAGTGTAAATCTCAGGGTCTTAAGTGATCTTCAAAATATAGTCCTCATAAACTCACTCAATGTATCACAAAAACCTTAAATTATGCAAAAATAAAACACCTATAACTAAATCTTGTCTTGAACTGCAAGTGATGTGATGGGTGATCTTACTTTCCATGATATTGATAGTGAAGGTAATAATTGGAAATTAGTAGAGATATGTGAAGAAATTCATTGACCTAGTGTGCTGTCACAAGAATTATATGGAGAGTTAAGAAAGGGGGAGATAAGAGTATTGAAGAAATTATGAAATGGTGTGTATATGTTTAATTTAATTTTAAAATTTATTATTAAATATACTTACATCACCTCTTTTACCCCAATGATCACCTATAACAATGTTGTCAATGGTAGTTATATTAAAAGAAATGAAGAGAAATGTTGTTTGATAGGGTGAAATAGGATTGAGTTTGACCAATGAATGACCAAGAATATTGAATGAAGGTAAATAAAAAAAAATAAAAGAATTTTTTGCACTCTTATTTCACAATGACAATAATGGAAAGGGCAGAATGCAACTAGTATTGTTGAAAAACCATGGAAATTGGAAACACGGGTAGCCCACTAGTTAGTTTTGAGAAAAATGAGTTTTATGGCGTCTATATCCATAATAAAGATATTAAAGCTGGTATATGTGGTTATAATGAGTTTTTATAAGTTTTAATAATATTATTTATGTCAAAATTATATTTTAAGTATTTGTTGTTTTATCACAATCCTATGCTTATCTGTTGAGAGTCAACATAGAATTAGACAAGATTCTTAGAGGGCTATAAGGTATGATAGATGCTTATATTTAGAGGAATTTTGAAGAATTTTAGGGTTAATTTAAGTCATAAAACAAACTTTTATAGTTATGACATTCAAAATTTTAATACAAAAGGAAGAAAACTACAAATTTGCAAAATTTAGAATTTTGGCATGCAAATGTAGATGGTCAGAAAAAGTGTTTTTTAGGCACTTAAATGATTTAGTGATCAAATATAATTATTTTATAAATTTATGGAGTATTTAAAAGTTATAAAAAATAATAATAATGAGTTATTTATATCTAAAAAATATCTTGATTCATTTATGTCTTGTTCCATGTGTCTCGTAGCTCACAATTTCTAAGTGTGCAATAGGTCTAAAATGGTGATTATGGATGCTTTTATTGATTGAGAAAAAATTATTATAATAGTTATTTTAATACATATTTTTCCTAACTAAAAAATAATTATGTATTTTTAATTCATAAATTTGAATAAAATGTAAAATCTCAAACCTACACATGCCAAGAAATTTGACAAGGCAAGTTGAGGCAACCCCTAAAGATTCATTTTTTGAATTATATTTCGGGAAATGACCTTAAATTTGACATGATAATATATTTTTGTGTCATTTAAGTTTTGAAATTGGTTTCATTCCCATAATGCACTTGAGGAGATATAAAATTGCATATTATAGGTCTATTAAACAAGCATGTCATGAATTCTCACTTGACTACTCACACCTTGGAGTGAGAAATTAAGTAGGTGACTACTTGAAGTTGTTTTATAGGCTCAAAGACCTTAATTTAGGTGAATGGTGAAGTAAAAAAATTTAATTAAGGAAAAAAATCACCTCATATCCATCATCAACCTATTATCCATATAGTGGCCCAAATGCACACCTACAACCATCATGGTGATGTGAAATGTTTAGTGAGATAGGTGAGCTCAAAGTTACCTTATGGTTAATATATGCCTCATAGATAAACAAAAAATTATAATTTAATATAATGGTTGATATAATTATCAAGGTTAAGGTTCATATGTTATGTAAAGGTGGCCTATATAGACAAAAGGTGACCTACAGGCCCTAGCCTAGAGGTCCTCCTTTTGATCAAACCTATATTAAATCAAGGTTATCTACAAGTGAAACACAATGAAGTAGTGAGTGGTGAGAAAGGCATAAATTAAATTAATACTCATAAGTTACATTCAATTCAAATAATAGTCAATTCACTCCTTTAAGGTCCATAACTATAGTCAAATACATAAAACACAATCAAATATGCACCTACAACCAACTCAGGAAGTATATTGCCAAGATAACGAAACTTAGTCTTGCCAAGATTGGATGATAACCTATGATTCTTGAATAATTAATATATTTTTAAATAATATAAATAAATTTAAATTATATGAATAATATTTTCCAAGTAGGCTACACACAATATCATCCTTGAAATGCCTACACACAGTCAACTCATATAAATAGGTTTTGGAGGAATTTGATATTTTGAGGAATATAAAAGTATAATAAAGAATTAAAATTTCATAAAAATAGTCTCCATGACTATTTTAGGCTTTATGTGATATCCTATAGGTCACAGTACTGTTGAAAGCACTCACTATTTTGTCATAAACATCATACAGTCTGTTGACAACCATAATTGAGACCGTGAAGCGTATTTGAGGTTTTATGGGTTAGCATAGGTATTTTAACTCCATTTAATTTTTGTATGGAAAAATAGGGTAACTATATAGTACTTATATTCTCTATGTAGTTTATCACACTCATGTTTCCAATTAAGTGCCGTTGAGGGCATGTTTAAGAAGAGAAACCTAGATAGGCATCTGTATTAATGGTGGCATCCATGAGAGTTGAATGGTATTTGAATAAATTAGTAACCTATTATTAATATAAAATAAAATTTAGAGTTTTAGTAAGCATATTTGATAATAATAAATCTCGTGTTAGTAAATAAAATCACCAAACCCAAACATAAGGGTTACACAAGCTTAATTGTCAAGAAACCCTAAGGTGAGGAGATAGAGAGTTTTGAGCATCTTGAATAGATGTAGAATATTGTATTAGGTAAGATATATATAATATTATTATTTTTAACTATAAACTCACTTATAGGTCACTCAGCCCTCTAACACCCATATTAGGCCTAAAAGCTAGTTTTAGGCCTAGAAGGCCTATATCACGTTAAGGGACCTCAAGACCTTCCAATAGAAGATGACTTATTGATAATATTTGATAAGTTTTTTTGGGTCATAAATTATATTTTTAAAGTCTATGAACATAAAGGATAGGTTAATTTTTTCTCAAATATCTAATTTGAACTACTAAAATCTACAAACTCACTTCAACCCTTTTTTTAGATGCTCATATCTTTCACCCCATAAGAAATTGTAACAAATTATTTTAGTATAATTTTAGTAACCATATTTAATTGAATTAAATTAAATATTATTTATTTTAAAAGATATTATGTTTATGAACTATCGCTAAGATGATGACCAGGTCCAAAATGCATGTAGGACCCCACAAGCAAACTTTTTTACATATGTATCTTTGCACACCTTCCACATGGAAACCCAAGATTATGAATTATTTTTTAAGGGGATAAGCTATATAATTGATGTATATATTTTATGATCAATTGTTAAGAAGGTAAGCCTGTCTAAGCTACCAAAAGAGCCTTTTTAAACAATTTTGATTTTTTGAGATTATAAGCCCATTCAATGACTTATAATCACATAAAAACCACCTATATAATATAGGGGACTCTATTAGTCTCAGTTTTAACATATTTTGAGGAAGAAATTGTCATGTGTGGGTGCTTAAGATGTTCAAAATGGCCTAAAAATGCCCATGTTTATAGGTTTTCAAAGAAATAAATGGTATAAATGCATGAATGAAGCCTAATGGGACCTTAATAGCCATTATATGGTAATATAATCCATTTTTAAGAGTTTATATGGTGATTTTATGTGCTAAAAGGCTAAAACCTCAAATTTTCTAATGATTTATGAATGGTTGCAGGTTTAATGGAGATTTTCGCCATTGTTGTAGGTTAGGTGGCATAAAGCTTCTTTTTATTCCTAATAAAAAAGAGCCTTATACATGTCCAAAAGTGGAACTTGTGGTGATAAATGGCCATCAAATCATGTTTCAGGATAACTAGTTGAAGATGGCTTGAGCTTGAATACCTTCATTAATGTAGTCCAAGAGATTTCTAGTTTCCATGGTGGAATTTTCAGGTTGGAGGAGTAAATATAAGTTTAGAAAAAAGAATAAATTAAAAAAATTTAACCCTCAAATTGAGATCAAGCATCAAATGTTAAGGTGATTATCCATACTTTCAAGTAGGTTCTAGAAACCAAGTGGAGATGGGGCATATAAGTCAAGTGGAGGAGGTTTGGGGAGTTGAGGAGCAATTTGGAGCATTCAATGAAACTTCTAGATGTTTGGATACTTTTATCAAGTTATTGGAGCATGATGTCCTCTTCATAAAGTAAATGTTGTTCTCTCATGCCTTTATAGGCCAATGGAAGAGATTGGATACCTTTTTGACTTTGGAAGGTTAATTTGATAATTAAAGATCAGTACTTAAGTGGTTTGAAGGTGTTTGAGACTCATCTAACTCTTCCTCTTCTTTGTTAAATCTCCATGGAGGGTGGTTAACTAGAATTTATTAATTTCTGAGAGCTTTCTTCTCCTCTCCCTTCCCTTTTCTCTTATATATTCACTTTATTCTTCATTATAAATAGATCATCCTCATTTTTGTATGGCGTAGCCCTGCCCATTTATGTAAGAAATAACCTTAAAAAAAATTATTTATTTTACCTATCTCTTTGCCTGCATCTAGTGTTCTAGTTAGCTTGTTTATTATTACATTGTGGATGAGTGTTCTTCATTGGTGATTGTCCTTCTTTCTTGCCTTTTTGTAGATGTTTAAGGTGTATGTACAAGTTTGAAATTGTGCTCTTTTAATCATTAATAAAGGTAAAATGTGAGTTTTGATACTCCTCCATACTTCATCTCTTGTCTAGTGAGCCTAGTTTAGAAACATTGATGCAAAATAACTAGTTTGAGATATTGTGTGAGTGGAAATTTTATTTAAGCTACCTTAGTGTTAGTTTAAAGAATTTTGGAGTGTATTCTAGTTGGGTGTATCACCCTTTGTATGTTTTTAGCTATACCTTCTATTCTTCTTACCCTTTTCCAATTTAAAACCAATATTTTAGGTTATCTACCAAGAGGAACCAACCTTCTATATAGGTTCAACCCCATCATAAGATACCCACATCCTGGGTTTGATCCCATTTTATAGCCAAGAGTGAGAGAGAGTGAAGAACCTTCTCATAAGGTGCAATTTATGCTATAATGACTACCAATTTGACATAAGATAATACTGCATGTCTATGTTGTTCATATTATTCCTATCTTACTCATATTGTGTAGCTTCCCAACAAGATAGGAATAATATGAGTAGTAAAGTTAAATATTCTCAAATTTTGTAAAAAGGGTAGATATCCATTTTGAACAAGATAAGAATAATATGAGATTCAAAGGCCTATATTCTTATCTAGTCTAGAATGGGCATGTGTCCAATCTAAAAAAGGTAATATACTGGTTTATGTTTCTCATATTATCCCTAACTTGTTCATAATGAGTAACTTTCCATTCTAAATATAATATGAAAATGAGAAACATATTCTAATATTTTTATAATTGGCATTCTCTTCCATAATAATGTAATTTGGCATGTTTTCTAAACCTAGATTATAATAACTTGGACAAGATAGCTTCTTTTTAAATCACTTTGATTTATTTCCCCAAAAAAAATTACAAAAATCTCTCGACTTCAATCAATTCATGTTTGAATTAGCTAATATTGATCATTCTATCAGACACACCCAAATATATCTATACTTTAATTTAAAATAAAAATAAAAATATTGTTTTTTTAATGTTTTCTAACTAGAGGAAAGAATTTATCATCAAATCTTAACCATGATTCCATAATAAAAGTTAGTGGAATGTCAATGATATAACCACATGAATGGAATTTTAAATGAAAAAAAAAAAACCACAATGGTTTAATTTTGTTTAATATACCTTATAACAATTTAATAATGGAATATAAATTATTTTGAATAATATGTAAATGCAATTTGTATTTTAATAAACACCTGCAAATTAAGTTTAACTACGACTAATATTTTTGACATTACTATACTAATAAAAAAAATACATTGATATTTAATTATAATAGAAATAAAAGTAGAAATTTTTCATGTATGTAATCATAAAAACTATTAATTTTATTCATATTTAATTTTGAAATTAATTTAATTATTAGAGTAAATTATGGAATTTATTTTTAATATTATAGCTATTTATTCATTATTATTAGATATAAGCATTTTTATTTATTTTATTTATAATTCTAGGTTATTATACTATTAATATATTTATATTAATATGATATTTATTTTCTTAGTTTTGACATTGACATGTATTTTTTAGATATATTAACAAAAAATGTCATCTTTAGTATGGGTGAAGAATACATGGAGGTGCATTAAATGAAATTTTATGAGATGGATGTTCATAAACATATTTTCAATTGTAATAATTGGAAAAAGAAAGAAAGTTCAAATAATTCCACAATAATTGTTTTCATATCAATAACCATTGAGATAAATTTGGATATTTCTCCATATTTGAATTTTTTTATATGGTAGATGGAATCAAATTTCCTCCAATATTTTTCTTGCATTCTATACAAGCAATTTTATGTGAAATAAGTGTAATGATGAGCTTAAATTTTTAAAAATTCCTCCAATGTCACAACTAGGATTTTTATACAATTAGAAATTCAAGATGTTTATATATCAATCCTAGCTTGAAGAAGATAGAGAAGACCTACACTTCTGATTGGGAATACATTTGTTAGGTGAAAGCATGATCAATATGGGGATCCACGAGACCTAATTAGGGAATCATTTATCACAATACACAATGCTAAGGATGGTTTCAAAGCGTCTAGTCTAACATAATAAGGCAATAACCCTAAGTGGGTCTTAGGTTTTGATATTTCACCTAATCTAATAACAAGTAAGTTAAATCTAATCTATTTCTCACCAAAGCTTGTGGCACAAGGTGGGGGTTAAAAAAAATAAAACTAAACATGTATAGAAAACACATACTCACATCAATCTATATGGAATCCTAATACATGGAAGAGAAGCAAAAATACATTATCTATCTACTCTTAAAAAGGAAAAATAAATTTAGAAATTCTTACCTTTCAAGATGAACCCATTGAACCTTAATCTATCCCTTATCCAAGGTGATTTGCAAGAGGTTATTGTGGTATGTAAGGATGACAAAGACAAATTAGCTTTAGGCTACACAACCTATCAACATCTAAAAGAATTCTCCACAAGACAAGATTTTTATCTCCAAATAAATTATGGAACCCTAAGATTTACTTCTCAAGTATAATGGTCAATAAGCAGATGTTCATTCACTCTTACTTCTTATTTCACTTATTCTTATTAAATGATACAAATGAACTTATATTTATAGGTCTATTTGAACCTAAACCCTTCCAAAAATTCTAGCTGATACGGTTGACTTAGTCAACCTAGCACAGTTTCAGACAATAATTCACTAGGTTGGCCAAAAGTCAACTAGCTCTAAAGTGAAAAATACCCCAAAGCTATATAGGGTCGACCTAGTGAACCTAGTAAAAGTAACTAACAAATAATGATTTAGGTGAGGAACAGGAGGATAAAATGTTAGAAAATTCCTAGAAGGGGTATAATAGAGAAGATCAAGTGTAGTTTTAATGGTTTTAGGAGACAAGTGTGTAGATAACAAGTGGGAAATGGAATAATAATCCTACAAATCACTTGTAGATTAACCACCCCTTTCCTAGTGCACCTTTAAGGTGTAAACTCAGAGAGATTAATACTTGATGGGTTATTAGAATATATAAAGTGTCAGTAATTGATAAAAGTTTGAAAATATTATGTGTACACATATGCCTCACTCAAATCTCATAATGTGTCACATGAATACAGCACAGGATGGTGCTTTGGGAAATAGAACATGATAAAACATAATGTTGATGCTAAGTAAAGTGTAGTAAATAGAAAATGAGATAAAGAAAATTATAGAATTGAAAAACACATAGCTTTACTTACTTTAGTGCTCTATATATAGAATTATATTGCAAGAGAAGTGAAGGCATCCAATGTGAAGAGTACTAGGCAAATCTATAGAAGTTAGTGCAAAAAATAAACAAAAATTGAAATTTTTGGAAGATTGGCATATGGTCATGTAAAATATTCTTTATGTCATCACAAATCTAGAACATTTTATGGTTCAAAAAATGGATAAAGTAAAAATAAAGATAAATGTATAATAAGGAATCTAATAGAAAATAAATTAAAGATTTGAATTGTGAAAAGTGATTCTAATAGGGAAAAATGAAATTCATTGGGTATTTTTGACATGTGAAGGAATTAAAAAGAGATTTGAGAGACCAAACGAGCTAGGATGTTTAGGATATGACAAGCTAGGTGAGAGGGATCCCCAAAGGCAACATTGGATGTAGGATAGGTAGGAAACTGAAAATATCAAGCCAACTTTTGAATATTTTAGTGATTTAAGTGTATTTTTTAGAAATTTGTGTTTTTAAGCACTTATAGATGTCAAACTAAAACTAAATCAGCTATTATGGGTATGAAAAACCATTTAAGGAAATGGATTTTAAGGGTTTGGGGAGAAAATTACTAGAAGGCATTTGTTTTAGAATGTAAGTGGTCGACAAGGAAAAACAACTAGTTTGACCCAGTCGACCTAGTAGGCTCAACTATGGAAAAATCCAAACTACCAACCCAATAGGTGTATGTAAACCCTATACATTTTACAAACTCCCAAACTAGTATAGTTTACCAATTAAGAAAAAAAATCTATTATGACAATGCAGTACTAGGGGAGGAAAAATAAGAGGGTTGACTTAGATTGTTAAGTCAACTAGGTCAAAAACAGGGAAATTTTGGTCAAGCTACTTTGACAAAAGAACTAGAAAAGTATGGAAGTGCATGCAAGTGGCTGAAAAAGTGCTAGAATGGCCCATAATGACCAACTAAGGGATAAAAGGGATGATTAGGCTAAAAATAAGTTTAAATGAATAAATTAAAGTGGTTTAGGCTTGTTTTTATTAAAAGTGTAAAAATAATGTATTTTGACTATACATAACATGAAAGAGCTAATATATCTTTTGTTGTTTCTTGATTGTAGAGGTGACCTAGATTATGGTGTTTAGTAGATGCATCATGGCTACTAGATATATTGGAATACGTAACAATAGAGGATAGGGAGAGAATGATCTCTATAGGCCTAGGAGGCATATCAGAGATATGTAGGATACCCCTAAGCTCAATTTTTTTATCATGTTCTTGGGATGCTAAGAATGATTGACTAACACCTTTAGGTGGGAGGTTGAGGGGGATAAGATATAAGTGGACATCACCTTAGAAGATGTACATGCCATCCTAAGATTTCCTATAGTATGGACACTTTTGACTAATAAATAACTGATAGCGAGGATGAGAGGCGAGCCTTAATTATATGGGCTACAAGTTCTAAGAGGATACATTTAATCTAGAAAGTGAGTATGTGTGATGTATATACCTCATAGGTTGTGAATATCCAAAAGGATATGATAGGACTTGTGATAGCATGAGTGTTATGTTGTAAGTCAGATGGTAAGGTATCACTATTTATGATAGCCTTAAGCCAGATAATACTAGAGAAGAGAGTGTAATATGACATAGGGTCTATCATCTAGGTAAAACTCATGCATGATGTGTATGGAGTGTTGTCCAAAAGGTAGAAGTCTGTTAGACTGATCAAATTACTAATGGCCTATATTTATAAGAGGTTCCCCATGTATCAACCAATTGGGTTATCCCATGTTGTTGATGATAGGTCACCTCAAGTATAGAGATGGAGATAAGACCATGTAGCTCAATTTATGCCCCATTTTCCATTGCTATATATAGTGAGATAAACAAACATCGTATGGTAGACATATGGACAAATTACTACTACATGGCCTAGCTGTGACATAGTTACACAAGATTTAGTGTAGATAAAGGTGATAGGGCATTATGCCTAGTGGATAGAGCCACATTTAATGGTACAATTACTAGGGAAGATGGGCTTACCTCATCCAGTGGCAAGGATAGTGGCACCCATGTTTTTGGTTTGACATGTTATATAGCCACAAGGGAAAGGAGGACTAGGGACACCAATTGCAAGGTTCACACTTAGGCCACTACATGAGAGATCATGGATTAGTTGAGCACAATAGGTAGTAGAGTGAGAGGAGATGGATATAGATGTAGGACCACCAGATGTAGCACCACTATCTATATATAAGTATAAGTAGTGACTACTAAAGATATGACATTGACTAAGGTAGTAAGAATAGGAGATAAAAGAGATAGTGGATGCCTCAGATGACCCTACAAGTGGGTGAGGATAGAGTTGGAATATAGAAATGTAATTAAATTATATGATGATATAGACTCAAGTTATGACTATAGGATTTGTTTTTAGGAGATGATCGATAGAGGACATTCTTAGAGGCCACACATATGGAGAGACTATGCTTGGTATTCACATAGATGGTGAGATAGTAGTGGCTGACACAAAGATAGGTAATAAAAGATAATTAAATTATTGCTTAAGTTTTTCTAAAAGATACTAGAGATAGATAGATTTTGAGATATATTAGTGATTTAATATCTATCTAGTGTGGTTTTTTCTAGGTGTGACAGAGGACTAGGAGATCATATGGGGGTCCTTAATTAGGGGAGCACTCTATGATGTCCTAGATGAGCTACTAATGTCATATAACCATAATACATTAAAGGGTCCTAGGGTACCATCTACCCTAGCTTATGTGAGCTAGTTTAGACTAGATGTAGAGGCAACAAGGTAGATACAAGCATATAGAGAGGGGATGCATCTACTAGTAGATATGGCTATAGGAAAGACATGGGAATGGCATGACCTAGTTAAGGAGAGAGCTATACATCTCATTATATATACATAAATAACATAAACACATGCCCAATATATAGTAATATAGGTAGTAGCCCTAACCCATATGACACATGTACATGAGTAGGAAAGAGAAACACATGTAGTGACCCTGACCCATATGACACAAGTATAGGAGCTAGATAGAATGACACATCTTCTAACCCTAGCCTAGTTGGCATAAGTGCAATCTTAGGTAACTCATCTATAGAGGCAAGTGTTGGGACTAGGATTTCAGATAGCCTAGTTATAGTTTTTTATTTGGAGGGATCAAGCTGAGGAATCTATATGCAAAATGGTTAGGCCATAAGATAAGTAGGATGGGGCCTAGACATAGAGATATAACATTTTATATGATTATATTAGACTCATTTGATATATATATATATATATATATATATATATATATATATATATATATATATATATATATCGATCATTTTGGCATTTTGGATATTGTTTGTATGTATTATCATTATGGTTATGGTTGTTGATTTCATGGATATATTTATTTCTAGCACATGTGTTTATCTATTTTTGTATATTCTATAGGAAATATGTGGGGTGTGGTTTCTTTTCTAGCATTATATAGAATGGATGCATGGTTAAAAAGAAACAAAAAAAAGGACTTGGTAGATATAATCAATCAAATGTACTACACATTATTTGAAGTTGGGAAAAGTGTAATAAAAAGAAAATGAGTAAGTATAAAGAACCAAAGGGTGGTAAACAAGATGGTAAAAGAGATATTTTTTTAAAACAAACAAAATATTGACAGTAAATTAAAACAAGTAAAATCACACTAAATCATATTACAAATTATGAAAATAATGTAGTAAAGTAGAAGACATGTAAAATGAAAAAATGGTATAAAAACTAATCAAATTAAGTCATTCAATCACACTAATTCACATTGGGAAGTATAAGAGAAAAATATAATTAAAAAAATTTGGTCTTAAATTTATCACACTAATTCAAGATGAAATGTATGAAAATTTAAGAAATGGTTGAATTCTTACATGCATTTAGAAAATAAGAAGATACAAGAAAAAGATAAATGAATTAAGCATAAAACATATAAAACTAAGCTGGGAAGCATGTCATTGATGTGTAACTTCATGATCAATCACATCTTATCTCATATTTGACACATGTAATTTTGATTGTAACTTGGATTATTAGAAAATTTTGTGAGGAGGGCCAGGTCTTATCTATGGTCTTATACTAAAACTCATAAAGGGAACACCAATGAGGTGGAATAAATGTGAACTTTTGGTAAAAAATGGTGGTAATTTGTGATGAATGCCAAGTCTTATCCATGGTCTTACAATACAACTCACATATGGTATCTGAAGGGGAGTGATCAATGAACAAAATAAGATCTCTCAATATTAAATATGAGGAATATAGGGAATGAAAAAGGGAATACAAAAAGAATAACTTAGGCATCTTATGAGAATAACTTAGGATACTTGAGGCATAGTAAGTGACTAGTGACCATCAATAAACAAAGTAAACCTATTCGCTATAGACACAAAGATTTATACACAAATAGGCATGATACTAAGATCAACTCATGAAGGTATATTGGTATAATAAAATTAAAATGGACTTACCTTCCCATGATATGTTCCCCATTCCTTATAACCCTTTATAAAGCTGTCGATTTAATACAAATGTTGGGTACTTAAGTGAGTAAGTAAGTAGCACTAAAATATTTTTTTAATTCTTCTTTTCTAATCTACTAACCTACCACACCCAGATAGACCTTGACTCTACTATGATGCCAACTATGCAGTTTAAGCTTCAACTAGAAGAAGGAGATGTGATTTGAATCATTTCTTTTAGTGTGATTGGACTTTTAATAAATTTGAAATGTTTTAACCTTTTATATCATTGCCTTTTGTTAAATTATTTGGATTTTAAATGTTTTTTATGATTTTAAAGATTCTTCCTCCACAAAAACTTGGAATGACCAATCATGAGAGATAGAGTGATACACACGAATGAGTTGTAGGCTTAAGCTAAAGAAATGTAAGTAACCAAAAATAAGACTGAATAAGACACTTAGGCTTAACAATGAATTAGATTTATATCTCAAGTCTCAACCAAGTATATGCTTAGTTTATGAGAAAGGAATAAATGGAAAAAAATGAAATCCAAAGTGGATGGGTGAAAAGAGATTATAATGAGATGAATTTGTTTGGTAATTGATCACATGGTAAAGAAAAAATGACTAAAAGGAACTAGGTTTGTATAACCAAGTCATAATGATAATTAAACATGAAAAATAGATAGAATAAAGTTAAATATCATAAAGATAAAATAAGGGAATAAGAAATAAAATTAAGAAAAAGAGAAATCAATGATAAATAAAGACATCCATATGCAAACATAAATGACAATATAAGGAATATAGAGTATAAAAGTAATGTCAAAATTTAAGATAAATAAGAATTTGACACAATGTTAAATGATATAAAGGATATATAAAGATAATATTAGAGCACATATCCAATCTAAATGTAAATGTAAAATCACCATGCATGTACTCATAAATAGTAATAAAAATGCCCACAAGCATTATCCAAAACATGGATATATCTATATGAAGCTGGATATAAACTAATGTTAAACTATCATCTATCTTCAATGAAAATTGGGAAAATACTTCTTGTCTAATCTCCTCCATAAAAAAATTAAGAATGTTATATGAATAATGTTAAGGAGGGAAATTAATAAAGGGATTATTGGGAGAATTTATGGGAGTATGATCTACAAGATATGCAAGAATCACTAGTGGAGAAGGATCCATGGGTGAGGGACTCAAGAGTGGATAAGTAGCCATAAGTGAGGGAAGGTCCACAAGTGAAAGGGTCACGGGTGGAGGCACAAAAGGTATTAAAGGGACCATAATATGGGATAGAATCTTAGGAGGTAGAGTCATTGGAGAATAATGAGGAGCTTCCTTATGGGAATGACCTATGGGAGAAATGATATAAGGTCAAGGAATAATTATAAGGTGACCTTAAGGTGTTAATGAAGGATGTGGCAATGATCAGTATGATGGGTTCCACATTGGTTTCATAGACAATATACCTCTACATACTTAGGCATATATATAAGAGGAACCTTCAAGGGAGGAATGGATTTGTCTATGTGCTGAGGGGAAGAAGGACACAAAGTATCAATATATTGTCTCAACTTGTAACAATGGGAGGATGAATGATTATCTATGCCATGGAAGTAGCATATACACTTGTGAGTGGTCTTAGTAGAGGTAGTCATAGGAAGAGTTATAATAGGAATAAAAGGAAATGGAGAAAGCTCATCAATGCATTTGGTGGGTAATGGAGCAATCTAAAGTAAAGGAGGTAAACCATCACCAAAGAAAGTCAGTGGTGGGGAAGGAATAGAACTAAGCTTAATTAAAAGAATAATGTGATCATAAGTAAGGACCAACTCAGTAATAATAGAAGTAGGATCATGCTCAACTATAGTGGGATAAAAAATTGGCTCAACTATAGTAGGAGTAAGAATGGAATCTAATGTAGGTTCCATTGAGGGATGGGTAGGATCTACATAAAGCTAAAGAAGGGTGGCATGCATCTCAAGGATAAGTAGGCTATAAGGGTTAAGGTACATAGAAAAATGGTAAAGCTCAGTCATAGCATGATCCATGAGCATACGCCTATGAGCTTCTTCAAAAAATACAGGCATCGACACCATCTCTACACCATCTCTACCATATAATAAAGAGGAAGAATACTAAAATTAGGAACTATAAATGAGGAAACATAGTAACATATATGAAAAAACTCAAACAAAGAAGAATGATAATGAATAATCTTAACATCACAAGCCTAAGTAAGACCACTTAGGAATGGATCATCTAAGGAACAACCATCATCATAATTAGGTTTGTGATGATCAATGATGTAAGTATGGATGACCTTGTCATTTGATAAAGTGTGATAAATAAAATTTTGAGTCTTAGTCAAAATGAAGGGAATATCATCACAAGGAGGTTTGTGAGAAAGAGGATACAAAGAATCTATAAGCTAAGAGATGAGATGACGTGAGATATTGAAAGTTTTAATCTTTAGGTTAATCTCATTAATCCCATCGTAATAGGAATATAAGAGGTTGGGAGGAGTACTCCCAATGATTTTAGGATGCCTGTTGTAACCTCAAGTTAAATTAATGGGAAAATCAAATCATTGAGACTCATAGAATGGAACATTGGGCTAATGTTCAAGATTAGCAATATTAAACATGGTCTTGGAATTATTAAAAAATCCAATGGTTAATGTCACCTTAAATCTTATAAATGGTTCCATTGTGAGGTAATTTAATGCATTGATAGGTAGAAGAAACAACTGATCTAATTTGGTTAGTATATGGCCTACTAGGTAAGAGGTTATAAGAGAGAAGAAAGTTAAATATCATCACCTTCACATGAATAGTGATAGGTGGGTTAGTAATGAGAATCCACACACAACCTAAAAAATGAATTTTCCTTTGATCATATCCTAGGTAGGTGTTTCATGTGGACTTGATATTGCATTTAGAATATCCAAGAGTTTTCATAAAATTGATAGAGGTAATACATGTGCCTAAACCCTCATTAATCAGTGCATGCTTAAATTGGATATTGCTTATTTGGACACTAATGAATAAAATATTATCATGCACATGAAGTAAAATCTCATCAATAGTCATAAAATTAATAGGGAATTTTAAAGAAAGAGAAGTATCCATTATTTCATCAACATAGATGGACATCTCTTCACATTGTCATAATATACTATCTTGAAATCCAAATAAGGTTGCTTCAAATTCTATTAGGGGAGGATGATGGATATTTATTTTGAACAATATTTGCATAATATAGTTTATATGATGTAAATATGTCCCCATAATATCAAGGAATGAAATTTGGGATGGGAGATTAGTGAGATCCATAATGGGATCCCACTCATCATATCCTATAATAAGGTTATTATAAATATGTTCATAAAAATTAAGAATATCCTCAAAATGAAGAATCAAAGTACATTGTAATTTGTGTTGATAATAAGGAGAAGGTTTAGAAAAAGGTTTTAAATTATTCTATGAAGATAAAGCAATTGGTTTAGGCTAGTTTTGACAATTGGTAGAAGAAGTTTTAGTAGAAGCTTGATTAATATTAGTGTTATAAGATGGAGAAATGGTATAAATAGAATTGGAAATGTTATTCGAAGGATAATTTGGAATTATATCATTATAATTTATAAGTTCATCTTGCCCCAACTCATTTAAATGAGTTGGAGAAGAATCCTAGAAAACACATAATGTTAAAGATAATGAAGAAGTACAGATAGGTTGAGAGTCAATAAAATCAGCCATCCTTCACATATTAGTCATGTTAACCACACTATCTTCAAAAGTGGGATCAACAAGACTTTATACATTTTTTGTGCAAGGGGTGGACTTGTCTTGGGTATCTTTATTAGGTTGATGATTAGGAAGATGGTCTTTGTAGATAACCAAATGAATGTCAGATTCATTTAAGGCTTGAGATTTATGATGTGATTCATGAGCCTTAAGATCAATGCCATATTCTTCTTAACACTTTCTAATGATACAATCATGATCAAAATTAGGATGAAGAATAAAATACATAGATAAATTATGAAGTTGCCTACAAGTCTCATGAGAATGACCCTAACTAGCATGAAACCAACAAAACTTGTTAGGACCATACAAGCATTCCAAAGGATGAGTAGGGTCAAGTTATTGTGGAAGAGACCTAGGTAGACATTTAAGTAATTCAACTAAGGTTAAGGGTTTGTGAACATTGTTGTTATTAGGTGAAGATAAATGAGGATTGGTATATTGTTAATAAGGTGGAGTTGGTTCCAAATATTGGTTAGGAATAACATGTTGAATGGTGTGAATGGTGTTATAAGAGTTTGTAACACCATCATTAGTAGTATTAATTTTTTTTGTATTTAAGTAAGAGATTAGTAACCATATAAGGTTGACATGGCTTTAATTGATGCATAAGGAAATCTTGACATTTGGTTTGGTCAATAGCCTCCTCCAAAGTACATGGAGAGAGAATGTAGACATGATATTATAGCTTAGGAAAAAAACATTAGTGAAGAAATGGAAAAGGTTATAAATGGCCATGTTATGTTCACACTTATTTGATAAATTTTTCATCCTTTTAACAAAATCCTAGTTAGTTTCATTTTCAAGTTGTTTTCAATTTATGAAGTTGGCCAAAGTGTTTTTGGGAAGATCATTAGTTTGAAATTCTTGAACTAAATGATTCACTAAATCCTACAAATCAGCAATGAAATGAGTTCTAAGTTTATTTTACCATTCCAAGACATCACCTTAATAGTGGAAAGGGTATTTAGTTTTACCCAATCCTTATAAATATTTACAAATTTTTTGAGATGAAGTGTAGGATTAGTTGATCCATTATAAAAAAAATTAGGGTTGTTACCTCCTATATTAATATTAGAAATTTGAGTGGTAAGAGGTTCATTTTGAGTATGTTTAATGGTTTTGTTAACCAAATTAGGTTGAGGAATGAGATTTCCTTAGGAATATAAAAAAGGAGGAGGGGGAACATTTTGATTATGCATGCCCCAATTCATTGGCTAAGGATGAGTTTGAAGATGGAAAAGGTGATTTTGCATTCTCATCATTTGATGTGTCTAATGAGATTGAAAGGTATTCATTTGATTAAGTTTTTTTTTAACAAGAGTTGGTCAATTTGATCAGAATTATTAGCATCATTTGTGTTATTATAATTAGTATTAATGGCTTGGGTACCACTTTTGGTATTGATAGGAGATTTAGAGGAACTATGAGAATGAGAGGCACTAGTGGTAAAATGTTATTGTGAAGCAAAAGATGGACTAGTAAATAGATGATAAAAATAATCACTAGAAGTATGGTTACTTAGGGTAGAAAATGATGCACTAGTAAAAATATTAAGGATAGTGGGTCTTATGAAAGACCCACTTCATGTAGAAATTTCCATGTTTGTGGAGATACTAGGCATGGAGGTGGAAGAAGTTAAATAAAATGGGGTCATGGTATGAGAATGCATCATAATCAAGGGAAGACGCTAAGAATCAAAGAAAGTAGTACCCCTAAATCCATTTTATAATGTGGGAGCAAGTGAAAGGCGCTCTTTGGATTGACAAATAATCATAAGATGGGAAATAGTAAAGGGATCCTTTCCTTGATTTTGAGGAAATTTATAGATAAAGAAGATCATTTCATGGGTATACTCTAATTTGGGTTGGTATTATAGGGATAAGAGAGGATTATGATATGAAGAGGTATTAGGAGGTATCCCATAGTTTGTTGTGTGAGTGGATATGTGAAAATTACTTTGATCCAAGAGAGGAACCCTACTATGCATATAGGAGACCCTATGAGGATTGGTAAACCCATCATGTTTATTGAATTCAACTCAGTGTTGTCTTCAAATATAAAATTCATGATGAAGGAAAAGGACTAAAAACTAGAGAAGAGAAATGATAAAACAAGGAAATAGGAAGTCAAAAAATTAGTACATGGTCAACTAGGTTGACCAAGCATAGGGAACAGGGGCTATAAATAGTATAAGGTTGAATGGGTTAACCTAGCACAATAAACAAAGACTAAAAAAGTGAATAGGGTTGACTAAGTTGACCAAGTACAACAAATACTAGAAACTAGATAGTCTATAACAGACTATGTCAATTAAAAACACCATGCACTGAGACAAGAATAAATTTACATGTATTTTTAAAATAAAGAAATAAAGGGAAATAAATAATCAACTAGATCAATGAGGGTGATCCAATTGAGGCACACAATACAAAGTTGGTTAATGCAATTTTTTGTAATATAAAATATAATTGAGTAAAGAGCAAGCAATCAACTTGAAAAGAAAAAGCTAACTAGATGGTCAACCTAAATGTTTGTTATATTATTAGAATAGAATTTTAAATGTGATGGAATGTTGGATGTAAGTAAGGAACTAGAAATCAATCTAAGGATGGTTTTAGGATGTTAGTGCTAAAAGGGATCTATATTGGCAATGGTACAGGCTTGGTATTGGGGCCTAGCCCCTTACTTCACACACTATAATGATAAGGGTGTCAGGTGCTTATCCTAAATATACCATTAACCATATATTTATACTTGACCATAAAATGAAGCTAGCTTCTCCCTTGGTGATGAAATCCAAGTAGGTAGGCCTTGAGTAGACAATTGTTAAAAATTTTGTTAATATTTTTTGATTTATTTATGTGTGTATAAAATAGAAAATATTTAAAATAAATGAAAATTTAAAAACCACCTAAATAAACTATGTGATCTATTCTAAGCATGAAAGCAATAAAAAATGAAAGTGTGAGTTAATTTCTAGCATGTAAGGGTTAATTCTAACTTTGAAACATGGTAGAGTGTTGATGTAGTCAATAGTGTATTTAATGAATACAAAACAAAGCTGATAGTGTCACATCTATACTTTGGAAGTAAAGGTCTAAAAATGAATAAGATCAACATAGTTGATCTAGTTATCTAGATAACATAGAGAATATAGAACTAGGTCGACAAGGTCAATCTAGTTGATTGTACATGGGTAGTTTTAAAGACTGAAAACTATGAAAAGAGAGAGTGTAAGGAAATAGATCAATGATAAAAAAGAACCTTGGTAGATATAAATATGTAGATAAATTATATTATTATCAGAGGACCTTGATAAATGCTTATAAATACTACTAATATGGTTGACTAGGTCAATTTAGCTTTATAAAATCTTATTGCTAAGTACTTGAAATGTACAAGGTTGACTAGGTTAACCAAGTAGTCTAAAATATTACAAAAAATTATACTAGGTTGAAAAGGTTGATCCAATATCTTGTACCTAAAAAAGAGATTTCATAGAAATAATAGTCTTATAGATGTGACTGTCTTAAACTTGCACACAAAATTTAGAACTATGTTGATGCAATCAAGCCAATATGTCAAATATATAATAAAAATAATCATAGAATAATGAAAAATAATGAAAAAAATCTTCCAAGGTTTATTTCATGTATATTTCACTAGAATATATATAATCAAAAATCCAAAATGTCTATAAATTAATCTTGGATCAGAGAAGATAGATCATACCCACACTTATGATTAGGAATACAATTGCTAAGTGGGAGCATGACCAATATGTGGATCCACTACACCTAATTAGTGGATCATTTATCATAATATACCATGATAAGGAGGGTTCCAAATCCTTTAGTCTACCATAATCATGAAATAACCCTAAGTGGGTCTTATGTTTTGATATTTCACCTAATCTAATAACAAGTCAAGTAAATCTAATCTAGTTCTCACCAAAGATTATGGCACAAAGTGGGGGTTAAAAAAAATAAAACTAAACATACATAGAAAACATATACTCACATCAATATATACATAATCCTAATAAATGAAAGAGAAGATCAAATGCATTGTCTATCTACTATTACAAAGGCTAAATAAAGTTAAGAATACTTACCTTTGTGGATAAACCCATTGAGCCTCAATCTCTCCCTTGGCCAAGGTGCTTCACAAGAGGTTATTATGGTATGTAAAGATGATAAAGATAAATCATATCTAGTTTATAGAACCTATCGATGCATCCAAAAGACTTATCCACAAGACAAGATTTGTGTCTCCAAAGAAAGTATGGAACCCTGAGCTTTACTTCTCAAGTATAATGGTCAATAATTAGATGTCCATTCACTCTTAATTCTTATTTTGCTTCTTATTATCAAATGATAATAAATTGACTAGTATTTATTGGTGGATTGACCCCAAACCCTTCTAAAAATGTTGATTGATAGGGTTAACCCAGTCAACCTATCATAGTTTTAGATAGTATTTCACTAGGGCATGAACTAAGTCAGCCAATGATCAAGTATCTCCTAAATGAAAAATACCTCAAAATTGTATAGGGTTAACTCAATTGACCCAATATAGCTGACTGACAAAATGTAATTTAGGTGAGGAATAAGAGGACAAAATGAATCAAATGCCTAGAAGGGGTACAATAGAAAATAATAAGCTTAGGGTTAATGGTTTTAAGAGAAAAGTGTGTAGATAATAAGTGGAAAAAAGAAAAAAAATCCTAAGAATTACCAATAGTCTACCTAGCCATTTATTAATGCACCCTTTAAGGCATACACTCAAAGAGATTGAGACTTGATGGGTTCCTACAAGATACAAAGTGTTAGCAATCGATAAAATTTTGAAAATATTGTCTATACAGGCTTCAACAAGACAATGACAAAAATATTTCAACATGTTTTAGTTTAAAAAAAATTATCCATGTGTGATGTGTGTAAATTTTTATAAGAAATTTAAATCCATGACATTCCCAAAATCAATGTTAAAAATTGAGGAGGAACAAAAATGGCATAATAAATACATTCAATGTTGTTGTGCACATACTACTCCCATAAATTGTGTTAAGAGGAATAACCCTAGGTATGACTAGTAATTATGTAGTATCAAATGTAAAAAATGAAAATTTTCATTCCAAGGATTGGGAAAAAATCAATGTTCATAACTAATGTCATGAACCTCTCAGTTACTTTGAATAGTGTTCTCACACATCGACATAAGACTGAGGGTTTTAGTTACTTTGGACTAATATTTATTAATCATGGATAAAATTACATAGTCACAACATTTTATGTATGTATAAATAACCTCAAAGAACCCATCAATCATGAGTATGTGTATTTATTTTACATTTTTGGGTCATCCAAATAGTCATTGCGTGATCCACTAATACCAAGTGAAGTCCTTAATAAATGTAAAGGGTATAAGAAATGTTTTTTCCATTATAAATTAGTTATGTTCCTAGTATAAGTATTTCATTCAAAAAATATCCATCCATCCTCTACTTTCAATTGGATATTACCTTAAGTGACAACAATAATCATACTTTATTTTAGTTTGTATCAATGTTAAAAACAAGAAGGGTTTCCAAGATTTTGTATATAATCTTATAACTAATTGTACACACTCATGATAATATCTAATATAATTTTGTAAGATTAGTATCATCATTATGGAAATTAAACATATTTTATTTGTCACATATCATGGACACATACACAACATTTTATAGGGGTCAATTACATTCACACCATACCTTATTTAAGGAAGTGTATGAATTCAAGGCCTTCATGGAGCCATACTTATTGGATGAAAAGCACAAGATAGTGGGTATTATAAAATCTAAGATGTTCATATTTCATGTCATCAATAACATACCAGTGATGTAATGTAAAATAATAATAAATGATATGAAATGGTCTAATCAAATCTCAAACTGGCTTACAAAGGATTATATTAATCTAAACTTGTTGGAAGGGAAATTTCCTTTGGCACCTATCAAATAACTTAACAAAAATGAAATATCTAAAAAATTTAATAATAACATATATTAATAATTGGGTAAAAATTGAAATAGGTGGAGGTAGGTAATATTTGTAATGTATTGGGGAGAAAAATTGTGTGCTTTGTGTAGACCATTTATAAATTTTATCAAGATATCATATGCATGTTACTAGCCACAAACAACACAAGAAAATTGAATATATTACAAAATAATATAATACAACCATTATCATAAAAAATTATACATTAATCAACATATCTTAAGTAATAATTATATTTATTTTGGGCATGTTTATGGAATATATAAACAAGCATGCAATCGATTATTGGATGTGTATTTTGGATAAACACATCTAGTACGATTAAAAAATGAAAATGAAAAGATATGGATGGAAAGGGTAGATGAGGATATTTACCATAAACTAGATGGTGATACTTTGGCTAAAATGTGAGGATTCAATATTTGAAAACCTTAGGGAGAGAATAAGGTGATGCATTGTATCATGAATGTTTTAGGCCTAATAAAACATGGATTAAATCAAATAAGAATAAACAAGACATTGATATGGATAATTGGGCATGGACACTAAATAAAAATGGAATGAAGGATAGATTAAGATACCTTAAAATTGACATCAGGCCATTAAATCATACCTTTCACTAGTTGAATAGGTGAATGAATCCTACAATGAAACTATTGAAGATCACAAAATAATATGTGATATCAACTTGTCGCAAGATGCGGGGTTTTTGAAATTTATATTCCAAGTTGCACTCCAATAATCTGACCTTGTATTTGTAATGTTGTTAAATGAATTTAAGATTGATATTTATTTCATATAATTATTTTTCATACATGTCAAATACTTACATTCAGACTTTAATAATGTATTTTTTTCATTAAATATGGTAAGAAGATGAATATTTATTTTATAAAATTATATTTCATAATTGTTAATTTAAAAAAAAATTCAATTAATTTTTAATTATGTAATAAAAATATTTTTCAGACTATAATTACTAAAATCATTCTACTTAAGTTTAGGGTATATGTGCTAGTAGCGATGCACTACAAATTTCAAGGTTTACACTTGTTGATGTGTGTTTCAAGAATAAAATAGAAGTTGAAGATTTAATAATAAGAGGGGTTTTAAGTGTTGAACTATAAGTAAATTATTCCAAGTTTATGTTTGGGTATAGAAATATTTAAATGTATTTATTTCAATTCTATATGTGTGTTGAGTATTTATCTTCATTTTTTCTTTCCTTCACGTCCATAGCTTCCCTGCATATATTAATTAAATAAACATTAGATAAAAAATTTAAGGAACATTAAAATTTTAGTAATTATAAAACATCATATGAGAATACATGGGAATCATTACAAATCCATATATTCATTGAGTTCTCTATTGTTCTGAAGGTAGCATAAGAAAAATACATGAATCCATTGATCTATGCATATGTCCACCTTTACTAAATATAATGTTACAGCATTTTGAAATAATGTACTAATAACAAATCATGAACAAAAAGTGTTTTAAACATACTTATAATAATAATACTTCTGGTGATCAAAATAGGGTCATAGATCATAGAGTCATGGAATCTGCTAGAATACATATTAAATTTAAATTAAAAAGGGCATTTATGGAAATATTAATTTGTTGATTTCAAATAATATTATGACCATTTATGTTAGTCATGAATATATCATGTATTAT
>JARHVA010003516.1:1047500-1080000 GCA_037957365.1 Torreya grandis | reverse complement strand
CCTTTCCTGATTTACCCATTATACGTAAAATTTTTCTTTCACTTTTTGCTTAATCATTATTTTATCTATAAATGATAAATTATTAATTACTTGTAGAGTTATTATTATTGCATATATTACCTTTCATTTCAATATGGGTAGTCAAAATAGATTGTTTTTGATGCATGTTATCCTCTTTTATTATGATTAATTTGAATGGATAAATAGAAATAATAAAAAGCTTATGGAAGTTAATTATATGAATGCTTTTTACCTTGATAACATGGATTCATATAAACCATTTCATTTATTTTAGTTTTATGTACAGCTAAGAATAATAGTGATGTAACCTCTAATGTTTTGGGATCTTGGTAAAGATTAGATTCATTCTATGACATTATTTTTAGGTATTGAGTCTTGTAGTGACCAATGGTGGAATGGCAGTGAGCAAAGCAACTATCAACTAGGATAGTTTAGCTATGGATATAAATCCTAGATTAACTTGGGTTGAATGTAATGGATATAGATATAACTAATGTGGGAAATATTTAAATAAAATATAAATAGAGGGAAGGGTAAGGTAAGATAGAGGTTCCGTAAATAGAGAAAATGATTTTTTTTCTAACTGGATTTAGAACAAGGATGAATACCAAGGTATTAATGCTTTTAGTATGTTGTTTTAACATAGAGAACTGATAAACATAGTAAAGAGGTCTGAGGAATACAATGTATTTATCTCCTATTTATCAACTAAATACTATTGTTATTAATATTATCGTATCATTTCTTAATAAAATATTATAGCTAATACCAAAGAAAACCTTCAATTATCTATATCTTACTATAGGATGTTTCATCAAATGATATTTATACACAAATTTAAAGAATATCCTAACAAACTTATTGTAAGAAAATAATATTTATCAACCTTAATTTTTTGTTGCACATTTTTAATTGATAAAAATATTTCTAATTAAGCATAAGCTACTTGAAATTGATATATCATATATCAACAAACTAACCTAGTAGTTAGATAAAATGCATAAAAACTTTAACACAAACATGAAAGAGAAAGATATGAAACACAATTTTTTCAGAATGATAAAAAAGGTTTCTGTCTATATTGAATACCAAAATTTCTCTTCCTTTTAAAATGTAGAGGTTACATGTATACATAGGATTGGGATGTGGAAGCCTTATCCCTCAATACATTCTCAAAGTTACATTATTTTTTAGAATAAACCATGAAGGAACATGTATGGCTAGGATGTATCCAACTATTTATAGGGAAAAAAAATTAAAACAATCTTATAGTTACAATTCTAGTAAAAAATAACAAAACAAATTTCCCATGAGGAGGCAATTACATTTGGTGATGTTTGTCATATAGAAATTGTCATTTTTGTGATAAAAGTTGTTACAATGTTGGGCCCATTTTTTGTGGATGTATGCTTAGTTTAAAATCATGGTGAGGGTGTCGTACTTGAATATACCTACTTGTTTGCCTTTCAAGCCTATAAATGTTTACTAGAAAGACTATGTTGGGCTTAGATGATGTCTGTGTTTATCAAAAATATTTGGTGGATTCTATTGACCTATGTAAATAAGCACCCATATTTAATTTCCATGTCCTTTAAATCTAGCAAAAAAATCCTACATTTATGACTCTCTTCCTGATAGAACTAAGTTCTTGGGCAATTTCTAACAAGGAACATCCTTGAAGTCACTATTTGAAGTTAGAAAATGCATGCTGTAGTAAGTTATCAAAATTGTCTATATCAATTAGCTTACTTATTGGGTCTCTAACTTGAGACAATTTGAGTTCATCTAAAAAAAATTTAAATATCACTTTCGATCTCCATTAACTTGGAGATCAAGACATGAACATTGGAAACCCAATACGTAGATTTATATTTTCTAACTATCACCAAGTTGAGAGCATTATTTGATTCAATTGACATCACTGGATATAAATGGGTAAGGGCCTTAGTAGATATAATTGGTATCAATAATTTAAATTTATTGTTATCTTAGTTGAAATAATTAAATAATTTAAATGTACTCGTGAGAAGGGGAGACATTTCAGCTTTCATTATCATGACAATTTCAAAAATGTTATATAATCAAAGGGCCTTATTTTAAATGTCCTCCTTTATCTCTTTTGGAACATGAAAAACATTTTTTTTTCTTTTTTTATTCATTATAAATATTAATAAATATCATTTTTGGCTTACTTAATTCAACTATGCAATTCATTGAGGGATTTAGTTTGGGTTATTATGTAGGAAGAGAAGTCTTTATTGTAGGGGACTCCCATAGCTTCCTAACTTTTTATCTTGGACAAGGAAAATAGATAGTCTCTCATCTATGAATATGCTTCTTCTTGATTTATATTGAATCTTCCCCATCCTCATTTTCTTAATAGTCTCTGTGGATTGATCAAAGATACATCTCACCATAGGAAGCTTTGTGATCTTCAAGTTTGGCCTCTATGGAGTTTGGGATTTAAGGTCTACAAGCCATTGGAGAATCACCAACTATAAGGATGTCCTTGGAATAATTAAATGTTAGGATGTATTTGTAATATTTAATTTATGCCTACACCTTGAATGGGACATTTAGAGAAGGAAATATTATCTTCTACCACTCCACATCCCTGATTCTTGGAACTAGATGTATTATGAATGCTATCTTCATACCCATCCTTTTGTATGTATTTGTTGTAGTAGTTGGGGTGGTGGAGTAATTTGGAATTATAATTACCAACTAAACCATCTAAACATATTTTTAGGTCTTAAATGTTTCTATTGTGGTCTCAAAATGAACTCTCTTTAGCTCGATAGTAGTAGGGATAGTAATAGTTAAATAACTAATAGAGACAATAGGAAATGAGGGAGTAATGGAACATGAGAAAAAATATAATCAAGAGAGAGTATATGAGGTGTTTAAATAATAGGGATGACATAGATAATATTAATTAAGGTAATAGTAATAGACACAAAAGTATGTCACCTGATGGCTAGGGTTCTAGTGGTGATTTTCCATTCAAATTTTCAAGGCTTAGAACTTTGGCAATTTCTAATTCTACCTCATCTTATTCATCCTCTAAATAATCCAATAGAAAAGATATCATTGTTTTCATGGTTTTTTCTACATCTACTAGATCCTCATAATGATTATCAATCCCTACTTATGATTATGTATCATCACTTGAACTAATAGGGGTATCTAATGACTAGCCTAGAAATTTGTGAGATATGGGACTCATTTTGTATTTTAACATTCATTTTACATTTGGAAAAATGTTTTTTTAATGAGGATGAGATGGTGTAATTTATAATACCATGATGTGGGATTATATTACCACCTGATGGACCACTTCCACATTATTTGATTAATTTCTATTAATTTGTTCTTTCTCCCCTTTTAGAGAGTTGGTAGAAGTATGGAATTTTTGACACAAGGATCTTGCTTAATAGCCTTAATAACATCTAGTGTTGGTTGAGAAGGATCCACATAATTTTTTTTATATTCTAATGACATTTAAGATAATTAATATATGGATATGCATCCACCTAGAGGTGGAATGCTATCTTGTGATTCATCAATAGTGAGGTATGGATCTTAATGAATGGACTTCAATAGTTATTTTTAGTGGATATCCATTCTTACCCTAATAAGGACCTCATTATCATCATTGGAATTAAATAATATGAAGTCATGGTCTAATTGATTGTGTTCATATGGAATGACTAGGACTTTGAGATGTTTATGAATAAATCCATGGAGATTCCAATCTCTATGTGGTAGTGAGGCCAATGATTAAAACTCTTAGTTTCTCTCAACATCCCTTAAGTGTTTATTTGGGTATAAATAATTCCTTTAATCATCAATAAATATACATGATATAATTTTTTCTTCTTCTTTGGGTCTTTATCTATGTTTCACTAGATTTGGTGGGCTATTTCTTGTTCTACTAATATTTTAGGAATGTACTTGGGAAGACATAGGGGAATTGCCTTTGTTCTCAAAAACATGAATACAATGTAATCAAGATATAATATCTAATCTCCCCTTAGAGCTAAGGTCTTTCCAATGATTTTATATACTCTAAGGAGGGGGTCTCATGTATTTCATTCCAAACTTCTGCATATACATCCTCAATGATGTTGATGATATTTCTAGTGTATGTATAGATGTGAAATAATGATAAATAATCATATACCCTATTTTTTATGCATTCCTAAGATGAACTCCAGAGTTATCCATTTTGGATGTAGATAGTGTCCATGATATCATCCATGTTGTAGTAAATTATGAATAAGTGGCCTCCCATATGCCTCTTGTCTTTACAGAACATTTGCTCCACTAGCTTGATGCTGATGATTTCTCCAAGGGAAAAGGTTAGTTTGGATGTTAGCAATAAATCAAGTAGTGAGACCCATTATAATTAGAGGTAACCAATGTTAGATAACTAAGTAATAAATTTAGTAAGGATATCTTAATTTAAATTCCTATCTATAGCTTCATAACTGGGATGAGAGTTTTAGCTTTAAGAGTTACAATTGTAATGGTGAAATCCATATTCATAGGATGATTTCAATTGTATTCATCTTATTCCATGATACAACCCAATGGATATCATAGGTGGAATCTATAGAAGTAAAATGCACATAAATTTAGAAATAATCACCATTTATGTAGGTTAAAAATATCTCATTATTCATATATTGAAGGAAATTAACTTACCTATAAATAAGAGGTCTCTTAGTATATGAATTCACAACATCACTTCTAGTTTGGCATCTATAAAATGGAGTGATTATCATTTTAGTGCCAATAAATATTTCACTAGTTTTTTTTTGTTTCTTTATTAGTTTTTCCTCCATTAAGTGTGCATCAATGCCATTAGCGGCATCCCACAATGTATTTTAGTTGGAATACAAGTTCACAAACACCAATAAGTCAAATATCATGTTTGTAAATTCTTTAGAATTCTTAATTGAATACTTTTCTGATAGGAGAGATCCCCTAAAATTCTTGGAGGATAAATCCATTGTATTGTGTCTTGATTGGTAAATTATAGTGGTAATTTAATTAGTAGGTCATTATCTAGAATTAATTTATAGCTAGATGGTGGTAGCGAAGTTCTTTTTATTATCTCAATATGCACATGAGCTCAAGTTCTTTAGAAATTTATAAAACATAATGTCTCTTTGTAATTAGATCATATAGCTCAAGATTGAGACTTTACTTCTAGTTCATGTGTCATTAATTCCCAATGGTTAGATGTTTGATTTCATTGACTTTGATTTGAAATTTTCCTCTTTTATTTTGTGGGTAAGCCATATATGATTCGCATATGCTATGAGTATTGTCCCACTGTCATTCATTTTCCATGTATCATTTTATCTCTAATTTTTCAAAGAAAATGGATATACAATGTGGCACCTTCTTATATATTCAAGTATTATGACCTCTTTTTGAAATCATCACCCACCATTTTGTGAAAATACAATATTAGTGAAACCCAAATGTGCCAAATAAAATTTAAGAAGAGCCCATGCCACATGAATGTTCTAAATACCAAAAGGTTTCTAAGTGCCATGTCAAATTAAAAATTTGATGAGTCACCATGATGAATAAAATTTATAAAGATTGAATGTTTGAGGAATATTTGAGGTTAAAAAATTTACTAAATTCCAAAATATAAAAAGTGTTCACAAATGAAAGTGTCAACAAACAAAAGTTTTATAAGTATCATGATGAACAAAAGTGTCGATGAATGAAAATGATAAAGAACTAATTTTACTAACTACCACGGGGAATAAAAATGTTGATAAATAACCATGATAAACAAAAGTTATGAATATTGAAAGTCCAAGGAGGATTTTAAGTTGTGAATATGTCTAAGTATCAAAGAGAAAAAGTTCCAATGAACAAAATTTTTGAAGTTAGAATCTTGTGTGAATTTGGAAAACTTACATACATTTGGAATCTTCTTAAATTTATTAATAGTTTGTCCTAAATAAACTTACAAAAACTTAGATAACTAATAAGATCAAAATTTCATTGTCATTAGGATAAGTATACTTTAACAATAAACCATGACATAAGAATTTTTGGCAATCTTCTCTGATTATCTATAGATACAAATTTTAATAGATGACTTCCTCATCAAAATTAGTTCCTTTTAGGCTATAGTGGTTCCCTATTAACTAATATCTGAAAGTGAGGTATGTTGGAATCAATAAATGGTGACTTATAATGGGAGTACTATAGAGTATTCAATAAATCATAACCTTTGGTAAGCACCTACACATTGATCATGAACCCTACCATAAGGGAATAATCTAATAATAAATATAGAATAGACTCCATATGAAAGAAAAAAACCTAATATATATGTACTTATACCATAGTCTATTGCTATTCAAAAACATCCTCAGTGGGAGAAGCCTTAAAGTAGTGATTTGGGAACTATCCATTGACTAGGAAGGGTAGATCACGATCTTCAAGGTCTTTCGAGAAGAATACATTCTTTCCTAATATTTTAGAGACTTGATATGATCCAATCCATAGGGGAATGAAATTATCATGATGGCCTTTATTTTCATGTGTTTTATCCCATAAGAGTATTAGTTATAATATCTGAAAGTATTTTACCTTAGATGTCTTTTTAAACCATGCTTTACTATGTCCTAATATTTATTGATGTTTTTTAAGGCTTTAGTCCTTGCATCTTCTAGTTGGACTATATCAGAAATCTAGATTGGACCCTTGGATCTTCCTCTATATAATTCTACATAAAATGATAGTTTGTGAGTGTAAGAGAAATGGGGACAATAAGTTGTTTTACATATACCAATAGGAAAGGAGTTATCTTGAGGGCCTATTTATACCATGTTTTATCTACCCATGATGCATATTTTAATGACAAGTACTATTCTATTCATTTGTCTTAATTTAAATTTCATTTGGCATCCATCAAGTTTTTATTGGTAGACTTGATTACGACATTCCCTTAGGGGTAAGAATTTGAAGATGAATTAATTATAATTTGATTATTGTATGCCCATTTAGTGAATTAACTAGATTGAAAAGCTAGGCCATTATAATTGACTAGATAGATATGGCCACCATACCTTGTCAATATATGTTCCTTTAAAATTTGAATAACATCTTAAGCTATGGAGTTATTAGTGGTATTTATACCTTCACCATAGAATATATATTGACAAGGTATGGATTTATTTAGATGTTATGTGTCCCATTAATTTCCTTCCATTACCCTAAGGATGCTTTTGTTAGTGTTGAGGGACAGTATAGATCTCATGTACCTATCTAATACATTAAAAAATGATGTGCATGATCAATTTTATTCTTATAAAATATATTGACGTCATTCACATAAATAAATATGTACTTACCAATAAGTCCTTGGAACATATGGTCTATGGCTCATTGAAATGTTGTCCTAGTATTGATGAGGCCAAAAGGCATACTCTTATGAGCATATATCCCCCACTTTGTGGTGAAAGATATCTTCAACTAGTTTTGTGCTTCCACTAGCACCAAGTTCAATCTTGAGAAAGAATCTAGTAAGGACATCATTTTAGAACCACTGATAGTCTATATTACTTCACCCAAGGAATTCAAAGGATAATTATATTTTTTTGGATGATTGATTCATGTTCTTAAAGTTGACACATAGATTTTTTTCTCCATTTTTATTCTAGATGGGAACTAATTTTCCCCTTAGGTTGAATGTCTAATAGGAAATATGATCTTGGCATATAATAGCTTTTGAACATTAATCTAAATGAGAGGTTCCAAAATGGGATTTATGAACCTTGGATGTTGCCTGAAGGGTCTACTATCTGGATTTAAGGGACTAGTATGGGTGATTACCTTAGAATAAAAAGTATTAAAGATTTCATAAGTTCAAGTAATCATGTTCTTGTAATTCATCATTATATCCTTTTAATTTTTATTTTTAGTATAAGTGCAAGCTAGACAAATGGTGACATATTGAGGGTACTCCTTAGTTCCAAAATTTTCTTTGCCAAAATCAAACTGATCTATCTTTGGCTAATTTTGCCTTTTAGCTTGTGGATACAACTAAAATATACTATCTAAGGATACCATTCCCAATGGGTATTCTATTTTCCTTGAGCTATATGACACAATGGTCCCCAAGGTCTCCTATTTCTTAACATTTGAATTCCTTTTCATTTAAGATCTAGTCTTTAAAAGTCCCATATTTTTTTTGAATTGGATAATCTAATGATCATATTTAAATTCTTTAAAGTTTAATACATTGTTAGGGACATAGGTATAAGGCACTAAATCGACTAAATTTTTTTGCATATTGGAGTCGTGGATTGGTTCCAAGCTGGTTGTTGAATTTCCCAATGCATTTACATAATAATTTTATTCTCTTGGGACAACTATAATGTTGAAAGACTTAAAATATTCAAATAGGTCCTAGTATTTAAGCTTTTATATCTTCATTTAAGCTATCTTGCATTGATAATTTCTTCTAATTTGGTTTATCTTTAGCTCAGAATGACCAAATATTTATAACCATTTAACATCATGCTTGAAGGTGAATTGTAGACCTAGGATTAGGGCCTCACATTCAACCCATTTGTTTTTAAAATAGAAATATAATATGTATGCATAGAAATACTATTTCCCTTCTAGATCTATTAGGGCCACACCAACACCAGAACCTTATTTAGATCAGGTTCAATTAAAACATAGAATCCATAGTTATGAAGATCCTTCAAATTCTTGACATAAAATACCATATTCTATGGTGAAGGTATAAATACCAACATGTCAGGACACAAAGTTGATCTTCTCATTTTTTAAATTCTAGTTAGTAATCAAGTAATTCATTTTCTACTCTTAGCGAATCCTAATTTGATTAGGTACATCTTTCCATGGCAGACACATATTTTGGAATCCGTGTGGAAATACCCAATTCATGTTTTTTTATCAATCTTAGTTGAGTAATAGATTGCAATCTTCTGGTATGTCAACCACTAGGATATCAAAAAAAAAAATTATATATGGCTCTAAGGCTAACCATATGTGTATGATCAATAATTCCTTGACATAAGGTATTTAAGATTTGTCTAGCTATAAGACCACTCTTTTTATTTATGTAACTTCAACCCAAATTTAATACATATAACTATGGGCATCACATTTGATTACACTCCTATGTCCACTAGATAATTAAGAACATTCTTACCCAACATTTTGATGGTAACAGGAAGGGTGAGACCTCAAGTTTTTCCTCATAAATCAATACATTTACCTAGGTTTTCTTAGACTTGTTTGTAGAATATCTTATAGTTAAGGATCTCAATAGTAAATCCATTTTTTAGGTGATTTGAGCCAACTCATGTAGGTTGATGTTATATTTTATCTTATTTATATCTACTACAATATTATACCCTCCTCTACATTTTTGACTCCATAGGCTACAATTGATCTTTCTTCTTTGGGGGAGGTTGATTATTCTTTTTTTTTTGTGTTTAGATGAGTGGTGGCACTATTTTTTGGAGATGTAGAAGTAGTGAAAGGTTTTTTTCTCATCATATTGTAATTAATTATCTTTAATTATTCAAATTCATCGACTTCATCCATAACATCATTTCATTCTTTATCATTTAATATGATAAATACAAAATCATACGTGTCAAAGACCATAGTAGTGCTAGAATGGATATAGGTATTAGAATAAGAAGGCATAGATTGACTCGTTAAACCTTCTTGTTTGTCCATTTCTTCTTGGAAGATCTCAAATTATGTGAAAAAATCTATGCATCTGAAATATTCATGTTGAGCTATGTTATGAACTTTGCACCAGTTGGGTGGTGATGCCTTTAGACTATTAATTTCTAAGACCTTGTTAGGTGGTTATTACATGTTGTTTAAAAACCTATTAAATTTATTTTTATACCTTGGATATCCAAAGTTTTGGCTAGTATTCTATCCACTAGCATTTTACATCCTTTTCTACATTCTTAAGAACTCATTTCATAGTTTATATACCATCCTTTGAGTAATATCTAGTTTAAATTTATTAGAGTCAATAATGTCAACTTAGGTGGTGAAAGTATTGATTGGCACTAAACCCTAGATTTTGTGTGGATTGGTATCTTTGTAATAGTTTTTTAGGAAACATAAATCATGTTTGTGTACAACATGAGATAGAGACAATTGTATATGGGCCTCAATTTGATTGTATGCCACAATGTTTTGATTAACATTTAGAATCAGATTTAGAATGGGGTAGGTTTGATACACATTTCTCCTTTTTAATATTTGAGATTAGGGGTTCATTTTTATGCCAAACACTATTGCTTTTCCATAATCTTATGTCAAATTAGTAATAATAACATCCCTATGCACAAACACTTCAATGTTAAGATCTAAAAAATTATTTTACATTTCAAGGGCCAAGACACCATATAATTAATATAAAGTATATATCCATCTATTCATATTTTTTAACCTTGCATTGAATTCCCTAATGGGTTCATCAGGCTCTAATTTAATGCTAGCAAAGTGTTAGTACACTATATTAGGGTTGGTAACTTGGCCTAACTATCCTAGGAAAACATTTTTGCATTCAACCTTATCAACCTTTAAATGACATTAAAGAACCAATTATAAGAAACATATTGTAGTGTAAATTGAAAAATACTACAACATACATCCTCATAGATCATATTCAATATTCTCAAAGTAGTTTTGAAGTCTTTGACATGTTCTTCAGTAGTCCTATCTCTTAAAGGGGAAAAGAGAGGTATGCGTTTCTTAAGATTATTTAGTAGATCATGAACACCTCCTATAATGTTAAAGGCATAAATAGTTAACCATGGGTGGGCCATTTGACTTAGAGGGGTTGTATTTTATTTGAGGAATATGACTAAGCCAAAGACCTCCTCAAGCTACCTTTATCTAACCTAACCTTTTGGTGGGTTTGTAAGGGATGATGCATTAGGTTATTTCCAAAGTAATATCTTATCAATATTCTATGTATATCGATTACAAATTTGTTGATATTTACATTTGGATAAAATTAGAGAGAATCACTCTAGTGCAAAATTATGTTATTTTATTGATGTGGGTTTTATACACACCTGAGAACAATCACGAGGTAACCTATAATGTTTTGGGATATCGATAAATATTGAATTGACTCAAAGGCATGACTTGTAGGTATTGGATCTTGCAATGAAGAGTGGTGGAATAGAGGTGAGTAGAGAAACTAGCAATTATGATTGTTTAGCTATGGATATGAATCCTAAATTCACTTGGGTTGAATATAATGAATATGGACTTAACTAAAGTGGGAAAGATTTAAAGAAATAAAAAATATAGTTAAGGGTAAGGAAGGAAACGGGATCTATAAATAGAGAACCTTCATTCTTTATGTCTGTCTTTATAAAAAGGAGAAACACTAATGGACTAACGCTTTCATTTTGTTTCGTTATCACACATAACTAATAAAGAAAGTAAAGAGGTCTAAGGAATATAATGTAGTTAACTCCTGGTTGTAATCTAAAGATTGATATTATTAAGACTATTGTAGCATTTTTTAATAAAATATTATATCTAATACCAAGAGCACCTTTGAATAGTTATATCTTAGTATATAAAGTTGCATCAAATGACATTTATACCCAAATTTAAAGAGCAACCTATCAAACTTGTTACAAGAAAATAAGATCTATCAACCTAGAATTACTACTACATATTTTCAATTGATAAAAATCTTACTAATTAAGCACAAGCTACTTGAAACTACTATAGAATATATTAAGAAACTAAGCTACCATCTATATAAAACACAATAAAACTATAACATAAACATGAAAGATAAAGCTACATAATGTAGGTTTATCAAAACAACTAGAAAGGTCTCTATCTATATTGAATACCAAAATTTATCTTCCGTTTGAAATGTGGAGGTTACATGTATATATAGGCTTGCGATGGGGACACCTCATCCCTCAATCCATTTTCAAAGTTACATTATATTTTAAAACATCCCATGAAGGAACACGTATGACTAGAATTCCACCAACAATTTACAATAGATAAAATAGTTACAACACTAATAGAAAACAATAAAATAATTTGTCTAAGAGGAGGCAGTTACATTTGGTAACATTTTCATGCTAGTATTAGTTGTTATTATTATTATTATTATTATTATTATTATTATTATTATTATTATGGAATTTATTTCAATGATAGGGCCAGTTATTTTAGATGTAGTCATAGTTTAAATGATGAGTGTGGTAATCACACTTGAATATAACTACTTGTTTGCAATCCAAGCCTTTAAATGTTTACTAGGAAGACTATGTTGGGATTGAATGATGTCCATATTTATCAAAGATGGTTGTTGGATTCTATTTTACTCTATCAATAAGTGTCCATGTTCAATTTTTGTGGCCTTGAATTCTACCCAAAAAATTCCTAATTCTATTACTCTTCTCATCATAGAATTGAGTTTTTAGCCAATTTATTCCAAGGAACACCCTAGAAGTCCATGTTTGAAACTAGCAGTTACATGTTGTAGTAATTTATCAAAACTATCTCTAATAATTAGATTACCTACCAAGTCTCTAACTTGAGACAATTTGAGTGTATCTAAATTTTTTTAAACCTATCTTTCATGGTCCATCAACTTTGGATCAATTCATGTGCACTAGAAACCCAAATCCTATATTCTTTCATCCTAACTATCACCAAGTTGAGAAAATTAGTTGTTTCAATTCACATCATTAGATGTAAATGGATAAATGGATTAATACTCATAATTTGGATTGGGAATAAAATTTTATTGTCATATTATTTGAAATAATTAAGCAATTTATATGTATTTTTGATAAGGGGAGACATTTCACCTTTCATTACCTTAATATTTTTAAGAATGTTATATAATTTGAGGACCACATTCTAAACATTTTCTCTCTCTTTTGGAACGTGTACAACCTACCATTGTTATTTTATTCATTCTAATTACTAATAAATTTCTTATCTATCCTACTCATTTTACCTATAGAATTCGTTGAAGGATCTAGTTTAGGTCATTAAGTAGGAAGAGAAATCTTCATTATAGGGGGACTCTCCTAGGTTCCTTTTTTATCTAATACAATGAGAATACATCATGTCTCTCCTCTAATACTATGTATTTTATTTATTCATCTTAAAAATTCCTCTTCTTCACTATCTTTTAAATCTTCTTGGCTTGCTCAAAGATAGAGCTCATAATAGTTATCTATGTGAGCATCAAGTTTGGCCTTTGTGTGGACTGGCTTTTAAGGTTTGTTGCCCTCTAGTGAATCACCAACTATGAGGGCTCAATTGATGGGTTATCCATGGAAGAATTAAATTTTAGGATATCCATGTAATATTTCATTAATGCCTCTACCTTAATTGGGGCCTATAGATAAGGAAATATCATCTTATACCAATCCACATCTGCAATTCATAAGAGGGGATGTTTTATGAAAGTTGTATTCTTACCAATCTTTATGGATGTTATTATTATAATAGATGGGCTGGTAGAATAATTTGGGATGGTAAGGCCCAACTAAATCATTTAGATTAGTTTTTGGGTCATAAGGGTTGATTTGATGGTTTTAAAATGAACTCTTTTAGGCTCAAGAGCAGCAGGGCTATTAACAATTGAAGAAATAATAGAGATAGTAGGCAATGTGAGAGTAATGGGAAGAGAAGAAATAATGAAATCAAGAGATTATATACGAGGTTTAGAAGAAAAATGGGTGGTAGAGACAACAAAAATTAAAGTAATAACAAAAAAAGTAGAATTAGGGTCACCAAATGGTTGGGGCTCCAGTTGTGAGTTTCCCTTCAACCCTCTGATAGAGCTTTGGCCCTTTTTAGTTTCGCCTCCTCATCTTCATCCTCTAAATAATCCACTATAGAAAAAATATAGGTTTACATAGTTTTTATGAATTTGATAGAGCCTCATATTTATCATCACTACCTACTTGTAATTACTCATTTGTACTCAAACTCGTAGGGTTTTTTGATGACTTGTTAGGATATTTCAGATATATGGGCCTCATTTTGTAGTGAAACATTAGTTTCCCTATTAGAGGAATGAGATGAGGTGGATAAATTTGGCCTATGATGATGGGTAATTGGCTTACCACTATAGGGCCTACCTCCTTATCATCTAATGAATTGATATTAATTGGTTTGTGCTCCCCTCCATAAGAGCTATTAGAAGTATGAGTTTCTTCAACACCAAGCTATTTATTAATATCCTTCATCACATCTGGTACTGGTTGAGAAGGATCCCCATGAAATTTTTATATATTTTTATGGCCTTAAATAATAATAATCCATGGATACCCATCCACTTGAAGGTGGAATCCTATGTTTTACTTTCTCAATAGTGAGATATAAATCCCCTTGAGATACCTTCAAAATGTATTTTTAGTGGTTGACCATGTTTTTCCTCTTAATGACCTCATCATAATCATTGGCATTAAATAAGATTATTTCATGCTCAAATTTATCATGTTCATATGTAATTCCTAGTCCTTTGAGATGTTTTCAAGAAAAAGACATGGGATCCCAATATCTATGTAACAGTCAGGCCAATAGGTAAAATTATTGGTTTATCCTTAAATCATCAAAGTGTTTCTTATTAGTATAAATGATTACACCAATAATCAATAAATATCCACAATATATATATGTTTTCTTTTTCTTCTAGTCCTCATTTTATGCTCCACCATATTTGATAGGTTATTTCTTATTCGACTAATTTGTTGGGAATGTACTTGGGAAGACATAAGGGTGTTGCTTTTATTCCCCACACCATTATTATTATGTAATAAAGATACAACCAATAATATCCCCTAAGACATAATATATTCTTTATTGTTTTAGATACTTTAAGGAGGAGTGTCTTGTATTACCTTCCAAACTTATGGATATATGTCCTTAGTGACCTGATGGTGTTTCTAGTTATGTATAGATGTCAAGAATGAGATATAATACCATACACTATTTTTGATGCAGTCCAAAGATGGAATCAAGAGTGATCCATTATGAATTTAAATGGTGTCCATGATAGTGTCCAAGAGTTTGAACATCTTGATGAAGTGGCCTATCTTAGGCCTCTTGTATTTTTGGAACATTTGATCCACTACATTTGTGTTGATGATTTATCCAAGGGTAAAGGTTTTTTTAAATGTTAGCAGTAAATAAATTAATGGCACCCATTCCAACTAAATGTAATAAATGCTTAGATACCCAATAATTAATTTGGTATGGCCATCTAAATTTGAATTCACATCCTAAACTTTGTAATTTGGATGATGGTGTTATTTTTTAGAGTTATAATCTCCCATAGTGAAATCTATTATTGTAGGATGCCTTCAGTTGTAGTCATCTTCTTCCATGATACCACTAAGTGATTATCATAGGTGGAATCTATGGAAGGAATATACAATTACATATAGAAGTATAACCACTTATATAAGTCACATATATCTTATGATTAATATAGTGTGTTATAAGTATAACCACTAAAATGGGGGGGGGGGGGTGAATCACTATATAAAATTTACATTCAAATCCATATATCATTCATTAACTTTTCAAACCAATACAATGATAAAAAAACATAGATAATTGTTCACATAAACATGAAGCAAGATATCAACACATGAACATAATATATATGTGGGAAACCCTCATGGGAAATAAAACCCAGGAAAACACCACTTCGATTACTATACTATAAGCAATTAATCAATATATAGTTATGGACCAACACTACAAGGAGCACTAACCCCTCACTAGTCAAGCACCAACTCAACCAATCCTTTAACAAGAACCAACTTACAAGGAGTCACCCACCCCCTAAGTTACTCAACACAAACTCATCAAATTAAAGGACATTTATTCAATCTCCAACATACAAATCAGCTTATATTCCCTCTTGACTAAGCACCAACCCAACCAAGACAAACTTGCTCACCTTTACAACACTCCAAATGAATTTATTAGATCATATGTAAAATATAATACATAACCATATTATTTTTTTACTTATAAACTCATCAAAATGACACAAGAACATTATTCTCACTTACACACAAAAATCTACCTGGAGCTCCAAAAATGTAGACATGAAGAATGTTGTCTTTAACAATTGTAACAGAAATTAAATGACTTATCATTCACATTATAAGGTAACATATTAAATTTATAAATAATCTAATATATATATATATATATATATATATATATATATATATATATATATATATATATATATATATATATATATATATATATATATATATATATATATATATATATATATATCACATTATTTATAGTTTCAATCATTAATTTTACAAACCAATTTGTTAACTCTCTCTTTTATAGTGCTTAAACAACTAAATAAGCCATTTTGGCTTTCATATCTCGACTCTTTAAAGTGACTCCCAAAATTGTATAAATTATATATTTTTGATATAAATAAAAAAAGAATCATCATCTGAATTGGATACACTTAACCCTATCATATAGCCTCAAATTATTTACTTCACCTTGCATACCCAGAACTATCATTCTTGTCTTGAGAATTGGTTATGGTGGACTTACATTACAACACTTGTGTAGATACAAAAAATTATTAATAATTAATTATTATGATCATTATGAATATTTGGATCATATCCAATCATATATATACATAGGTATAATAAAAAAATATGGAATATATATACCAATCTCTGAAACATACACCTTCACTATCCATCTTCACTAGAATTAACATCTTGTGAACAACATTTGTAACATTTTCAATTACTTCCATAACATCTAAACAAAAGGGACATGAGGTATATGTATTTAAGAAAAACCTCAATAAACTAGATCCATTCCTAATACAAAACAACATATTTCTAAATGGATTCTCAATCTTGCCTAGTTTTTTCACTATCTTCACTATTAGGCCTTTTAAGTGATACACCAAAGTCTATGACTAGTTTAGTAATTTTAAATTATAAAACATACTAATAAATTTTCATTGGCATTAATTAAAATTCTCAAACTTTCTCCTCTAATTATTTTTATTTTTTGACCTGGTCAACCCTACCTACTATACCAATTTTTTTAGAATTAAGGGTTTTTTTGTAGCTGATACTCACTCTTCTAAACACTCAACTCCACTTATACATACTTGGGAGAGTAATTTAAATGATCCAAACATCAAAATAGACTCACTAATCCATTATAATAAATCAATAACTAAAATTTCACCATCACATCATTATAAGGATTTAAAGAAGATTTAACACCTATTCTAGTGTTAACAATTATTCATATAGTGTTGACCCTCAAATTCCAAACTAATGCCTAGAGATCTTAGCCAGGACCCTTCCCCATATATCCTCAAAGGATAAAGAAACCGTGTAGATTTTCATGTTCCAATGAGCATAAGAAAAACCTTCTCATGCTTAGAGATATTATTTTGTGAGCTCAATAGACCTTAACTTCACTTTTCATGCTTATTTATTCAATTAGGACCTTAAACTAAACCAACACACTTGGAATAACATGTTATACCTCAAAATATTCTCACATGAGCTCAAAAATATCCAAACCAAATCATGATGCCTCATCATGCTGCCTAGGGTCTTAGGACTAGGTCTATGAGAAGACCACCAATGAAGAACATACCCCTTTAGCTCACTTTGAGAGTTATTTGACTGAATCAACACCTTTATCACATGATATAACATTGTAAAAAAATAATCCATACTCATATATAGACACTTCATCACCTTTATACTTGATCATGCATCTTGACTTACTCCCTAAGTAGTCTTGTAGACCTACAAATCTCTTGAAGACCCTACACCTTATACCCTGATGTTTTTTTAAATGATTTTATCTTCTCATCACCTCATGAAATCATCCTTCATCAAGGACCTGCACTATTATCCTTTGAAATCAATGAATGATACTTACTTTATGACACCATGACATCACTCACTCTATCCTTACATCAATGAAAACATACTTCTCCTCTTCGACATCAATGATAATATCTCAATAAACTCCCTATTTGTCATTAATGGAAAAACTTATTGATGGAAAAAACACTTAAATTTGAAAATCCTTTAAACACAAATCTTATCCATTAATTTAATCTCTCTCCAAATTTGAAATTAATGACAATGGGTCTCACAACTATGACCTTGTCTTTTCACTCTAACTCAACAATGCTACTAGAGAAAACTTACCAAATGCTTATCTTATAATGATTGAAATGCTATCTCTCAACTTGACCTATTTCTCAAAAAATTTACACATGTCTATCATGACTCCACAAAACTTATTTTTATCTCATCATTTTCTCTTTATCTTACCTGAATCCATTCATCTCTTCATCTAATCCACACTTTAAAGTTAGACTATCTCTCACTTCAAAATACTTGTCAAAGGATCCTTCATACTTTACCACTTGATCCTTAGACCTAAACTTGATGAAAACCTAATAAAATATCTCTTAAAACAATACATGATCTCCCCCTGACTTCATGATCATCAGAAGCCCTAGCCTTTGAAAATAAACCTGAATCTTAGACAACTCTTCTTAATCACCCATAAATCCTCAACACCTGCACTTGTTTGGCTTAAACACATGACAACACTAGATGTTACTTAATTTAGACTTCTTCTAGATAAGGTTAGGGTATCCTCCTTCAACCTCATACTATGTGTAAATATAATATCACCTCACCTTAGGCTCATATCTATTGAAGTAGACAACTTCTTAATCACAGAGCTACAAATCTCCCCCTAAGACCATGCTTTCATATCAAGTTTACCCAAACCATCATAGTCATTCATACACATGAACATCAATATTATTTCTTGATATTTGGTAATCCCTAGAGAAATAAATCCCTTATTGATAATGCATCTTCTTGTAACCATATTAAAATAGATCTTTATAAGACCTACATAGATTAAGCATGTCTACAAATAATAACATTATTCCAAAGAATAATCTTAGTTGTTTATACATAAACATATTCATTTTACATCATCTTATCCACTTTATGTTTCACAAGAAATCATGGATTAGAATAGATCATAATTACTTCCATGTAATAAACTACCAAGTAGGTTTGATAGACTTCAATATTTATGGCATGGCTTTGTCAAATATTTATCAAACTTTGATAATTGTTCTACTTCACAAGCTTTTTCAAGGACTTCATATAGTATCCATATGAATTACATGATTTCACATCCATTAAGATCACTCAGCTTCACAACAACTATATCATTATCCAAACTAACCTTGTTTACCATTAACCATGTCTATAGGGTACAATCATCTTCTTAGATCTTCATAACCTTATTGGTCTTGTAGACTCAAATGACTTCTGAAAACTCATGATTCCAATTAAATCCTCTATTGGGTCTAGTTACCTCAATATACATATTATTAACAAACATACACACATAAATAAGGATGCATGCTCATATATTTATACATCACATATCCTTTTTTGCAATCACACCTCCAATAGACCATTATCTATTCTTCTTGGGCCTAGATAGCTTCATTCAATGATCATATGTTTGTCACAACATATATTTCCTTCTAGACATTATCATATAGAGTAATTATCATCTATAGGTTTGAATTTTGATTTGGATTCAACATAATCCATTTTTTCCTTAGTCAATTTTGTTAGTACCATCATGTAGTCGTCTATGCAGACCTCAATCATGATCTTTAATAAATTAGCCATATTGTGCTTATAGGATCACCTTCAAGATGTCAAGCCTCCTCCATAGGACCTAATTTTATACCAATTTTTAGAATCACACCCACTAAGGTAGAATGAATTAGTTTACAAAATTTTCTTTGAATTCCATATATCATTCATTAACTTTTCAAACCAATATAGTGATCAACTAAAGCATAGAGAAGTAATCACATAAACATGAAGCAAGATATCAACATGAACACAAGATATGTTTGGTAAACCCTCAAGGGGAATAAAACCCACTAAGACACCAATTTGAATACTATCATATAATAAATTAATTAACATTTATTGAGGCACCAACCCCATAAGGAGCACCAACCCTTCACTATTAAAACACCAACTCAACTAGACCTTTAACAAGCTCCAAATTCTAAGGAGTAACCCACCCCATAAGTGACTCAATGCCAAATTATACACTTAAATGAAACTTATTTAAGATCAAACATATAATATATCTCTTCCTCCCTCTTTACTAAGCACCAACTCAACCAAGACAAACTTGATCACCTTCACAACACCTTGTTTATTAATCAATAGATGGTGACCTCTTCTTCGGATGTCTATCTTGTCTATCCTATATCATACATTAGGAATATATATATAATTTATAGTTAATGGTGTCTCAATTTAAAATACACTAATTTATCTCTCCTAAACCTTTTAACCCTCTCAAAACATCCTCTAGGCTTCTTCACTCAACATGCCTCTTCCTGACATATTTAGCTTATATGACCTTGTTAATCATACATATAACTTCTAATGGATATTAATGACTAATAATATACTCCCATATGATGGTATACATGAACTAATTTTAATCTTAAAGGTGATATTTTATTCTCTTTCACTCTCATACCTCTTTACTAACTTAAATAGGCATATTATGCCTTGTATAAATACAAGACTCTAGCTCTCACCCACCTTGGTCAGCCAAGCATAAATACTTACCCACCTTTGAACATCATGAGCATTCAAAAATAACTCAAATATACCCATAATAACATACATATAGGTTCATACCACCTTTTATTCTAATTCACTACTTCAACCCCATCAATATTACTACTCACAATTAGGCCTTCATGCACCTAGAAAGTCTATCTCAAATAATGGAAGCATAAAACCCATTTTGATGTATAACCATATTAAGAAATCATATTAATACAGCCTAAATGACCAAATGGTAATCACCATGTCCATTTCACTTTTTTTAAAAAGGAAAAATACCTCAAATAATCTGTTCTCATATGTTCACATAGAACTATAGATAGGCCTCAAAAACCTAGCCAAGAGCTTTTGACTTTTCACATCTTCATAGGAGTTTCTCATGCATAAAAATACATTAAAAATAAACTATGATACCTTTAGAACATATTCATGTCAATTATATCATTTAAACCTATCCAAATCACTTAAAACTCAACTCCTTTATATGTCTACTTAAAATTTCCTGAATGCTTCATAACACATTCAAGAACCTTTGACCATTAAAAATTATACAGGCACTTTCCAATACTCCAAATGCATGTATTATACACTATAGAAATTAATCAACAAATTTGAATTTTATTCAAATTGGTTCAAACCCTACATATTTAAAATTTTCACAAGTTCCCATAGGTCTAATAGGGTCTCATGTATCTCTAAATACCTTACCTATCCCTACTCTAACGTTGGTTTAAGCCTATCTTCCTTGTACTTGCCTAGTCAACCAAAGTCAAGTTTGGTCAAATCTATTAAAACATGTTAAAAGGTTTAAATTATGTTATAAATGTCCTAATATGGTCTTTGATATGTTTTAAGGTGTTTTTAGGTCATAAATTGGTCATTTACCAAGTTTCATATGCAAAAAACGCGTTTTGGTAACATGTCTAGCTCAATAAATGACTTGTATGGATTGATTATGGAATAAATTTATCACAAAGTTATTTTTAAATGTGTATTATTCTAGATATGTTTTTACTTATTTAGATGTCAGTTCAAGATATAGTTTCATGCTTGAAAATAGGAGAAACTCCTCAAAATTGCCCCTTAATGGCACTTCTACAAATTTGGGAAGTCTACTTTCAACTAGAAACATGGGAATACGACTCTTCAGATCCATAAAGTCCTTAACACACTTGTTTTTAAGATAAAAGGTTGGATTTATCAAATATTTCTTCTATTTCTTCTTTCTTACCTTTGCAAGCCAGGGAGAGTTAACTTTGCATGCTTGGTGCAAACCATACAAGTGAAGTTGGGAGGAGTGGTCTTCAAGGATAAAAGAGGTTTGAGTCAAATTAAAATACATGGAAATAATTTTTAATTTCATGTCTCCTCCTTTATGAATCATTACAATGAGGCTGGGCATCTTGTTATGCCCATTCATCCATGAGGGGTCTCCTTTTGAGCTAGTTTTTTAATTTTCTATTTTGATTTAACAAGATGGATTGTTTTATACGTTTCTCAGGGCCTATTCACATGTTTTATCACTTTATTATTGATTTTTTAGTTTCATGAACTCAATAATCCTCTTATAGGCTTGTGTATGCTTGGAAAGTACTCTTTTACATCCATAGTTTTCTCAGAGAGAGCTACAGGGGTGTTGTGCAACAAGATATTATTAAATTTGAACCCTCATGAGATTTTTAAAGTTACGTGTTAGCTTGATGAACATGATTCATCATTTTGTAGCTAATTATGACATTGAGGAATTATCCCAAGTAGTAAATTTGTGTTTTGGCCTCTTGTCCCTAAAAAGTGTAGACAAAGGTATAGGGGATTGTTTCAAAACTTTCATGATACATTCCCTAATACTTTTCATTCATTCCAATGATATTGTATTATTATCTCTATTATTAAGAAACATTATTCTAAGTTTTAATGAGGAATTAATAGTGGAAACTAATGTTTAAGAAGCCCAAAGTTTCTCTTAAACACATTGAGAACAAATAGTGTCATTTATAGGTATGAGACCAAATAAGGGCTTCCTTCAACAAAAATTGCCAATTAGGCTTGTTTTCCATATATTGGTGATTGTAAATGGTTTAATTATTACTCATGTAGTAGGAAATCATAAATTAGGATATCACTTGGTGTGGTGACTTCCCATACTCATGCCTTGTCTATAGACATGGCAAAATGCTCATCTATAGACAGACATACCAGTGAGTCAATTTGAAGATGGTGGAGTGATGGTAAGTGCTAAGAATGAGGTATGGAGTTTAAAACCAATGATATTGGATATAAAAGGATTCTATAAACTCTTATAAATGCATTCCAAGCTTATATATCTTACTAAAACCTAACACCATCTACAACCTTGTATATGGAGATACATGCAGTGAGTTATAGTAGGGTTTTCATAGGGCTAAAGATATTTATTGGTGGATTTTGGTATATAAAAAGTGGAAAATGACATTAGGTTAATATTTAAATGTTTTAAATCAATATTATAGTCTTGATTCATGAAAAATAGTCCTACATAAGGGTTCAAACAAGAAAACATAGGCACTTTCAAGGTAGGTCCCAGTTTGGAATGAAGGAAGTGACCTTAATGTGATGACAATTGGTGTATTAAGGTTTTAAATAAGTGAATATCAGATCATATCAGTACCATGTAACCTTATGATACTTAATATAGGTCTACACATATCATGTAAATGCTCAATGGAGGAAAGTATCACCTATAGGGGTTAACTAAGTATGGTGTCTCAGTCAAAATAGTGGGTGACCTATTTATGAGCTAATGTGTATGAGAAGGACCTAATAAATCATGAAACAATTGTAAATAATTTTAAATCACCATATAAACTTAAATAAGGTTCCAAAACATGTTTTCATGTCTCATTTCAAACATCATAACCTACAAGCAGGGGTGAATAGGGGTAGTCATAATCAGCCAAGACAAACCCAATCTTGTTTGAGTCAAGTGGGAGGGTGTCTGATGATTTGGAGGGATAAGGAGAGGTATAAAAAATTTCACCACATTCATTTCAACCCTTAAATACTCTTATAATTAGTACAATTAAAAAAATAAGCTCTAATGACAAAAAATAGTCAATGCTTCAATAACCTTGCAGACAGTTTCCTAAGCAAACTTAGTCTTGAAATTTGTGTTGTTGAAAGGTAAAATCTTGGATTTAAGGTTAATTTTTTTTTATATAATACTTATTACTTTAATAATACATTTTAATGGTTTTTTTGGTAATAAAAACTAGGGAAGTTCCCCCTATTTTATCTCAGATAGGGGGCATTTCCCTAGGATCATAAAGGAGGTAAACCAAATTCTAGGGAAACCATGAAAGATATTTTTAAAAGTTGTAAAATTAATTTTTAATTATTTAAAACTAATATATAAGGTTGGAAACTATATACGGTGATTTGAGCTATAGGAGTTACAAGCAGACCTAGTTAGGCAAGGTATAAGCCTAACTCGAAATAGGGGGTCATTTCCAATTCTGACCTTTACCAGGCATTATAATTATTTTGATCATGTTTATTATGGTATAAATTATGTTATAAAACTATTTAATTTCATGGAAAGTATTAACAAGAGTCATTTTTCTCAAGAATGCAGACATACCTATTGAACAAGGTTTAGGCCTAGTTTCGAAAGGTGGATCATTTTATTTTCTAGATATTAATGAGATATTCTAATAATGGAAGCATGTCTTTCAGATCTATATAGAAAATTTTAATCCTTCATTATGTATTGGAAGTTTTAAAGAAGCCATTTTTGGCTTGAAGTGCACTTAGGCCTTGATAAATGCATAGGAAAGTCACAAATGGCCAACTTAAAACACTTAGAACTCGAATGAAACTTTTCACGGTTACCCCAAGTGCTCAGATATGATATATAGGGTTCTTAGTATTCTCTAAAAAATATTTCGAAAGGGTTTGGATGTCAAACTTTCATGAAAAAAGGTTAAGACCTGAAACCACTCCAAAACCCTCATTAAAGACCCGATTGGGGAAAGAAGACACTTGAAACATCTAGATGGAGATTAAAGGATAGGTAAGTGATTTGAGGATATATATAACTCTTAAAGTCTCCCTCCCCCCCCCCATGCAATTTATTTTTTCCTTACCTATATGGAAGAGGTACAATAGGGCTCATTTTCATAAATTTGTGTGTTTTTTAGGCATGGAGAACCTTCAAAAGATGCAACCACCTTTGGGAGAGAGATTAGGAATTTTTTTAAGTATTAATTTTCATATATTGAGTTATATAATCTCGTAATTATGGATACCATAGTCCTCATCTTAACCAGTCATAGTGAAAGAGTAGTGAACACTTAGTGAAAATGGTGAAACTCCAATGTAGAAGCCTTTTAAGGCTTGAATTATGAACTTGATGACTTAGACACTCTTTTAATGTTTCATTCCTACTTTTACATGGATTTTATTATATAATTGGAAGGATTTTGAATGTCAAGTGTGAGAGGTGCATGAGAAAGAGTTATTTTTGATTGTCATGAATGATTGATCGTGATCAAAGGATTATGAATTATTGAGGACCAACACAATGCATGTGAGATATTTTTTGTAACCCTTCCAATTTATATCAATCAATCGACCTAACCCTATTTAGTGATGAGGTAATTTTGTTAAGGCAAATCATGGAGATAGTTTCTTATGCAAGCAAGATATAATCTATGCTACATATGGAGGAGTTAGATGACTTGGGAGACATTTTTCCATATTTTCCTCATAGGACCTATCTCATGCCTAATTATATGCTGATATAACTCCTTATCCTTTCTTGAAAAGTGTCTTACTGACTCTTTATCATCCCCTTCTCTCTCTCTCTCTCCTCTCATAATTGCTATAAATACTAGCCTTTTTTGCTATTATATAGATCTCTCCACCTAGGTATGGTGAAACCCTACAAATTTTTTTCCTTAAACTAATAAATAATGTTGTTTTATCTCATTCAATATTTCACTAAGTTTATTTTATGATTTTTGGTCTTGTGCAAGTGGATTTTACTTACCTTCACATGTTACTCTTCTTAATGCCTTCTGTGTATTGAAATATCTCTTTAGTAGGTCAACAAGAATTATATGATATGGATTGAAAGTATAGTGAATATCTTATTTATTAGTGTTTCTATAAGACCAATCATCTAATTCATCTTATCCTAGACTCTCTTTAACACCCCATGCTTGAAACATTGATGTAGAAGAGGAGTGTTGAATTGGATGAAGCATATGTGTGAAATTCTCCTTGGTTCCAATTGCATTGTAAGTGGTGTGAGTAGACCATATATTTTTTGTATCACATAACCTAGATTATATTAATTTTAAATTATCTTTGTCCATTTTCACCCCCTCCCCAAAAGATACTAGTAGGTTTGATCTATAGTGTAACATCAAGGGAACTAGCCCTAATATAGAGATCCACCTCAAACATGAGTCACCCAAAGCCCTAAGGTGGTTCCATTATACCACTTGAGTGAGGAGATACTTGTCATATCCTCAAGGGGTGAATGTTAAATGTAAAACAAAACCTATAAGACATCACAACATTATTCTCACTTACACATAAAAACCTACATGTAGCTTTACAAACATAGTCATGAACAATGTTATCTTTAACACTTGTAAGTGCACTTCAATGACTTCTAATTTACATGAATAGTTGTAATTTTAAATTTATTACATCCTCCAATATATATATCATTGGTTCTATTTTCAATCTTGGTCTTGTAAACAAATTAGTTAACTCTTTGTTTCATGTGCTTACACAACCAGATAAGCCATTTTAGATTTCCTATCTCAACTACACATAGTGATTCTCAACCTTAATTTAAATCATGTATAGGTCATATAAATAAAAATAAATATCAAAATTTTAATTCGATACACTTAACCGTATTATAGAGCCTAAAATTATTTACTTAATCTTACATAACAAGAACAATCATTCTTATCTTCAAAACCAATCATGGTGAACTTGCAATCCAACACATATGTAGATACAATAAATAATTAATGATGCATGATTATGATAAATAATAATATTTAAAACATCTCTAATCATAGAGATTGAAATTTCTAATATAATATATAGATACACACACACACACAGACATACATATATATACACACACACATGCATATATATACACAAAAATACATACATATATATATATATATATATATGTATATGTATGTGTGTGTATATATATGCATGTGTGTGTATATATATGTATATATATATATGTATGTATGTATATATATATATATACATATATATATATATATATATATATATCATCTTCATATATATATATATATATGAAGATGATAGTGAAGGTGTAAATTTTAGAGATTGGTGTATGTATGTATATATATATATACCAATTTCTAAAATTTGCACCTTCATTGTCCATCTTCACTTTACATGACATCTTGTGAACAACATCTACAACATTTTGAATGACTTATGTAACATATAACCAAAAGGTACATGATGTATATATCTTTAAAACCAACCTAAATAAATTGTATCCATTCTTATTCCACTACAACATGTCCCTAAAGTCAATCTCAATCTTGTTTGATTTTTCTCATTATCTTCACTATTATTCATTATAGTGATATACTAAATTATATGATCTATTTAGCAATTTTGACTTTTGGAACCTACTTGAAGATCATATTGATCATGAGTTACAAGTCTCAAAATTTGTCCTATAATGATTTTTTTCTTTAACCTGGTCAAATATACTTGATATATCAATTTTTTTTTTAAACAAATGTTTTTTTGTAGCTTACACTCACTCTTGGAGGTACCTAGAGAGTCATTTAAATTATCAAAACATTAAAATATCCTAACCAATCCATTCAAAGAATTTAAAAATAAAAAATTGACCTCTAGATCATTATAAGGGTTTAAGGAGGGTTTAAAACCTCTTATAGTTTTAATGATTGTTCATACAATATTTCCCCTCAAATTCTTAGAGATCTTAGCCAAGACCCTTCCCCATCTCTCCTCAAAGGATCAAGAGACCATGTAGAGTTTACATGTGCTAATTATCATGATAAAAACATTCTCAGGCTTGGAGACCTTATTTTGTGATCTTGAGAGACCTTAACTTCACTTTTTATGCTTTAAAAACATAGTTGTCAATAACGTTGTCTTTAACACTTGTAAGTGCAGTTCAATGACTTCTAATTTACATGAATAGTTAAAATTTGACATTTATTACATCCTCCAGTATATACATCATTGGTTCTAGTGTCAATAATTGGTCTTGTAAATAAATTAGTTAACTCTCTCTTTCATGTGCTTACAGAACCATATAAGCCATTTTAGATTTCCTATCTCAACTCCTCATAGTGATTCTCAACCTTAATTTAAATCATGTACAGGTCATATACATACAAAAAAACATCAAAATTTTAATTTGATACACTTAACCCTATTACAGAGACTGAACTTCTTTACTTCATCTTACATAACAAGAACTATGATTCTTATCTTCAAAACCAATCATGGTGAACTTGCAATCCAACACCTATGTAGATACAACAAAGAAATAATGATGCATGATTATGATAATTAATAATATTTAAAACATCTCCAATCATATAGATTCAGAGTTCTAATATAACTATATATATATATACACACACACACACACACACATACATATATACATATACATATATACCTATATATATATATAGATACATATATATAGACATATATGTATGTATGTATATATATATATATATATATATATATATATATATATATATACATATATATATATATATATAGATATGCATACATACATATATGTATATGTGTGTCTATATATATACATATATATATATATAGACAGATATACATATATGTGTGTGTGTGTGTGTGTATTTATATATATATATACATATACATATATATAAATATATATATATATATATATATATATACATATATGTCTATATATGTGTGTGTGTGAGTGTGTGTGTATATACATATACATATACATACATACAAACATACATACATACATACATAGATACATACATACATACATATATATATATATATATATATATATATATATATATTTACCAATCTCTAAGATTTACACCTTCACTGTCCATCTTCACTATACATGACATCTTGTGAACAACATTTACAACATTTTGAATGACTTACATAACATATAACCAAAAGGTACATGATGTATATGTCTTTAAAACCAACCTAAATAAATTGTATCCATTCTTGTTCCAGTACATGTCCCTAAACTCAATCTCAATCTTGTCTGATTTTTCTCATTATCTTGACTATTAGGCATTTTAGTGATATACCAAATTATATGATCTATTTAGAAATTTTGACTTCTAGAACCTACTCAAAAATCATCATGGTCATGATTTACAAGTGTCAAAATTTGTCCTATAATGAGTTTTTTCTTTAACTTGGTCAAATATACTTGATATATCAATTTTTTTTTAAACAACTTTTTTTTTGTAGCTTACATTCATTCTTGGAGGTACCTAGAGAGTCATTTAAATTATCCAAACATTAAAATATCCTAACCAATCCATTTAAAGAATTTAAAAATAAAAAATTCACCTCTAGATCATTTTAAGGGTTTAAGGAGGGTTTAAAACCTATTATAGTTTTAATGATTGTTCATATAATATTTCCCCTCAAATTCTTAGAGATCTTAGCCAAGACCCTTCCCCATCTCTCCTCAAAGGATCAAGACGCCATGTAGAGTTTACATGTGCTAATTATCATGATAAAAACAATCTCAGTCTTGGAGGCCTTATTTTGTGATCTCGAGAGACCCTAACTTCACTTTTTATGCTTTGAAAACATAGTCATGAATAATGTTGTCATTAACACTTGTATGTGCACTTCAATGACTTCTAATTTATAGGAATAGTTAAAATTTGACATTTATTACATCCCCCAATATGTTGTGGTGTGGAGCTAAAAGCTTCAACTGTTTGCAGACACTAGAAGGAAGGATTCTGAAGAACCAGAGCCACCGGCGTCGGTAGTATGACCGACATCAGTCAAGTGCAGTGGAGAAGGAGACTGGCGATGGCAGGTAGTCGGCCGACGTCGGCAGCACCAGACTAGCAGGGACCAGCGTCGGTCACCTGTGTATTTTTGGAACTACTGTTGACGAACAGTCAGTTAGTTGAACCGAGTGTTTACATGCTAAGGAGCTAATTTAAGTCACGGGCTATGTGTCTAATTTTAGTAGTTAGTGTTCTATTTTTGTAAGCATGGGATCTTATTTATAGACCCATAAGGCATGTATTGTAAATGAATTCTAAGGCAAGTAAAGGCATTGAAGCTAGCAAGGTCAAGGAGATCTACAGGTGTAAGGTCAAGGAGATCAGCTGAAGCATTCAAGGAGGGATAGCAACTCAGGCTTTAGAGTTGTTGTGTTGAGCAAGAGAGAGAGGGAAGAAGGTCTTGAGGTGTGGCAAGCCTTTGAGGTGGAGGAAGAAGTGGCATCTTCCTTATTGTATTTTCTTCTAGTAGTATTTAATACAAGAGTGTGCATTGTCTCTCAAATTCTTTGCTGTCTCAAGTTTCTAGCTACTTTATCATTCTGGTATAATTCTATGTTTAATTGCATATAAGAAAGTAATCAATTTTGCTCTAATTGGTAGAGCTACAGATCCCTTGACAAGTGGTATTAAAGCTACGGTTTGTAGGAAGCAGGGTATTGTTTTTGATTACAGGTCATTCACAGGGTTTTCTGATTGAGTGGGAGTTCAACAATGGCAGAAGAAAGTAGGCTACGAATGGAGAAGTTTAACAAAAAGAATTATCAACACTGGAGGATGCAGATTGAGGACTATCTATATCAGAAGGATATGTACTTACCGTTGGGTGGGGTTACATGCAAGCCCACAGATATGAAGGATGAAGAATGGAACGTTCTTGATCAGAAGGCTCTAGGTTCCATAAGGTTGAGCCTTGCATCATCTGTGATTTCCAGCTTATCACAGTGCAAGACAATGGAAGAGTTGATAAAGTCCTTGGCAAATTTATACGAAAAGCCCTCTGCTTCTAATAAGGTATATCTTATGAAGCAGCTATTTACTTTGCAAATGCAGGAAGGTGGATCGGTACATACTCATCTTAGTGATTTCCATGGTTTGGTAAACCAATTAGCTTCAGTCAATATTGCTTTTGATGATGAGGTAAAGGCTCTCTTGATTTTATGTTCTTTTCCTGAAAGTTGGGATGGTATGGTTATGGCAGTAAGTAATTCTGCATCTGCTTCTAAAATCTTAAAAGTTGATGATGTTGTGAGTGTGATCTTGAATGAGAAAATACGTAGGAGAAGCATAGGTGAATCATTAGGGAATGCTCTAAGTGTAGAAAGCAGAGAAAGGTAAAGGGAAAAGATTGAGCAAGGGAAATCAAGGTCAGGAAGGAGATCTGAGTCCAAAGGTATTACCTGCTAGTTTTTTGGAAAGAAAGGACATACAAAGGAGTGTTGGTTGAGAGATAAAGAGAATCAACATGCAAGTATGGGAGAAGCAAATGATGTAAATATTGTGATGCAGGATGCTCTCATAATTTCTTTAGATAGTCAGGTAAGATCATGGATCTTAGATTCTGGTTCATCTTTTCATGCATCCCCAAACAGAGATTTGTTTTATGAGTATGAACAAGGAGACTTTGGAATGCTCTATTTAGGGGATGGTACGCCTTGTCAGATAGTTGGCAAAGGGAAAGTGTAACTGAGATTGTAGATTGACAACACGTGGGTGCTAAAAGAGGTCATGCATGTTCCAATTCTGAAGCAGAGTTTGATTTCTGTAGGAAGGTTGGGAGATGAGGGATGCACAATAACCCTCACAGTGGATTCTTGGAAGGTTACCAAGGGAGCACTTGTTCTAGCAAGAGGTAAGAAAGTAGATACTCTTTATCTGTCTACTTGTATTACTGATTCCACTTTTGGTGTAGATTTGAAGATGTGGCCTAATAGGCTTGGTCACAAGAATAGGAAGGGAATGGAAGTTCTTGATTCAAATAATGTTCATTGCAGAAAGAGGAAATTTGATGCTTTTGACAGGAACAAAGAAGCCTTAGTGTTTTTGGAGGAGATGAAGGATAGAGATCAGTCACAGGGGCTGAATAAGTTTGAGCAGGGCAGCATGGATAGAGGTATGATCCAAGAAGAGCTCGCGGATGAAAATTTCATCACTTACAGGAACACACAGACACTGATGTTGGTAGCTTGGCACCGACGTCAGTCATCAAGATACCGACATCGGTCATGTGCAGACCAGTAGGGTCAGTAGGTTGGATAGGAGAAGTCCGACGTTGGTCATAAGGACCGACGTCAGCAGGAGGGACACCGGCGTCAGCCAGGGAAACGACGTTGATAGTTAGGATCAGTGTAGGGAACCGACATCGGTTGGGAGCAGACTAGAAGATGGCCTATATCGGTCACTGGAACGGATGTTGGGTGAATTACTAAGTCTCAAACACCCATGTAGAGGTCGGAAAAGGTATGTGAACCTCATATTCATTGTTCACCTTCTTTATATTACTTATTGATAGTCACGAACTAGGAAGATGGAAGAAGCAATGCAGGTAGAATCTATAAACAGTGGGAGCTTGGCATGGATAAGGAGTGTGAGTCCTTAGAGAACCAAACC
>JARHVA010003516.1:915000-1042500 GCA_037957365.1 Torreya grandis | reverse complement strand
AACAACATGTTTCTCCTCTTTGACATCAATGACAATATCTCAACATAGTGAATCAAACCATCAAATACATTACCTATAGAGAAGAGGTTTCTGAGTAGGTCAATGCATGACATCACTTATAGTTTGGCTACTATAAAAATTAGTGATTGCCATTTTAGTGGAAGCAAATGTATCACTAGTTGATTTTATTCCTTGATAAAGTTTTCCTCCATTGATTTTGAATCTACACCATTAATGGTGTTCCATAATGTATTTTAGTATGTGTATTAGTTTCCGAACACTATTGAGTCAAATATCATATCCACATATTTTGTAGAATCCTTAATTGAATACATTGATTGTGGGAGAGATCCCCTCAACTTCTTGGTATATGAAGACATTTTATCTTTATTTTATTTTTAAATTTTTATGGTAATTCAATTTTTAGGTCATTATTTAGATATAATTTGAAGGAAGAAGTAGGTAGCTATGATTGTTTAGTTCTATCGATATGCACATGATCTCAAATTATTTATAAATTGATAAAACATAATATGTCTTCATAATTAGATCATATATCTTATTGGAAGAATAAATACTAAGAGGGGGGATGAATCAATTATATTTAAATATTCCTCCAATTTCACCTAATATTTATGAAACATATATTCACTTACATATATCAATTAATGCATACACAAGCATCTATGAAAGAAAATAATATAAGAACATGAGATATATGTGGGAAAAATTCTAGAAGAATAAAACCCAACACTACACAACTTTGAATATTCTCCTATAATCAGCTAATCAACCTTTTATTGAGGTACTAACCCCACACGGAGCACCAAACCCTCAGTCAAGCACTAACTCAACTAGGGCATTTAATAAGCTTCAACATATAAGGAGGCTCCAACCCCCTAGTTAACCAAGAACCAACTCATCTACCTTGAATATTTGATCACCCTCAACAACTTTTTTCTTAATTAATTGATGATTACCTCCTTTATTTTCTCTTCTCACACTTTTTCTCTCTCAAATAGCCTATTAGGACTTCTCACACAATTAGCCCTCTTCCTAGTAGAATTAGTTCAAATGACCTTTCTCAACACCTATAAAAACACAATTAGATACTAATGGAATATTAATATTATTTATTTTATTATCTTAAATCTATAACATGTTCTCCAAATTTCTATGTCCTTCACTCAATAGTTCAACATTTTAACTAGTTAAAATAGGCTTATTAGGCCTTGACTTTATACTTGATTATTTATCACACCTATATTGGTTAGATAAGGACCTAAAAATAATTTGATTATACTTTAAATATATCACTACACATTTTTCAAAATTTAAACAAACATTTCATATGTTGGTCATAACACGTAAGGGCTAAAACCACCATTAGGCCTAATAGAAACCTAATGCAATTAAGCCTTCTCTAAGCACACGTTTTAGTTAGACCTCCTTTGAAAAATTTGAGACTTAAAAAAAATTATAAATACTTAATATGACAATTAATTATACCTATAAAAATATCTCATTATTTACTCAACACCATTTGTCCCTTTTCACTCCTTAAACCATCCAATTAGGTCTACTCACCACTAGTCCTTCTCATTGCCAGAAAGTTTATCTTGAAAATTTTAACCATATACACAAATTTTACACATAAACCATACATAAAATAAATATGATATATATGACTTAAAATAATTCCAAAAATTCTTTTTTCTTTACTACATAAGCCAAAAGGCCTTAGGAACACTTTTACAAAAGGCTTACTCAGAAGCACCAAACACTATTAATAAATAGTCAAAATCAATTGACTCTCAAAGTTTTAAAATGGACTTAAAATGAATAAAAATATATTAAAATAATATTATAAGACCTATAAAACACATTTTGTATCATTGGACCCTCCAACTTAGTGTAAAATGACTCAGGAACATCATTTTCATACACACACAAAAATTTGCTTGTAGCACCAAAACATAGTCAAAAAAGTCAAGTTATATAAAACTTATGGTAATAATTATGTGATATTTAAATGTGTTTTTATTAACATTTATGATCATTATATAATATATTAAAATATATATTTCATGTTCATATATCAATACTAGTCTTACAGACTGATCTCACTATCCCACTTTACACATACTTCACTGTGTTAGACATACCAATTTTATGACTAGTTTATGATTGATTATAGGCATAATAAAAAATTATAAAACCATTTTATATTATTAAAATTTATTTAATAATTTACACATGCAATAGGATCTTTTCTTAGTCTTATGTAACCAAGCCCTAATCTCATTCTCACCTACTTTTCTCATTATTTTAGTCATTAGGCCTATTTAGTAATAGGCCAACTTCCATGATACATTTATTTGTCTTAAACCTACATTAAAAAATTAATAATAATAAACTATAATTATTACACATCATCCTCCATCCATTTTCATGCTCTTGCTTGGTTAACCCTACCTGTTACACCAAAATCCCTAAGAAACAAGGGGTTTCATGTAGCTTGTAATCACTGTCATGACAAACCAAAACAACCTAAGGAAACCTTGAAGAGTCCTTTACATGTTCCAAACATAAAAATAGGTCAACTAGACATTTTTGATCCATAAATTACTAGATCTTTCTTATCAGGTCATTATAAAGGTTTTGAGAGGATTTTGACTAATTTCACTTCTTAGAAATCATTCATAAAGGATTTCCCCTCATATTCAAAAAAGTGACAAGAAAATAAAGATACGTAAAAAATAAAATAAAATTCAATGAAATTCTTAGCATCTCATGCAAAGGTTTCACGTGCCAAAGATTACAAGAATTTTCTTCTCAAGTCTGTAATACCTCATTTTGTGCACACAAGGAACCTTATGACAGGTTATCATGTTTCATCCCTTATATATTGACTTAATTTTATTTACACACACTTAAATTGATCTCAAAAACCTCTTTTAATGATTTAAATACCTCTAGAATCCTTGTAAATAATCTTGACCCCTCATTAGGCCATTGTAGGTCACTTTACATATTAGACCTTGTACTACTATTCATAATTGGACTCTGACCATGCATTAAAATTTATTTAACTAACTTCAAAACATAATCCATATTTTATGTGACCTAATACCATGCTCACATGTCACCTACCTTTCCCACATAGGTCTCATATGGCTCAACTCATCATCCTACTAGGCCTACGCCATTTCACTAGGTCTTAAGCCTCAAAACTAGTCTTTAAAACTCACCTATAGTCTTCTTTATCTATTTCTCATAGTTAACACAGATTATAACACTTTATTATTCTTATTATAATTGAAATTTCAAGGTTTTACCATGAATACTACATACATATTCTCCAGAGACATAGACTAGGCTACTTAAGATACCTAGTACTCATAGTTTGGACATAAAGAGGTTATATTTTAATGATGTCATTCTTCAAACATGATTCTGTAAAAACATGGCTACTCATAATAGACATTATAATCTCTATGACATTTCAACCCTATGCTAAGACCTCATATATAATATAAGGAGTTGTTGAACCATAGACTTACCTTGTATGATCCTTAATACTTAAAGATCAATCAAGATACTTCCCTTGTATCTTGACCATGATCTTAATATGTCATCAAACCTCAAAAACAATACCAAGTTGCACTCAAATATTCTCTCAATAGAGAAACAAAAATTGTTTGTCACACACCACTTTACCAAGCATGACATCAATTCTATGTTTTGATATGAAGGATATTCAACTTAACTTTGACATCAATGACAACATTAATGTCTTAATACCAACATTAGGAACATACCTCAACATAGATCAAGGGTAAGACTTTACTTCTAGTTTTTACACCATTAATTTCCAATGGCTATAGGTTTGATTTCATTTACTTTGATTTGAATTTTACCACTTTTCTTTGGAGGGTAAGCCACATAGGCTTCATATAAGGTAAGATAATTTCCTCATTATCATCCATTTTCCATATGTCAATCTATCACTAATGTTTATATGAATCATAGCTATGTGATGTTGATCTTTATCAAATAGTTGGTTGTCAAGAATTTTATCAAAATCATCACCCACCATTTTCTACAAAGATATAATTAGTGAAACCTTAATGTCCTAAATAAAAGTTACAAAGAGCCCACACCAGGTGAATGTGATGAAGACCAAAAGTTTTCTAAGTACCACAACAAACAAAAACTCCAAAAAATCACCATTCCAAACAAAATTTATAAAGATTAAAAGTGTATGGAGTATTTGAAGTTTCAAATTTATAAAAGTCCTGAAGAGAAAAATTACCAATTGATAAAAATGATGATGAACAAAAGTGTTGATGAATAAAAGTTTGCTAAATACCATTCCAAAAAAAATTATCAAGAAACAAAAATATCAATGAAAAAATGTTTTGTAAGTACCACACCAAAAAAAAATGTAAATGAGTCACCATGACGAATAAAAGTTATGAAGACTGAAAGTTCACAGAGTCCTTGAAGTTATGAATCTACTAAAGTCCTAAAGAATAATAGTGCTGATAAACAAAAGTTATGAAGATCAAATCTTGTGAAGAATTTCAAAAACTTACATACATTCATAAACATCCAAATGCCATTAATAGGTTAACTTAAATAAAAAAATAATAAAAACCTAGATAACAAAGAAGATGGAAATTTCATTAACACTAGGATAAGTATACTTTAATAAGAAACATAGACATAAGAATTTAGGGAAATATTATCATGTTAAGTATAGATACAAATGCCAATAAATTACTTTCTCATAAAAATGTGTTCCTTTTAGGCTGTAGTGTGTCCCCATTCACAAAATCTTTTACCAAATTATGTTGTTATACTTTTATACCAAGGTAGGAGGAAACATATTATTGTTCATCCATGTATTCCTCTTTAGAGTGTCCTTTAGACCCTCTTTTAAGACCTTTTTAAGATTCTCCCATAGAAACACCTAACATCTCTAGACTCATATTTAGCTCACTCTTTAGATAAAATTTTGCATTTCTCTTTGTGTCCTTCCTCTATTACTCATTTATTTTCCACCTTGGAAGTACACTTGGGCTCCAATAATAATATTCCCCCATATTTTGATTTATAATATACCGTAGAGGTCAAGATGCATTTTAACACTAATTTATTACCATTTATTTGGTTATCACCTACTATCCAACCCAAATAACCATACCCTTACACATCTAAATTCTATTTTGATTTTCTAAGGCCCTTCATTACATTCACTCTTATAATCTAATTCTTATAATGCATGCCCCAAATAGATAATGGTATTACAAATATATCTTTTGATTCTCTTTTAGAGTCCTCCATAGTGTTTTTTATGTTGCCTCCTTTAAGCACTCTTTTTTGGGACCATCTTCTAATGATCTTTTGATCTAACCTATTTAATTCTCCTTTGATTCTCCTTTAGAGTCATCCTTGGTAACATATATAAAACCCTATTTAATGAAAACTTTATATATCCTTTTAGATCTCCCTTCTTGTTATCCTTCATTCAAATCCTTGGTTTCTTATATAAGTCACCATTTAGAGGATCACTTAGATTCCATTCACACTTTTTCTTCCTAATATCACTTAGAAAATACCTTACAAAGATAATAATATCCTTGTTTTGATTATTTACCCTTTGTTATCTTATCACTTACTCCTAAGGATGAGGTTTTTTATGAACAAACATATACCAATTCTTCATACAACATTGAATCAAGTCATATTAGTGATAATATCATCTTTCCTTCATTATTTGCCATATTTAGAAAGCCCACATGTCATAGTTATCCTTCTCCCATCTTGCCACCTACAATAGAAAGAAAGAACATTCATTTTTTAATTCATTTTGATCATCACAACTATAGTGATTATGATGAGTATTTATATTTTTATGGTATGTATATAGTGATGATAAGCATGTTACTTATATATAACCTTCTCAACTACCCTTTCCTAATAATGAAAACATACATATTATAATGATATTTCTCGTTGTCCTCAAAAACATAAAATATGTGACCAAGAGGATTATATTACTCATAATTTTATATATCCTATCCATATTAACTTTGTATAAAATCTCAATGAATATTCATAACCAACCATAGTTAAAGAATAATCATTTACTAAGCATACTTCTCCCATTCACACTAGTGTCCCAATGGATAAGATTAAAAACATAATTCAACCCTTAAATGACCCTCTAAAAAATATTAATATGCCTTCCCAAGAGTTATTTCCTTAATGCATGTCCTAGGTGCTTTTTAAATGTAGGTACACCTTTTATCCATAGAAAGTAAAGCATATCAGGGTTAGGTTGACTCTAATTTCATTTTAATAATATTATGTGTAATATATTATATTATCTTTACCTCCTAAATTTAAAACCCCTAAATTTGCCATATTTAATGGAAGGGATGACCCTACATACACCTTACAACCTTTTGTCAATCCATGAGTGGGTATAATAGTTGTCATTTATTGTTACAATTCTTCCCTAAAATCCTAGAGTGATTTGTAATTCATTTGGTCTAAATCCATTCATATCAGATCTTGTTTAATTATATTCAACTATAATAAGATTTTTTAGTTCAATATATTCAAAATAAGCAAACTAGTGTTACTTATGAAAGTTTACCCTCTTTACACCAAGGTAAAAATGAGAATGTTGGAGATTACATACTATGTTTTAAAAATGTCTTACATAAATTATTTTACCTTCCCATATATGTAGAAGTACAGTAGATATTTTGTTGAGGTCTTATTCATCCATTAAAATATATTCTACTTTACAATAACTTTAAATCATTTATAGCTCTTTGTTATGAGGCTGTAGTACTAGAATTATAATTAGGCCTTACTATTATTTCAAATAATATGTAAGAGGATGTTTAATTATTTAAATAATAAAAATCTCCTAGATTTAATACAACTACTTCTAATAACACAAATCACCACAATAAATCCATAAATAGAACAATATAATTTAATACTTCAATATGTATGTTGTAACTAGATTTGATAATGTCAAAGTCCTACATAAATAAAAACATTAAAATCTTAGAATTAGTCATCATACTCATTATTTTCCCATAAAAATCACACCATCACAAATATTTTAGTCCAACGAGTATATACATAGTATGTTACTAAAATTATTAGATAAAATGTTAATTATTTTATGCCCTAGTTACTATCATCCTTCACATCATTTAGATAGTATTAGAAGCCAACCATTTTGTAATTACCATGTCATTAAAAGAAATCATGGTAATGATTTTTATGTGATTCCATAAAATATAAATGAACTTGATATTAAATTACTTATTTCATTTTAAAACACTCATAACATAATAAATAAATATTTAAAACCTCCAAATACTCAAATATCATTATTTCAATATCCAAATCATATCAAAGATAACAATATTTTTCAAAAAATATTTCAATGCAAAACATATTTTAATAATATAACTAATAAGGTATGTACTTAAGTATGGATTACAAAGAAAAAACCACCAAAATTAAAACATGATAACTCAAATACATATATTAACTTAGATAATGATATCATAACATTCAATCCATATGATGCATTTCTATATGCATGTTGTTGGTAAAATTTATAAAATATAAATAATTAAAAAAGACAACATATATTAATATAATAATATAACATATTAAAGTAATATATAAACTATAAAAAAAATTCCATGACATATAATAAAGTTTTCATATAAAATCATCAGCATACAGTTGGCCCTTGGGTGCTAATATAAAAAGTATGATCATCATCTCTATTAATTTCATCATCAAAGGGTGCGTGAGAAGTGGAGAAACCCACCACATCATGTGATATATACTAAGATCTCCTTCATCCATTGGAAGTTTAAAATCTCTCCCTAACATTATTATAATCATCTTTCAAGAAAACATATATAAAAATATGTTTTGGATTAACTATTAATCTACAATTGGTGGAGGCATCTTCCACCGAGCTAACTTTAATCTTAATCAATTTCACTAGAGAACCAAGTCATATCACTCAACCTATCACTCTTATATTCTAGTAATTTCATGAAAATATGTAGTAATATCAATGGAAAATTTATCTAATAATGGATCATGTGATCATTTTACCTCAACTCACTATACGAGATACTCAAGAATTACATTATCACGAACATCTCTAGTCAATATGTGAAGAGTATTATCTAGAACTAGTGGCTAATACTCATCATATAATGTACACATAAAAATTTAAAAAAAATTAATATATTTCATTTTATTATAAATGAAAAGTTATCACTAAACATAATAAAAATATACTTACCACCTATACTAGTTACTCTTAGATTTGTGGCTAAAGTAGCTTCGATAACCACTACAAAAAAACCTTGCCATATATGATGTATCCACCAATTAATATACTCATAACTATAAAAAAAATCATCTACATATTTAATGGATATAATCTCATCTTCCTCATCTATTGGATAAGGATCCATCTCTATTACTAATAGTCAAGCTTTCTTCCTTGCTCAAACTTGGGCTCTCATTGATCATGCCCATACAACCACTAGTGGGGGTAGTCCCTAAATAATAATAAAATTTCATGTCACATGTTCAAACAAAAATCTATCATATATAGTATGAAAATTATCATGGATCCATAAATTAACATGGATCTGATGCAACTCCATAACATCATCATGCCATTCCTTAAAATCATGGTATGGTCTGTAGACAATATTAGCTGGTGTCAACTAATCTATTATATGATGAAAATACATCATACTCAACCATATAACCCAACATAATTTTATAATTCTAATAATACATTAGAGTATGATCCCATACAAATAAGGTAATCAAAATAGGTGTGTATATGTATGTACTCATAATCCTAGTAGAATAATAATGGGGTTGAGCCTAAGCCTCCATTATACCCATCCTAAGTAAACCTATGAAAATATCTATATAAATTAGCTATCAAAGTTCACCACAAATAGTAATGGGTACCATGCTCATTTATACTATGAAAAATATCAAAAATCCTATAATAAATTTAAATACCTCTTCTTTTTATAGCCATGAAATCAACAAGTAAACCAAATAAAAATTTATTCACTCATGGAAATATGATATTAATATCTAAGATAATAAAATAGTACAATCTCTCTTTTAATATAGGCCATATCTCTCATTACCCATTAAATATTGGTGAGAATAACCAAAACGAACATGTCTTTTCCATCACATGAGCTCCTTCTATGGGAATAAGTGAGATATATCATACGTCATTCAAAGTCACAATGCTCTCTTATATGGGCATCCAAAAACTACATGTAACTGAGCCCCATCACTTAGATAATGTTTTTTTATAATGCACATATCATATGGAATGATATATACTCACCCATTATCCCTCACCCTAGTTCTATCCACAATGGCAACCATGGCATCTAACATATATACAACATGAATAGTCTCCATAATGTGGCTATGATAAAACACTTACCCCCAAATATCACTCTAAAACACATAATAATTTATAAAATATTATAATCTGAGTCATAAATCAATATAAATACATACTTCAAAACATATAGGTATTCATTACTTCATATAGAAGCATACTGTAAAGGACACTACCACAAACAAGTCTACTCTAAAAAGGACAATAACATAATGACCTTGGATAGGACCAACCACATTTGGACATAGCTATAAAAAAAAGTAAAACAAAAAATTGGACAAAATAGAAAAAAAAATCAGAAAATTATATTCATTAATGGCTTGTTACATACCCATCTTAGGTTGAAATCAATTTTCATGATAGCACAAACTTGCTCAAATTTAGTGGGAGACAAAACTCTCCATTGCAAAAATTTTATTTTCTCTCAAATTTTTAAATTTTTAATATTTGAAATGATATTATATATTTCATTTTTTTAAAATATTATACTCTAATTTATCCTATGGTCACTCATGGCCCACATGGGTACATAAATCTCAAAAATTAATTTTCCAGCTCACATGTGATAGTTATCCATATAAAATTCCATAAGATTCACTCCAATGTTTACAATGTATATTTCAATATTATACCACCTACAATCAATTTTAAACACTTTTCAAAATATGAACATTTTTATTATATAAGGCATGATTCAATATTTCACTATATCCTTTCAAGATGAATGCCACACTTATCTCACCCCTTTCCTAAAAATGTGAGAAACACATTAATATCTACATACTCAAAATACTCTTTATCTTTGTATAAAATATGGAAATTGATAAAATTTGAAACAAATAAAAATTTACAAAAACTTGGGAGCACGTAGCTTCCCTCACAAATCACTTTATATAAATATAAAAATTACTCAATACAAGTATAACATAATATAAGTTGTTGGAGTATGAATTTTGTTCATTTTATCCCTCCCATTATATTACAAAATAAAATAAATAAAAAGTTCTATAGTTTTTATTAATCAAATTTTCAAAGACTAAAATGTTGGCAATATGACTGTCATTGGTGTCAAAAGGAAGATTATTAGCATTATGGATGTCATTCATGTTTAGAGTTGAGTATGGTGAATTGAGGATGTATAGAGAATCCTATCAGAGGTCAAGGATAACTGGAGTGATTGTGTGAATTAGTGGAGTTCATCTAGTTCTTCATATTTATCATTTAAACATTTTAGGTCTATAGAGGAAAATCTAAATAGGTAGTTTGATGATGTCACCATTACCAATGTGAATGAGTTTGGGGGACTTGGTCATATGGTTGTGATCACATTAGTCCATAGTTGTTATTCACTATATTTGAAGTCACAAAAGGAAGAAAAATTGAATATATGGAGATGCAAAGCTAGCTACTCAGACATAATTCACTAAGTTTATATAATTAGCCAAATTTGCAAAAGGGTTCAAGTAGAGCTACGTAAGCATGTTGATGAGGTTGGTATTTTCACAAATAGAAGTGTTAGGATAAAATGATAATATGGGTTTGTTTATTTTTTTATTTGGTTTCTATGTACTAAATCTTATCTCACGTAATATGGAATGACAAAAGATATGGATTAGCAAATTTGGGCTCTTAGGCATTTTGGCAATGTTTTCTCACACTTAGTTAAGTTTGTAAATGGCAAGAAAAAACAAGTAAGAATTTTTAAGATTTAATATCTTACATGTATGAAGGTTTCTGGAGTATATGAATATATTTATGGAATCCCCTATGTGAGATTATCTTATGAACTAAATTATAGGTCATTCAATGAAGTAAATCAAAAGTTATGCAAGAACAAAGTTGGCCTTACAGGCAGTTTTAAGCATAGCTATCTTTATGGTAGAAGAATTTAAGTGAGAAAATTAATGGAATTATGTTTATCATGTACTAAGAATTTAGGAAGAGATGATCATATGGGTTTGTTTATTATCATGCCTAGTTTATATGGTCTAAATTTTAGAATAGGTGGTTAAGCGAAGAAAAAGATATGAAGGTGCAAAGTTAGCCTTATAGGAATATTGAGATGGTACCCATACTTAGTCAAACCTACATAAGGTAAATTTTGAGATTATTATAAGATATAATGATGAGTAATTAATTATATGTTGAAGATCTAAGGACATACAAAAAGGTCACTATGTCAAAGGCACCTATGAGTGAAAGCACAAGTGACAAGTGTCATAATATTGGATCTTGAACAATAAATATATGGTGTGGCTCTAATTCAAAAAGTCAATGATCAATGTGAGGATGATAAGTGTCTCAACAACATCAATTGATAGCAATGTGTAGAAGGCATGTACTAATTCCATGTGACACATTCTTGATATTTAAGTAGAGATAAAGATTGAGCTTGTCAAAAGATCTAAAAGAGAGTGTGTGATAGTGAAATTAAGATCCAATAGAGTGAATGGACATAGTGGGAAAAAGTTCTCAATGTTTATCAACACAAATCCAAGTTAAAGACCCAATTAGTTTGATGAGATCAATGTAGCATATTCATTCTAAAGACTCAAGAAGTAGAGAGATGAGATTAGGATCTCTATGTTTAACACTATATATAGGTAAAGTTCATGCAACTTTGGAGATCCAACTGGATGTATGAGCTCATATCAAAAAGATCAATGAACACATTTTAAAGGTTAAAATATTAAATTTAGGAAGCATACAAGGATCCAATAGAGTGCTTAAGCCTATGAGATCTTGATCAAATGGACATATTTTAAATTTGAGAAAATTGAATGAGGATCATTGTATCATGACATGAAACTTAAAATGAATGGTTAGTATTCAAAGGTCTATTGATCCCAATGGTCAAGTGGTAAAACATCTAAGAACATGCAGGTAAGACATAAAATATGACACAAATAATGAGTTTTACTATAGTGATTGATCAAATTTATTCAATAATGCATGTACATCAAAGCTAAAGCCTGGGATTTGTTAAATATAATAATGAGACCAAGAATCATGGAGATGATGCATGAGTTCAAGACACAGGAAGCATAAAATTAAAGATAGGAACTAAAGTCTAATTGAACATAGAATATATGGAACCCTAGATCAAATTCTCATATATGTCATCTACGATACAAAAAAAGGCATTTTTAATGTTGGTGTAATTGAATTTTATCAAATAGAGAGATATACAGACATAAATAAAGAGGGATAGAGAAGAGAAGAGAAGGGAAGATAAGATAAGAGAAATGAAGTGCATATCATGAGTGGATATAACCTAGACCTGTAATAGAGAATAGATAATTGGATCATTTATGAATTTATACTATAATCTAGAGTTATAGCTCCATAGTAGAATTTGATAGGTAGGTGCCATCAAATAAGCTGAGTTGGTGCTCATTTAGGGAGTGGGTGGTTCCTTAGAGTGGGTGATATTAAATCAAGGGATTGGCGTCTCCTAAGGGTTAGTTCGATTAAATGTCTTACCAATAAGGTTTTGACAATGAGGCTAAATTAGAATAGTAGATTATATATACACATATTTTAAAAAAATTATTGATTATTGATACTTTGTATCTTGTAGGAACCTATTGATTCTCAATCTCTCTGAGTGCATGCCTTAAGGGGTGGGCTGTACATCAGTGCTTCATAATATTTTTATCACTTTTGTCACTTGCCATCTACACACTTGTCTCCTTAAAACCATTTACCTTAAGCTTATTCTTATTAGTCATAACTCCTCAAATATTTTCCTCTTTTTATTCCTCCTTTTCTTATCTTAAACTCATTTTGGTCAGTTGGTCATACTATGTCAATTGGGTCAACCCTGTATAGTTTAGGGGTATTCTTTACTTTCTTAGCTTGTTATCCTTTTGGCTAACCTAGCTCAGACTTGATAAATTATCCTCAAAAATACACTAGGTTTACTAGGTCAACCCCATATAGCTAATGATCCTTGAATGATTTAAGACAAGATCCACCTATATATACAAGGTCATTTCCCATCATTTCATAAGAGAAGAATTATTGACCATTTTACTTGAGGAATAAAGCTTAGGGTTCCATACTTTATTTGGAGATATGGATCTTGTCTTGTGGATAAGTATTACTAGATGATTAGATAGGTTGTGTATCCTAAAGCTAATTTATATTGGTTATCCTTACATACCACAACAATCTCTTTCAATGTACCTTGGCCAAGGGAGAGATTGAGACTCAATGGCTTTGACTTCAAAGGTAAGTATTCCTAACTTTATTTCTCCTTTGTAAGATTAGATAGATAATGCATTTGTATTATTATGTCCATGTATTAGGATTCTATATACATTAACATGAGTATATGTCTTCTAATACATGTTTAGTGTAGTTGTTTACTTGCTTCTAACCCCCACTTTATGTCACAAGCTTTGGTGTGCACTAGATTAGATTTACTTTCTTGTTATTGTAATATATTGAATATTTTCAACCTTAGGACTCCATTAGGTTTGTTGTGAAATTGTGTTATACTATAGGATTTATAAACCTTCCTAGCATGATGTGTTACGATAATTTATACAAGTGATCCCATAATCAGGTCATGTTCCTGCTTAACAATTGTATCCCAATAAGAAGTATAGGTGTGATCTATCTTATCTGATCTAGGATTAATCCATAGACATGATTCATTTCGAATTGTATACATTCTGGTGAACCTGATGTGAACTAAACCTATAGGATTTGTTCAATTTTTGCTTTATTTTTTTTAAAATTTTGATCATCATTTTTATCATATATTTTGACATACTAGATCTATTTTATTGACCTAGCTCTTTTTCTCTATGCATAAGTTTTAGGAATAGGTAACTAAATCAACCCAATAAACTCAATAATTTTTTTTAACCTTTTATACATCTAAGTTATCCTACTATGTTGACCCAAATGACCCCTTATATTTTTAACACTTTTTAGTAGGTTATTGTATAACTTGATAGATTATATCGACCCAGTTCATATGTTTATCAAGTATACTTCCAGGTTCTAGATCAAAAATATTATTCATTACATATATGATCTAATAAGGTTATTTTTTACTTATCTATTTTTTTATTTTATATCTTTCCTTTCATATTTTGCAATCTTTAAAACTGCCCTTGCATTGTCAACTAGATTGGCACTGTCGACCCAATTCTATGTTTTTTGTGTTATCTAAAATAAGTGGATCAACATTCACAACCTAGTTCATCTTTAGAGTTTACTTTCATAGTATATGTTTGACCCTATCAACCCTATGATATATTTTTTGCATATCGTGACAACACTATACCTTGTTTTAAACTTGTCATTAACATCATATTTGTTAGTAATTAGCTCACACATTTCTTTTTTTAGTGCTTGCATGCTTATAATAGTATACATAGTTTAATTAGGGGATTTTAAATTTATATCTTAGTTTCACTATTTATATTTTATGCACACATGACCAAATCAAAAAAACATAATCAAGCACTTTAACATTTTGTCTACCCTATACCAACCTAATTGGATTTCATCACCAAGGGGGAAACTTACTTGATGCTATGGTCAAGTTAAAGCATGGTTAATGTTATATTATAGCTAAGCACTTGACACCCTTATAATTTCGGTATGTGAAATGAGGGGGTAAGACACAATTTCAAGCCTATAACATTTCCATTATAGGCCCTTTCAACCCAAACTACTTGAAACCATCTTTAGATTAATATCTAGTACCATGTCTATAGCCAACGTCCAATCACATTAAAAATCATATCTTAATAATCTAATAAACATTCATGTTGACCAATTAATTAGATTTAATTTTGAACATTTTTTTATTTCTCTTTGCTCAATTGTGTGTATAAAACCTTGTGTTAACCAATGTTCTTGCAGGATTTTTCTTTGTGTGTTTTAATTAGATCGGTTAATGTTAATCCAATTGATTATCTATTTCATTTCAATATTTATTACTTTTAATTAATTACAAATTTATATTGTTTCATTTTTAAAATATGTTTAGGCTTCATGAGTTCCTCGAATTTTGTATTGGATTGACCTAATTGACCCAGTACTTTTTTTTCCTTGCATAAATTGTACTAGATTGACCCAGTCGACCCTATATAGTTTTATAGTCCTTGTTTCTATAGCGGATCAACCTAGTCAACCCTATAAAGTTTTAATCACTTCTTTTAACCTTTGATTTATCATGTCTCTTATTTTCCCTTCATCATGAACTTTCTATTAGATAATGATATTGAGTTATAGTCAATAGACATGACTAACTTTACCAATCCTAATAGGGTCTCCCATAGGCAAAATAGGGCTCCTCTTTTAGATACTAGTAATGTTCATATTACCACTCACACAATGAACTATGAGACCCCTCTACATACCTCTTCATATTAGAATCCTATTTTCTCATTAGAATACCAACCTGAGTTAAAATATACTCTTTTAAATGCTTTTCTTTATCTCTAAATTTCCTCAATATAGAGGAAAGAATCCTTCTATGATTTATAACCTCTTGATTAATGGTCAAAATGAAGAGCCTAATTAACCTACTCCTAAAATCCATACTAGATTTGGGGGTACCACTCTCTTTGGTTCTCAACCTCTTCCTTCAATTTCAAATCCTTCTTATGCCATGGCATCTTCTTCTCTAATCTCTTCTACCTTCATGCCTAGTATCTCAACTAACATGGAAGGTTTTACATCTAGTGGGACTATCTTTAGGTCTACCATCCTTATTCTTCCACTTTTTCATATATTTCTACCCAAGGCAATAATTCTTCTAGTTCTTCTTCCTCTCAACCATTCACTATTCCATCCTTTTATTCACAAGCAAATTTTGCCACTAGTGCCTCAAATTCTCACAATTCCTCTCAATCTTATACTAACACTAATAGTGGTAACCAAGACACTAATACTAACACAACTACCAATTATAGTGCTTCTAATGCTAATAAAACACACCAAATTTTATTTCAAACTCTTAATCAAATGAATACCTTTCAAGCTAATAAGACAAACAAAATGATGAAAATGCAAAATCATCTCCTTAATCTTTAATCTCATCTACAACCAATGGCTCGGGGCACACAACCAAAATTTTCCCCCACATCCTCTTTATTATTCTTAAGTAAATATCATTCCTCAACCTCATTTAATAAATAAAACCATCAAGCATATACAAAATAACCTCTCACTACTCAAATTTCTAAAAAAATCTATAGGAGGTATAAGACCTACAATTTCTTATATTAGGTTAACCTATCCCACTCTTTACATTAAAACATTTGAAAATATTTACAAGGATTGGATTTAGATAAACACCTTTTCTCCTACCAATCTCATAGATAAAACTCTCACAAGTGATGCCTTAGATTGGTACAATCAACTTAGAGATCATTCCATTTTTATTTTGGAGGACTTAGTAAATGCTTTAGTTCAATAGTTATAAACTAATAATCTTCCTAAAAACACTTTGTCCCATTTCATTAATTGAAAACAACATGAGAATGAAACTACCCAATATTTTTTTAAGATATGGAAGACTTTTTTTAATAAATGTGAACATAACATGGAAAATCATAATCTTTTTCATCTTTTTATAAATTTTGTCTTTCCTAACTTTTAATATCAAGTTTGCACTCTCTCCACTAGTTTAGAGGAGGTTATTGACCAAAATAAAGTACAATATTTCCTAATACATTAATTCAAGCCATCGCAACCTCTTGTTAGTCCTCATTTATTACTTGAGAACAAAAACCACAATATCACCAATTATGGTGTTACCGATTCTTATGCAATCATTCATAATGTTCAAGCTATGATTCTTAACCCATCTTCAAAACTAGCTCCTTCATCTCAACACTATACTAGTCCTCATTTTTATTTACCTAATAAAATCAATATTCACATATCTTTATCCTTGGTTGAATTACTTAAGCATCTACCTAGGCCTCTTCCATAAGAGTTTGACCCTACACATCTTATAAAAACTTGTTATGATCTTAACAAGTTTTTTTGTTTTCATGCTAGTTGGGGTCATTATAATAAAGCCTATAAACATATTCATAATCTAGCTATATATTTTCTTATTGGACCTAATTTTGATCATGATTTCATTATCTATAAGCATCAACAAGCCTATGAAATTACATTCAATGACTATAAATCAAATGACAAAACTCAAGCCTTAAATCAAACAAATGCTCATTTAGCTATCTATAAAGATCCTCTACCTAATCATAAATTTGCTCAAGATAATAAAGACAAGCCTACCCCTTCTACCAATAACATAGAAAGTTTTTTTAAACAATCTTTAGAAGATAATGTGGTTAGCATGACTAACATGAAAATGGTTGTGGATTTCATTGATTCCTGACCTATCTACACTCCTCCTTCCCATAAGACATCATTTTATCCAAGATTCTTTTCCAAATCATTTAAATGAGTTGGGAAAAGAAGATCTTATCACTTTTGATGATCTAATTTTTTACTCTCCCTTGAGTAATACATCCCAATCTATTTCTACCACTTTTACGTCTTCTTCCAACACTAAAAATAATCAAGCTTCTTCTAACACTTAATCTTCTCATTCTCAAAATCAACTTAAACCAACTAGTTCATCATATCAACATAATTTATAAGCTTCTTCCAAACCACCTTCTCATTCTTATAGAAATAAATTATAATGTACTTCAACTCCTCTTTTTGAGGATATTTTTAACCATTACACACATATATCTAACAACCTTATTATGGGCTATGATTAGTGGGATCCCATCACGAAACTCACTAATATACCATCCCAAATTCCATTACTTGAGCTTATGAGGGCTTCTACATGTCATATAAAATACCTCATGCATCTCCTATTTTATATTAATGTCCCTCATCCTCCCCTACTAGGATGAGAGGCAGCTTTATCCAGTTCCAAAGATAGTATTTTACAACAATGTGAAGATATTTATATAGATGTTGATGAGACCATGGATACTTCTCTTTCCCTAAAATTTCCCATATCTTTTATGATTCTCGATGAGATTAGGATTCATATAGATGATCCTCATTTATTCATTATCATATAAATATGTGATATCCAAGTCAATCATGTATTTATTAATGAGGTTTTTGGCGCCTGTGTCACTCTTATCAATTTTATTAAGACTCTTAAATATTACAAACATAATTTTAAGTATACAAGTAGGACATGCCAACGATATGATTAAGGGTAAATGCCTCTTTTATGTTATGTGTGGCTTCCCATTACCATCCCACCTATCATCATCCATCTAAAGGTGGTGATATTTAACTTCCCCCTTTCATATAACATCTTACTTGGTAGGTCGTAGACTCACCACATGAGATCTATCACTTCTTCATACCAATGCATTAAATTCCCTCACAATGGAGCCATTTATAGGATCAAAGGTGACACTAAGCCTTAAAATTTTCAATAATTCCAATATCATGGTGTCTTCAAGATTCTTGCTCTTGAAACTTTTCCAAGTGATCCATTCTATGAGTCCCAATGCTTCAATTTTCATGTTAACTCAAGCTACAATTATAATCAGCATCTTAAGCTCATTGGTAACATTCCTCCTAATATTTTATATTATAATGATTATGAGCTTGATGAGATTAATTTAAAGATAAAAAATTATGATCTCTTTCCTCATCTCATTTTATAGCTTCATGTTTCGTTATAGCCTCATTCTCATAAACCTCCTTGTAATGACATTACCGTAGTATTAACAAAGATTGCATTATATTCACCATGGTTCATTAGATAACAAGGTTATCCCTACATATCTCATTAATATTCATACCTTGGATTAAAATGATGGTTATTCCTTATGTGATCCATTATTAGGTGGTCTTGTCAAAGCTCATGATGAAAATATTGTCTAATATCAATCTTCTATACTTGAGTCTTTTTGTGCATCTCATCATTTTAATTCACTTTGGTTTAGTTAAATTTTAGATTTTATCTATTTATAGAAGGAAGGTAAAACCCAAAGAGGGGTAAAGGTTGTTAAAACTTGGATGGGTGTGTGCTTTGTAATTTAGATAGTTGTAGATACTCTTATTTGTCTTGGCAAGATGACCTACAATAAGAGAGAACTAAAAAAGAGTTAGTTAGCTAAGTACATGGGTGAATTTCCTAGAAAAATAGATCTAAAAATTACATGACTTCTTTGGAGGATATAAATCCACCTTGTGAAACAAGTTGCTGTTGATAAAAAGGTTGCATAAATGAAAGTACTTAATCGAAAGAAGTAAATACTTTTCAAAGAAATTCTAGTGTTCTAGTAAAATAACATTTAGGTAAATGCTAAATCATTAAAGACATGTTTAGGTTAGGCTAGGTTAGTATTTCTAGTTTATGAGGTGACAAAGGGTTTAGAAAATAGGGTTTTAATTGAGGTTAGTTGGTATTTAGTTCTTGATAGTGATTGTCAATGGTTAATGTGACCATCAGTAGTTAGAATAACCATCAATGGTTAGATGACTATTATTAATTTGACAACCACCTATCAGTAGTTAGGGTGACTATTGGTAGTTTGATAGTTGATTATCCATGGCCAAGATGACTACTAGTGGTTACTATTGATAGGTCTCATTAAGGTTAAGGGTTAGATCTATAGGATTAGAGATTAGAAGGAAAATAGTAGATAGGTACAATATGTTGTTGAAATAGGAGTAAGGTAAATTAATACATGAAAATAAATACTTAGCTCATGATAGAAGGTTGTTTGACTTGCTAAAAACTCTAGATAAATTTTAGTAGAGTAATGATCAGGTAATGTTGCTGAAATCTAAAATGATTTGGGTAAAGTAATGGTACTTTACCTAAATAATAATTTTTGTATAGGTTTAGGCCCCTATTGTAGCTGCTTGAAGAATGAAAACCTACTGGTTTATATATCCTCTTTTACACTTTTCACCTCCTACTTCCATTCTTTTGTAAAGAGAGATAGAGGTAGAAGGTTCTATAGGAGGTTCGGTTGATGATTTATATGCTTATGATGCATTAGAAAATGGATAAGGTAGACATATATATAATATTATAATATATTATCTTTCACATGGATCAAGTTGGTAAGTTTAGGTGATGATCATCAATAGTTAGCATGTCAACCATTAGTAGTCAGAGTGACCATCGATAGTTGAGGGTAAAAGGGTAAAGGGTTAAAGATGAAAGGGTTATGTTTGGTCAAATATTGTTTTGATTTAGGTTTGTGATCTAAAAGGTATAAATGGTAGGTTAGGCATCTAGGGGTATTTCAACATCTAGAAATATAGTATGTGGTTTTCTAGTGTCTACATTTTGTAACTTTTTGTTATGTAATTTGTATTAACAAACCATAAAATAAAAATGGATTATAGGTCAATGGTTTAGTTTCCCTAAGTATGGGAGGAGGTTTTCCCCCTCCAACCAAGATTTGATGAGGTAAAATAAAATTGGCTTCAGTTTTGATGAGTGGTTAAGTTGATGGAAAGGTAGGTGACAAGGGTCATAGGTGAGGTTGGGAATTTGAAATATAAATAAGCACTCAAAATTAAACTAAGTGAAATATCCAATATTTTTCATAGACTAAGTTTCTGATGTTGGTTAAAAATAAAGGTAGATGTTATAAGTATAAGTGATAAGTGGAATGCATGATCACATTTAGGCATGGCAATTAGGAACACTAATAAACACAAGTATCCTAGATAAGGTTAGTGTTTTCATGGGTATCCAAGGTAGGAAGTAATCCTTTGAAAAACACAAATGGTTTGGTGTACACTAGGTGGAACAAATTCAAATGTTAAACATGGTAACGTAATTGATGTGGTCAAAAGGACTAAGGCAAGGATGTCATAAAATATGTGAAGAGTTTCGGTAAAAAAATGGCCAACGTCAAGGTTGATGTGGTTAGATGTTTGTTTGGTTGGTTTGAGAGGGTGTTTTAAATGGTTCATGGTTAGTTTGTGAAGAATAGGTGCTCTTAAAAAGTTGGTTAGTGGTATTCAAATGGGTCACCCTAGTTTGGTGTACCACTTAGTTTGCATCTAGTGGAGAAGGGTAATCTCCAATAGTTCATGGTTAAGGTAAGGTGGTTGGAAAAGGGTAATATTCAAAGGTTAGGGTTGAGAGAGGAGGTTCTATCCAATGGTTGGGTGATGTTTCAAATGGGTCACCCTAATCGATGTACCACTCAGTTTGGGTTTGGTAGGAGAAGGGTAATCTCCAATGGTTCATGGTTAAGGTAAGGTTGTTATATAAGGGCAATATCGAAATGTTTGTTTTGGTTTGGTTTGGTTGAAGGTTTGTAGATAAAGGTAATCTCCAAAGGTTCATGGTTAGGGTAATGTGTTTGGTTGGTTTCAATGACTCACAAAGGGTAAGAAACATCTTCCTAAGTGGTAATGAAAGTATAATGAGGAGGGTAAATGCTACAATTGACAAATACCATGATGTCAACATGGGTGGGCCTATGAACATAAACCCCGATCATGTTTTTTTATTTCTTATCAATTTGATGGTTAAAAAAAATGTAGCTTGATTAATGGTGTGAAGTAAGCTTTAAAATCCCTTCATTTTTGGAGGACAAAAAGGGAGATGGATAATAGGTAGTGGGTGATAGGTAGGGTAAAATTATTTTAGTGACATATTTCCCATTGTTTAGGTGACCTATGAACCATGAAAGATAAGTTGATATCATATGCTAGGTGTAGAATAATTGATGCATGAATTCTACTAATGTTATTGTGAAATTTGATTACATCTTTCTTGGTATTTTTTGTTTTGATTTTTATATAGGGTGTATTATTTCTTAGTTTTATAGGTTTGGGAAGGTTATCAATGTGAGAAGCTTCAAATAATTTATTTTAACAAAGTTGACATAGCAATCCTTCAATAGAGTAGTCTAAGTTTGGATTTGTTCATGTTTGATAGCTATCCTTAAAGGGAGAAGTCTACCTTAATTTCAAGTAGTTTTAATTGTTTTTAGGGTAGTTATCCTTAAAGGGAACAGTTTGGATGCTAGAGATGTTAATCCAAGTGATAGTTTGGTATCCCTAAATTATTTTAAATGATGGTTTAGACATGGACTATCTATATAGGCCTAAGGTTTTCCTTTATCGAGGCAAAGCCATAGAATAAGGAGGTTGATGATGGGTAAAAGAGGTGGTTTAATTGACAATGACCATGAAAATCCATCCTAAAAAGTTTGGAGAGTACCATGTGGATTATGTCATGGGTAGAGCTATGGTATCCATGCTTAAGATTAGGCTATGTTGTGATAGATAATCACATGATCTTATTTTTAATCAGTTGTTCTTAGAGATAAAGAGATGAAGGTGATTTAAAATAAGGTATGAACTTAACTTAGATACAATATGATAAGGAAAGTTATTTAACCAAAGAACTAACACACAAATGCAAATTATTTGAGAGGTTAAGATTTTGATGGACCCTAAATACATGCTTTTGTAAATGGTTGATGTCAATCAGTAGATTAAATGTCCCCTAGTTACTTTATGACACTTGATTAGATGTGGAAAAGATTTGGACTAACAAAAAAGGTGACATTAAATAGGTGATAGTTTGGTACACAAGGGTTATTTCAAATAGTTTATTGGATAAAAGGTTTTGGTGGTGTCCAAATGGGATACCCCAATTTGGTGTACCACTTGGTTTAGGTTGGGTTCATGGAGAGGGTACTCTCCAAAGGTTTGTAGAGAAGGTGACTCTAAAATATGTTATTGGAGAACGGTAATCTCCAATGGTTAGGGGATAAGATGAATCATAAATAGGATGGGTGGTGTTAAAATGGGTTACCTTAATTTGATGTACCATAAAATTTGGTTAGGTTCATGGATAAGTTTCTCTCTAAAGGTTGGTGGAGAAGTTTATTCCCAAATAAGTTAAGTGGTGTCCAAATGGGTTGCACCAATTTGACATACCACATGGTTTTGTTAGGTTTGTGTATAATATGCTATCAAAAGGTTGTGGGAGAAGGTGACTCATAAATAGGTTAAGTGGTCTCCAAATAGGTTTCCCCAATTTGGTATACCACATGGTTTAGGTTGGGTTGATGGATAAGGTACTCTCTAAAGGTTGTGGGAGAAGGTGATTCTCCAAATAGGTTATTGATCACAAAAAACATAAAAAACATGCCCCAAAATCACTAAGGTTAAAGTCATTTGGTTGGTTGGTTGGTTGATAGAGAAGGTTAATCTCCAATGGTTTCATGGTTAAGGTAAAGTGGTTGATTGGTGAGTTCTTGGGTATCCAAGGTAGGATGTGATCCTGATAAGGTACAAATGGTTGGTAAGGTGGAGAAGGGTAATTTACAAAGGCTAGGTAGGTTGGTGGAGAAGGTGAATATACTAGGTAGGGGAGAAAGTGATTCTCCATTAAGTAGGGTTGGGTTAAGGAGAAAGGTAATATACAATACTTTAGGTTTGGTTGGTTGATAGATTTGTTTGAGGCAAAAATGACAAGGGTTAGTTTGGTTAATTATTAAGGTATAGTTTGGGTTGATAAATTATCAAATCCTTATAGAGGGAAAGTTCTCCCAATTTGCTCTTTCATAGATGGTTAAAGATGGGAAAATGATCCCAAGGTGAGGTGTTGTTTAATAAAAGGGTTTAAGAATGGTGAAGATGGATTTGTCCACCTCCCAAAAGGGGTTGTTAGTTGTTAGTGGTTAGTAGGTCATGTTTGTAGGTGGTGGTTTGGGTGGGATTTCCTCTATTACATGAAGGTTGGATTTGATTTAGGTAGGTTATGGTAAGGTTGGTGGGTTTGATGGGTTAATCTTGGTTTGGGTTGTTAGATAGGTTGGTTATGGTTGAGTTAAAAGGTATGTTGATTGATTTGGTGTAGAGATTGGTATGATTGGTTGAGAGAGGTAAGATAAATGGTTGAGTTAGATTGTTGGTTAGGCTAGTTTTATTGTTTGGTTTAATTGGTAAGGTAAGGTTGGATGGAGGTTTATAGGTAATGTTAGGTCAATGGTAAGTTTGGTTGGGTTAATGGTAGGTTTGGTTTGGTTGATGGTAGGTGAGGTAAGATTAATGATTGTTAAGGTTGGTGATGTAGGGTCGATGATAGTTTTCATAAAATTATCAAATGGAAGAATTTGATTGGTTAGTTCCACATGGGTAAGTGGAAGAGTTTGGTTGGTTTACTCCACATGGGTAGATGGAAGAGTCTAATTATTTGGTTGCACATAGGTAAGTGTAAGAGGTTACATAGAGGGTTCCACATGGGTGAGTGCAAAAGGTTGGTTGGTTAGTTCCACATGGGTGAGTGGAAGAGATTAGTTTATTGGTTCCACATGGGTAAGTGGAATAGGTTGGTTGGCTGGTTGGTTCTACAAAGGTGGGTGGAAGAGGTTGGTTGGTTTGTTCCACATGGTTAAGTGGAAGAGGTTGATAGGTTGGTTCCAGATGGGTAATTGGAAGAGATTGATTTATTGGTTTTACATGGGTAAGTTGAAAAGGTTGGTTGTTTGGTTCCACATTGGTAAGTGAGAGAGGTTGGTTGGTTCCACATGGGTAAGTGGAAGAGATTGGTTGGTTGGTTCTACATGTGTAAGTGGAAGAGGTTGGTTGGTTAGATGGACCTCATTATGTTGATGGATTTGGTTATTAGTGTGTATAATAATGGGTGAAAAAAAAGGTTTAATGATGTATTTTTCTTTAGTTTATGAGATAAATAATTATTTTGATGAGTTTAGTTGTTTTGATAGATTTGGTTGAGTTAATACATTGGGTGGGTTTGATTACTTAGGCAAGGTTGATAATATGGGGTGGTTTGATAGGTTAGGTAAGGTTGATAAGTTGGTTTAATAGATGTTAGTTGGATGGTAAAGAGGATAAAGAAAATCTTAGTGTTTAGATAAAGAGGTATACCTCAAAGATATTTGGGGTAGTTGATATGATGTTTGGGGTAGGTGACCCAATGGTTGATGAGGTTAGATAAGTTGAAGTTGAGTTTGGTTATGATAATTTTTATTTTGGTGTTGATGGGTTATTCATTGGGGATGATGATGGTAAAATTGTATTTGATAGGTTTTTGGTTAATTGTAGTTGAGATTTAATTGTTTGTAGGTGAGGGTTGGTTGGTCATGGGTACCAAAAATATATGACTCTACTTTGATTATCTAGTCCATTAACATTGTAACTGGCTCAGGTGGTAGTTGATAGTTTGTTGGTTGGTTGTAGTTGAGGTTTGATAGGTGATAGGTAGGGTTGGATAGATTGTGGGTGAGGTTGGGTTGGTTGTTGATGAGGTTAGGTTCGTTGTAGTTAAGGTTAGGATCATTTGATCATGATGTAAGGTATCACTCTAAGGAAAGATAGTTATTCTCTAATATCATAGCAAAGTTAGGATCTCTAGGAGAGAATTAGGTTGTTTCTCCATTAGAAAAGATAATGGAGGCAAGATGGTGAAAGGTTTATTTATCACAACTCAAAACAAAGAGTAGATAAGAAAAATTAAAAAAGGTAAAATACACACTAAAGTATGCTACCTCCTAGAGTTATTTTTAGTCTCTCTTTTGGATTATGCCTTAAGTTATAAATAATGTTAGAAGACTTTGTTTGTAGAGAAATTACTACAAAGGAAGTCTATGGTTGGTTTTGGGTTAGTTATGGCTCTCAAAATCTATATTGAAATTCAGTATGTGGATTGATATTTGGACTTACTCCCTCACTTCACACACTGCAATGATAAGGGTATTGGGTGCTTCATCGATAAATACTAATTTATAGAGTTTAGACTCAACTAGAGAGCTAAGTTTTGGTTTCTCTTCATGGTAGTAAAGTCCAAGTAAGATAGACAAAAGATGAAAGTTTACCACTAGGTGATGAAATCCTAGTCAAGCCTTATGTCAAGTGTTAAGATGTGTTGATTGATAATTGGTTTGGTATGGTGTGTGATAAAGAGGTGAAACTATAATTGATTACTTTGCTTTTAATTTAACTAAATGAGCTAAACATGCAAGCAATAAATGTATGAAAATAATTTTATACCCAAAATAAATTTTGATTTCATTATATGATCATAGAATAAAGAAAAAAAGGATACTAGATTTACTAAGTTCCACTGGACATGCCTGAATGTTCAACTTGAATTTTATTTTTTATCTGGTAATAGAAGAAAGGTAAAACTAAAAGAGGGTTAGAGGTTTCTTGAACATAGATGGGTCTATGCTCCATAATACAAGTGGTTGTAGATACTCTTATTTTTTCTTGGGAAGATGACCTACAATAAGAGAGAACTATAAAAGAGTTGGTTAGTTAAGTAGATGGGTGGATTTCCTAGCAAGCTAAATCCAAGAAGTATGAAATTTTTTTGGAGGTTATCAATCCACCTTGTGAAACAAGTTGATGTTGATAAAAAGGTTGCATAAATGAAAGTACTTAATCTACATAAGTAAATAATTTTCAAAAAAATGTTAGTGTTCAAACAAAATAACATTAGGTGAATGTTAAATCATTAACCAAATGTTCAAGTTAGGTCAAGTTGTTGTTTCTAGTCTATGAGGTGATAGAGGGTTAAAAAATAGGGTTTTAGTTGAGGTTGGTGGGTACTTGATACTTGACAGTGACCATCGGTAGTCAGGGTTACCATTAGTAGTTAGAGTAATCATTAGTGGTTGGGTGATTGTCAATAATTTTAAAACCAACCATCGATGGTTAGGGTGACTATCAATAGTTTTATAGTTGACTGTCAGTCATCAAAATGACTATTAGTGGTTACTATTGATAGGTCTAGTTAAGGTAAAGGGTTAGATCTATAGGTTTAGAGGTTAGAGGGAAAATGGAAGATAGGTATAATAGGTTGTTGAAATAAGAGAAACATAAATGAACACATGAAAAAGATACTTTGCTCATGATAGAAGGTTGTTTGACTTGTTGTTGTGTCTAGAGTAATTTTATTAGAGTAATGGTCAAATGATGTTGGTAAAGTCTGGAATGATTTAGGTAGAGTAATGTTACTTTTATTGAATAATAATTTTGGTAGAGATTTGGGTCCCAATTGTAGCTACTAGAACAATGAAAACCTACTTATTTGTGGATCCTTTTTTATATTTTTCACCTCTAGTTCCCTTCCTTTTATAGGTAAAGAGAGATGCAGGTAGAAGGTTCCCTAGGAGGTTTGGTTGATAATTTTGAGGCTTATGATGTGTTAATAAATAGATAAGGTGGATATATAGATAATATTTTGACATCTTAGCTCACACACATATCTAGTTGGTATGTTTAGGTACTAATCTTTGGTGGTCAGAGTACTAACCATAAGCAGTTAGAGTAACCATCAACTATCAAGGATTTAATGGTCAAGGGTCAAAGTTAAAAGGGATATTTTTGGTCAAGGATTATTTCAACTTGGGTTTACGATTGAAATGGTGTGAATGGTAGGTTGGGTATCTAGGGGTAATTCAAAATTTAGAACTATAGTGTGTTGTTTTCTAGTGTCTACACACATACAGTTCTTGATTTTTACATTTTCCCTCATTATTGTAGGGTAAATATGGCACTGATACCTCTAGTTTTTAAGGATCCATGTAGGACTCTGCACATGGATCATGCTATGACTGGGCCTTATCTCTTTTTTGGGTTCCATGACTCTCATCATTAGTTCACACTTTAGGTTAGTTCAACCCTCCTTAGACCTTATATAGATCCTTCCCCTCCTTCAATAGAGCCTATTATAATTGAGCCTCTTCTTGATTTTGCTATATTTTATCCTATTCTTCATCCTACTATTGTTGAGCCTATCCATACTTTTGATGCTATTTCTCTTTCTATTGAGCTTAGTTTTATTCCTTCCTCATCATCACCATCTCTTGGTGAAGGTTTTTTTCCCTTGCCTAAGATGGCTCCTCTACCCACCAAATGGGCCTATGAGTGTTCTTAAACTTTTTAAACTTCTATTTTTCCACCTTCCATGTGTGATTCTACTAAAACCACTCACAAGTGTATTTTTTGCTTCCATGAAATAGATAACTACTCTTCCACCCATTGTCATAAGTTGTGGCAATATATTGATACCTTGCATCTTTCTTCACCATCATCAGACAAATCCATACCTACCCTGAAGGTACTTCCTAAATATTTACCCAAGTATGGTGAGGTATATTTTATATGGCATATATGCAATACCCACCATATTAATCATTATCATATCCTATAAAAACATCTCAAAGATCACCTTATAACCATTCCCACAACTTCTACCACTACTACCATAGGTCATTCATGTAATAAGGATCCTCCTTATTCTCTTAGGGATCCACCCCTATTGGTTACATTTCCTCTTTTGGTCCCTTTACCTCCTTCTTTGCCTCCACCTGTGATTCTTTCACCTATGGATCTTCCCTCACATGTGGATTCTTCTCCACCCGTGAGTCCTTCACCCATGGATCCTTCTCCACTAGTGATTCCTTCTCTTCCCATATATATTTTTCCCATGCATTCTCATAACCATCCTTTTCATAATCTTCCTCCTCAGGATGATCTTTTAAGCAATCTTATTTTTCTTGTTGAGGAGATCAGATAAGAAGTATTTACCTAGTATCATTGAAGATTGATGAAACCTTAGTAGTAGTTCAATTATAGCTTCATACATATCCATTTGATGTAATGGATAATGTGTGTGGATATATTTACTAGTATTTATGAGTGAATGAATGGTTATTTCACATTTAAATTTGGATTATACGTGTGTTCCAATATTATTTTTTATATCATTTGATACTGTGTCAAATTTTTGCTTATCATATATATCATGATTTCTTACTTATTGTACTATATCTTGCTTATATTACCTTTTTCATTTTCACATATTATTGTATTTTCTTTATCATTTCTTTCCCTTCACTTTTTCCTAAAGTTTTACTCAAAGCTCTCTTCTTGTATCTTTATGATTGTTTTGCTTTCTTATCCTTATTTTTCACAAATAATTTTTCATGGTGATTTGGTTATACTTAGCATATTCCCCTTAGTTATTATCTCCCTTTACCATGTGATTAGTTATCAAATAATATATATCATTATTATTTCTTTACACTAGTCCACTCTTTGGATCTCATTTTTCCCTTTCTTTTTCACAAACTAAGCATACACACGGTTGAGACTTCAGATCACATCCTATGTTATTGTCAAGACTAAGTGTCCTAGTCAGTATTTTTATTTGGTTATTTAGCTTCCTTTAGCCTTAGCCTATAGCTCATTCATGTGTACCACTATCTCTCTCATGATTGGTCATTTCAAATTTGTATGGAGGAGGAATCTTTAAAAGCCTTCAAAATAAAGTTAAAATCCAAATCATTTAAATAAAAAGAAATGATATTAAAAAGGAAAAATTATTCTTTCACATATAATCACACTAAAATATGTGATTCAAAACACATCTCCTTCTTCTAGTCAAATCTCAAACTCCACATATAGCCTCATGGTAGAGTCGATGTCCTTTGGGGTGCGGTAGGCTAGTAGATTAGAAAAAGACATTAAAAAAAATATTTTAGTGCGACCTAATTTCTCATGCAAGTACCTAATATTCATAGTAGACTGATGACTCCATAAGGGATCTTGAAGAGTAGGGAACATGTCATGGGAAGGTATGTCCATTTTCTTTTCTTGTACCAATCTACCTTCATGAGTTAATTTTAGTAGAATACTTATTTACCTACAAAGCTTTGTACCAATAATGAACAAGTTTCCTTTGTATATAGATGACCAATAATCACTTAGTGTCTTCTCATATCCTTAGTATGCCTCTTACCTCGTAAGGTCTTCTCATAAGATGCCTAAGTCTTGATTTTTACACTCACTTTTGCATTCTTTATTTCCCTTATATTTCCTCCTGGGATATATTGTTTTATCTACTGATCACTCCCCTTGTGATATGTTTTGTGAGTTTATTTATAAGACCATGGATAGGACTCGACCATCTTCACAAATTACCATTTTTTCCTTCATATTCCCCACATCCTTAATTACCTAATTTTCTTTTTATTCCACACCAGTGGTGTTCTCTTTATTGAGTTGTAGTATAATATTATGGATAAGACCTAACCCTCCTCACAAGATTTTTGAATACCCAAGTCACCATACAAATTACACGTGTCAAATTTAAGATAAGATTCAATTGATTATGAAGTTACACATCATTTAACATACTTCCCTTCTTGATATTTAGTATGTTTTATGCTTACTTCAATTTTTATTTCAGCTTTTATCTTCTTATTTTTTGAGTGCATGTAAGATTATAGCCATTTTTTGAATTTTTCATTCTTCCCATCTTGAATTAGTATGACCAATTAAGACCAATCTTTTACAATTTTGTTTTTCTTTCATACTTCCCAACATGATATAGTATGATTGATTGATGTAATTAATTCATTTTTATTACCATTTATGCCCTTTTACATATCTTCCATTTTATTAATTTGTTTCTCATACATACCAATGTGATATTAGTATGATTTTACCTATTTTAATTTGTTGTAAAAATATTTCACATTGGTTTAAAAAAATTCCTTTTTACTATCTTGTTTTTCCTTTTCTTGGTTCTTTATACTTAGTAATTTCTTGTTATTACACATTTCCCAGCTTGAAATAGTGTGTAGAACATTTTTGATTAATTATATTTTTCCAAGTCCTTTTTTTCTTGTTTCTTTTTAACCATGTATGTGTATTTCATAATTCTAGAGAAAAAACCACATCTCATATATTTCCTATAGCATATACAACAAATATTAATAAATGTGCTAGAAATAAATATATCCTAAGCATCTACAAATTCAACGATAATGAATAATCCAAATAAACCATGATGAAACACACACATCCAACAAAAAAAATCCAAAATTCTCTCTATATATATGTCATGATTTTTATATAGCATATGCAACCATATAAAATGCCCCAAGCTCTATGGTTGGGTCCCAAACTACCTATCTCATGGCCTAGCCATGTTACCTACTAAGGACTTAGTCTGACTCTAAATGATACACTATAAGGAGGCCATAAAATATCTCAACCCCTTTACGTATCCATATAGGTGTGCTTACCACATCTATGACTCCACCAGTTGGGTATAGATCTCTATCATCTGTACTACTGTAGCTATATGTGAAACTCTCTCATCTTGTAGGGCTTTCCATGACTATAGATCCCTAACACCCATCAATATTGGTGGATATATCCTCTCCCTCTCTACTGATATCTACCTCACTAACTCTTTAGCTAATTTAAACTAGCTTACCTAAATTGGGGAAAATGGTGCACTCGCTCCTCTAATATCATCTTACTCAAAGATTACATGAATAGTGGTACCTTGTTGTCTAACTTATGACATAGCACCCACTATGTCATAAGGCATATCATAACCTTCTAGATATATAGAATCTATGATTTATAGACATCAAACATACTCACTCTCTTACCTGGTAATATAATATATTAGTCTATAGGCCACATGGCTAAGGCTTTCCTCTCCTCTAGACTATCTAGTATCCCTATGCTCACCTATGATCCTAATATAGGCAACCATAGGATGACATGGACATCTTCTAGAATGATATCCACCTCTACTATATCCTCATCCACCTCCCGTATGAAGGTGTTAGTCAATCATTCCCAACAACTAATAAACATGACTAACAAGTCAACACTGAGGGGGATATGATGCATCTCTACTATCCCACTTAAACTTATGGATCCTATTATATCCTTATTTCCATTTGACAACCTATCTATAAATTTTGATAACCATGTAGTACCCACAAGTCACCAGAATCTCTATCATCCCTACACCTAAGAAATAATAAAGGATGTATCAGTTCTTCCATGTCATGCATAGTAATAATACATTAATTTTTTTACATTTTTAAAACAAAAACAAAACTTACATTACCTTTTTTTTTGCTTATTTTTAGCCTTCTTGATCCTTATTGATCTTACTTGGTTATTTTGGGTCATTCTAGCCCTCTTTCAACACTTTACACATCTTACCATATCACTCTAGACCTTTGGTCAAACTACTTTGACCAAAATTTTCCTATATTGTCACATGGTTGACTAAAAATATGAGTCAACCACTTATTTTACCCTTCGTAGTGAGAGTTTCCATTTTGGACCCTTTGGACCACCTAACAACTTCAAACTAGGTATTTAACCTATAGAATGTATAGGGTTGACCCATACCTACTGGTTAACACTATGGATTCTACCTCTATTCTAGTCTACTGGGTTAACTAGGTTGACGTAGTTCTTTTTTCCTATCGACCCCTTGCATTTTCTAGAAAAGGTACAATTTTCTTGCATTTTTCCTAAAACCTTAAAACCCATTTCTTGTCTTCTTATTTTCTACACCTATAACTTGATTTTGCTTAGCTTTTACATCTAAAAATGCCTAAAATTCAAAATTACTAGAAATTAACTTAAATTCAATACAAATTTCAAAAATTAGTTTGATATTCTCAATTGCATACTTGTAGTGCACTTGATACAACCTATGGAGCCTATCTCTATCTAGCATGTCATCTCCTCACCATCTTATCTTGTTTTATCTCTAGAGCTCTCTTTTCTCTCCTTAAAAAGTTGAAATAACAAATGACTTGTCTTTTACCCTATTTTAAACACTTTCAAAATCCAGATCTTTCAATTGTTGTCGTGTAGATTTCTTGTTTTACTTCTATCTTTGTTTATACTCATCCATTTTGCAAATAGTAAAATGTATTAGATTCATGATGATGTAGAGATTATTTTCCACTCCATATGCCTATCTTCCAATTTTATTCATTTTTTTATATTTTTGGCACTAACTTCTATAGTTTCATTGAGTATTCTTTACATTGGACACCTTCACATTTCTTACAACCTACTTATTTAGTTTTCTTGATCATGAGGTTATGTGAGCTAGTATTATCTTTAGCAGATCTAGTGTGGGTTCAAGCTTATGGGAGTTCACCCTTTAACTTTGGTTTATCACGCTTATATCTTTATTAGGAACCTTTGACCATCGTTTTAACCATTTTCCCTATGAAGAATTAGTTTTAAGTGAGCATAAAGATGAAATTGGCCTTCTCCAAAGGTTTAACCCCATTACAAGATACCCATAGCCTGGTTGTTCCCATGTTATAGCCTAGTTGGAGAGAACCTAAATAATCCTCTCCAAGGGTATAAATTAAGTCTATAACATGTCATATCCACAATCTTATACTATAAATCATTAAAGAGAAGGCCACGATGGTACCAAAAATCATGATGTGAAACAATAAAATGAGAAAAGAAGCAAAGGTGGTATTTTGTGAAGAGGGCCAGGACATATCCATGGTCTTATGTTTCAAACTCACAAAAGAGAAACCCATGGGAGTGAATGTTAAATAAGGGGAAAAAACCATAAAACTACTAAGGCAAAGAATATCATAAATAGATGAAATAAATATACGAAGACAAAAATGAAAGCAAATGCCAAATGTAATGTGAAATAAAACCAAATAATTTAAAGGAAAACAATGATTATTATAAAGTGAATGGAAAATAAATAAAGTGCACAAAACATGAGACAAAAAGAACAATTAAGATCTATGCTAACGTCTATATCAAAGATGAGCATGTGAAACAAAAGTATATAAGTATCTAAAGGTTTTTTTAAGTTAAATTTGTTTGTTATTATGTATTATAGAATAAGAGTTGGAATCATAAGATTCCTCAAAGGGTAAGTGGTTGTAGGGATGGGCATCACAATATGCCCCAAAGTCTTAAGGGACATGTGGATGGGCATTGTAATATTTCCTAGCATATGAGTTGGATTGAGGTAAAATTGAACCATTAAAATGATTTACATTTGGTTGGTAGGTGAATTTGGAGATAGGTAAATGTGTTTTTTTGTTATATTTTAATATTGTTGATTGTGACATATGATGTGTAGGAGAGGTATGAAGAGGTAAAGGATGTAAAGGAGGACCATGTATGATATGATTTGGAGTAGGCATTTGAACTAAGTAATATTTTGGTTCATGTGGCCTAAGAGGTTGAGGTTTAATAGATTCCATAATATGTTTAAATTTGTTCATGTTAGCTATCATTTCCTTATTAGTGTAGGAAGAAGGATTAACTATGGGTTGAAAAAAATTAGCATATGAGGTGTAGGTATGAGATAATTGGTGTTAAGCATTAGTTAGTTGAATTTTATTTAATTATTGCTCATGAGATTGAATTTGAGAAGCTTGAAGATAGTCTTGATAACATTATTTTTATAGAGCATCAAGATTGAATTGTGGACCAAGAAAGGAAGAAAGAATAAATTGGTGAAGATCACGACAAGACTCATGAGAATGACCTATAGTAGCATGCCACCCAAAAAAATATTACTATTGTAACATATTGGAGGAGGTTTGGAAGGATCAAAGCTCATGGGTTTAAAGGGTGGAAATTTTCTCTTAAGTTGTTTTAAACGGAAGGGTTGGTGGGTTGTTTAAAATTGGTTGAATTAGATGCTCTAATTTGAGTTTCAGAAGGCTTGGATGAATCAATGTTATTAAAAAATGACTGGAAAAGTGCTTTAGTAGGTTTTTTAGATGGTTAAAATTGAGTCATAAGAAAGTCTTACTTTTTTTCTTGGTCTAAGGCTTCTTTAAAAGTTTGAGGTCAAAATATTTGAATTTTGTATTGAAAGGGAGGTTTAAGAGAAGTGAAAAATAATTTTTAAAGAGTATCATCATTCATGTTATGGTCCAATTTATGGGAAATAGGCATTCATCGTTTGATGAAATTGTGACCAGATTCATTAGGAAGCTACTTGACAATGATGAAATGGCTAAGGTAATTTTAAAGAAGGTCATCATGTTGGAATTCCTTCCTCAAATCATTGACTAACTACTTTAGTTGTGAGATGGAATGTCTAGGAAGTTGGTTATATATGTCAAGTGCATCACCAACAATGGTTCTGGGTAGGATCTTGGTGGTAGAAAAGTTATTAGTTTAGACCCATTCCTTATAGAGATTACCAAAATACTTAAGAAAAATAGTAGTGTCCCTAGTCCTATTGTATGTAATAGTTGGAGAAATGTTTACAATATATATGGATGCAATGAATGGGGTGAAATATTCATTTTGAAGATGTTGAACTATTTTGTTATTTATTAGAGGTTAAGGGATGATATTACCTTTAGAATATCTCAGACGAGGGATAAAAAATTTGATTTGGTTGAGACATGATGTCTTGAGGTGGTTGACTAATCATGTTTAATAAATATTATTGCATGTTCATCATTTGAGATTGATTGGTTATTTGCATGATGTTTATTTGTTGTATAACTTGTGCAAGAAGTTAAGTGGTATCAATAGGTGTATTGGTGTTTTTTGGAGGGGTATTGGTGTTGATATAAGGAGGATTATTTGGTGGAGGATTCCAAAGATTGGTATTTGGAGGATGATTAGGATGGATGACCTTAACTACATTACATTGTGTAGTGATTTGTTTTGGTTTAGGAGAAGAGGAATGAAGAAAGCGGATAATTCTATTTGAAGTAATAAAATAAGTGAGGTTATTATCCAAATCCTTAATTATATAATATTTTTTTACTAAAATAAGGCTAAAAAATGTCATCAATATTATATAATACTAGATAACCACATAAAAAAGAGGATTAAAAAAGAACAAATAAATAGAAAGTGACAAAAATAGTTTAGAGTTTATTGGGTTGACCTATCACAAAAAATAGGGCCTACGAATAGTATAGGGTCGATTGGGTTAACCCAATATAGTGAAAATAGGTTTTCAAAAGAGTGAACAAGGTCTATAAATAGTATAGAGTCAATTAGGTCAATCTAGTACTTATAACAAATGCTAGAAAAATGTAAATGGTCGATTGGGTCAACCTAGTATAATATAAAGGGAAATTTAGAAAGCTTATAATGTATTGTTAATTGAAACAAGATAATTCTTTCAAGTCATTTGAAAAGTAATAACTAAATGGAAATGAAAAAATTATTGGATTAGCGTTGGCCAATCCAATTGAGGCACACATCATAGATCTTTATACTAACACTCACTAATGTAAGTTTTTGTAATGAAAAATACAATTGAGTAAAGAGAAATAAATCAACTTGGAATGTAAACAAATAACTAAATGGTCAACCTAAATATTTATAATATTATTATGATATGTTTTTAAATGTGATGGGAATTTGGCTATAAGTAAGTAGCTAAAAAACAATCTAAGGATAGTTTCAAGTAGTTTTGGATGAAAGGGATCTATAGTGGTAATGATACATGCTTGGTATTAGGGCATACCCCATCACTTCATACACCACAGTGATAAGGGTGTTGATTTGTTAGAATATAACATTAACCATGCTTTATACTTGACAATAATATCAAGTTAGCTTCTCCCATGGTGATGAAATCCAAATAGGTTGGCCTTGGGTAGTCAAATGTTAAAATAGTTATTTAGATTTCATGATTTAGTTATGTGTGCATAGAATAGAAATAGTGAAACTAAATGGTTAATTTAAAACCACCTAATTAGGATATGTGATCTATTATAAGCATGCAAGCAACTATAAATGAAACTATGAGCTAATTACTAGTATATAAAGGTTAATTCTAACTTCGAAACAAGGTATAATGTTCATAGAATTGACAATGTGTGTACAAAATACAAAATAATGTCAGCAAGGATAATCTTGTACTATGGAAGCAAGGTCTGAAAATGAACAGGGTTAATAGAGTTGATATAGCTATCTAGATAGCACATAGAACATCAAATTGGTTCGATAGAGTTGATATAGTCAAATATGTAGGGGTCGTTTTAAAATATTTTAAACTATAAAAGGAAAGTTTGTAAAGAAAGAGATAGAGAGATAGAAAGGAACCTTGGTGGATCAGAGATGTACATAATTAAGAATATTTTTCAAAAACCTTGATATATGCTTACAAATTTTATTAATTGGGTCGACTGGGTTGACCAAATATGTTGAATAGGATGTCTAAAAATATACAGGGTCGACTATGTTGACCTAGTAGTCTAGACTAGAAATCTAAAAATATGAAAACCTATATTGGGTCGTCTGAGTAAATCTATTAGCATGTACTTAAAACCCTATGCATAAAAAATAGGTCTACGTCAAAATGGTCAACTCAGTATGGAAAATATATGATAAAAATAATGATGAAAATGAATGAAATAAAGTGAACAAATATTGTAAGGGATAGATTCAAATCGGGTTCACTAGAATGTATGAAATCATAAATGCATCATGTCTATAAATCAATCCTTACTCAATTAAGATAGAGTACACCTACACTTATGATTGGGAATACATTTGTTAAGTATGAGCATGACCCATATGGGGATCTTATAGATTTGATTAGGGGATCACTTATCACAATACACCATTCTAGGAAGAGTTCCAAAACCTATACTCTAAAACAATCATGCAACAACCCTAAAAGAGTCCTAGTTTTGATATTTGACTTATGTCTAATAAATAAGAAAGTAAATATAATATAGTGCCTACCAAAGCTTATGGTATAAAGTTAGGGATAAAAACAAAATAAACTAAACTAAACATGCATAAAAGACATATACTCACATTAATGTATATGGAATCTTATTGCATGGAATAGAATCACAACTACATTATCTATCTACGATTACAAAGGAGAAATAAAGTTAAGAATACTTACCTTTGAAGACGAACCCATCGAGACTCAATCTTTCCATTGGCCAAGGTGATTTGCAAGAGATTGTTGTTTTTAGTAAGGATAATAAATAAAAATCATCTCTAAGCTACATAACCTATCTATGTATCCAAAATAATTCTCCATAAGATAATATCTATATCTCTAAAAAAAGTATGGAACCCTAAGTTTTATTCCTCAAGTAGAATGGTCAATGACTAGATGTTCATTCACACTTATTCTTCTTCACTCCTCTATTATACAATGGTTGGAAATGAACTTGTATATATAGGTGTATCTTTCCCTAAATACTTTTGAATATGTTGGATATATGGGGTCAACCCAGTTAACACTGTATGTTTTTGAGAGATAATTCACTAAGTCCCAAGCTGGGTTAATTAAAGGTATTAAAAAAACTTCTACTGAAAATATTCAAAAATAGTACAATGTCAACTCAGTCGACCCTCTACAATAATCAGAGGTTGAAAATGTATAAGGTCAGCCCAATCAACATAGTATGGTTAACTAGTGAAAGGGGGTCAATGCAAGAAAAAAGAGGCTAATGATATGACAAATGTTTGGAATGGATACAATTAAGAAGAATAAGCTTAGGGTAAGTTATTTTAGGATAAAAGAGTGTATATGGAAAGTATAAAAAAGGACAATAATTTTATAAATCACCAATGGTATACCCACCACTTTCTGAGTGCACCCCTTAAGGCATGCACGTAGAGAGATTGAGACTCGACAAGTTCTTGTAAGATACAAAGTTTTAGTAATTAGTAAAAGTTTGAAAATATTATGTGTATATAGAAAACCTCTTGAGGGATAAAACCCACTAAAACCTACAAGATAGACTATAGTTCTATAAATAAAAGATTCAACAATTATAATAGTACCAACTAATTAAGGAACACCCATTCCTTAATTTAGTGAGACACACTAATCCTGCAAGGATGAACCAATCCCCTAGGCAACCAAGCACAAATACAACTACCTTGATTATATATCCACCTTTGATCTGATGTCTTATAGACCTAATGCTGGACTTATCTTACTTTATCTCTTTCCCCTTTACACTCCAACATAAAATCAATGCATCCAAAATACCCATTTAGATCAATCTTCACTTCTTAGCATATACACAATCAGAAAACCTACAACTCTATCAGAACATCAACAACATGACCTATAAGAACTCTTTACTTCTTGACACACTATAAGAATAATTGTTAATATGATCTAATCTTTAATACATCTACTAAGCACACTCACTCAATCATCCTATAGGGATTACTCACTTAATTTTCCTCTTATAGGCTCATTAGGTCTAATGACCTATGTGTTCACTTTCATCACCTTGATCAGATAAGCATGAATGGGGATGTGAATAGAATATAGATGGATGGGGATGGGGTTGAAATAAATGGGTGTGTCCATAATAGATTTATATTTAGTCCCTATCATCCCTATCTATTTATATGGTGCATATCAGGCCTATCATAGGTAGGTGGCTATTCTTTAGAGATATAGATCTAGTTGGTAGACACCCTGTAGTTGTAGTTATAGTTATATAAAGAGGGAAGGGATAATGGGTAACTATGTTATGGTTATATATAGAGGTTAGGCCATATAATATAGATATAGGTTCAAATCCTATTTATTTTATGTTTTTCCTCAATGAACTATACCTTATCTTTCAAAGTTTCTCTCCTTCACTTGGCTCCACATTTTTCTCAAGACCACTCCAAATAGGTCAATTATGCATAGTATTTATACCATGAACTTATTCAACCTATCTTAGTTGGTTAATACTCTTATCATATTTGTTATACATTTTAAATATGTATTCATACATGTTACATTTAAGAACCCCACACTCTGTAGGTTGGCCATTACCTCATTAACCCCAAACCACCATTAGGTCTTATTGAGACCTAAAATAATTAGGCCTACTCACCCATACATTACAAATTCAACACCTTGGTTCACTTTTATATTATAACAATGATTTTATCACATCAAACATATATATAATACACATTTGGTAACCCTCTCATGGGTTTGTGCCACTTATAACACCAACTCAACACTTGAACCTACCAATTATGTCTCCTTGCTCTTTAGGCTTTCAAACATAGAAAACACAGTCTTAATATTTTGAAATAATAACTCAAATATTTCACATATACATATCATTATATCACATAGGTGAAAAATTTAGGACCTATGAGACACCTCCATGTTCCCTAGAGATTCCAACATAAGCTCTAAGCACTCAAATCAACTCTCTCAAAATGACCACTTAGACTAGTCATATACAGTCAAAATATAGTCAAGCTATTTTGACTCTCCATAAATGATCAAGGGAAAATTAATTTAATAAAATACCTTATCATAAATATTTTAAACTTATATAACATCTCCATACTTATCTTCTCCCTCAAATCTACTAAAACATGTTCAACTTTCCTCTACAAGATGGTTACTCAAACTGCTAATGTATTCAATAAACATAGTCAACTTTTAAGACTTTGTTTATACTAAATATGGAATGGTTAAACCCAAACTATTCAAAAATATTATGATAATATATTATATAAAAATATTAAATATTTATGTAATCTAGAAACATCAAAATACCATCAATAAATATTCAATTGCCCTTCTCAGGTTACTTGTAAAACATGGTCAAACACATAGTCAACTTTGGAGCTAAATATATTTGATTGTAAAAACATTAAAATATTATAATAATTTTTTTTGTATTTACCTTGAATTAATTTACAAATTTTAATTTTACATCACCTTCAAATTCATCTTATATCAAAATATATAAGCGAAATAGTATAGACTAGTTTTTCCCTTAGCTAATCTAAATGCCAATGATCACTATTCAAAATAAAAATATCTAACACTTGTCATCATATCATGATCCATAAAATATGTATTTTATTAATCTCCATATATATCCTTATAATTATCATATATTTTAACTCTTTAGCTATGACCATTTATCCTTGACATAGGCTTCCATGATTAAGACAATTAACACCCATGTTGGCCTTTTGAGTACATTGTTGTCAGCCCCTGATCTTGTTCCAATTAGAAGTCCCACATGATTTTTACCATATATCAAATCATTATGATTAATAAACATGTCATGAAAACTTTAAATATCATTAACCTTTTACATAATGACTTTATATTCATTGTTGGATCATAATCTGGATGATGAACGCTCACCATTAGATCTATTTTGACTAGTTGACCCTAGATTTCAATGTAGTTAAACTTGACGGTATCTGGCATATCATAGTATATATTAAAAACTTATAAGTTTAATAAATTTAGATAAAAAAAATTTAAAGAGGCCAAATATTTAGGGTACCTTCTTGGCACTATAGACAACATCTCCAAGAAAACCTTTGACCATTGTTGACTTTTTAAGTACCTATACTAAAGTCACAAACTTGTTTATCCATTCATATCTGCATGACATGTAGTGATTATTGGAATTTTCTTAAGCTAAACGATGAATGTTTATCTTTAAAAATGATCAAATTACACACAATAACTTCACCAAGACATCTATGGATTTATCACAACCTCTTTTTTATCCTTACTAATCTGCTCATATGACATATACTCTCCAAGTTATCAATATGATCACTTTGTGATATATATCAAGATGAGTAACTTAGCCTAGATACGTATATGACTACTTTGATGATTTGATTTCACTAACACAATCACTCCAAATAATTATAATATCCCATTAGGTCTCTACAACTTGACCATACCATCAATAACATCCATCATCTGTCTATCTATGTCAAACACTGAATAACTATGCAGGAATACTAAATAACATTGAAACACACTTTTCCATTGTCATTCTAGCACACATGACACCTCATCAACATCCTTGGTCACCTTGGAGACATCACTGATAAAACTCAAACACTATCCTTTTAACTGAGTAATTTCCTCCACCAGGTTCATCATGATAAGCATGAATAATGTTATGCATTTCATTCTCCTTTACACACCTATCAAATACATAATTAGGTCCATACTTAAATAATACACCATTAATCCATTTATAGAAAGAACTAGATTTAATCAAATGTTTCTTTTATTTTATAATGAATTTAAAAGGAAACTTCTTTGTATTCAAAATTTTTGCCATATCAAAAAACCAAGGTGATTGTGTTACAACAACAAATAGTTGCTCATCTAGAATACTATCTTTTATAGGTTTCTCATCATCTGAATTATTCAATCTAGAAATAAAATCAACAACAACATTGAAATATACCTATTTATCAATAATTTTTATGTCAAATTCTTATAAAAATAGTATTCATATTATAAATCTTTCTCCTCCAACTAATCTATTAGTCAAATGCCTACTATCTACATGATTAGTATATACAAATATTTAATAACTAGTGATATAGTGTCTAAACTCGTTTAAGGCATAAGTCATAACAATTAATTCTTTCTTATCAAATTTTTAGCTTTTCTCAGTAGGAGTCAAATTCTTTCTAATGTAATATATGGCATACATTCTTCGATCTTTATCTTTTTGTCCCAAAACTACTCCCGTAGCATGATTAGATGCATCAATGCAAATATGGAAGGGTTGTGAGTAATTAGGTCCTTTTAGGACTAGAGTATAACTTAGTTTTTCCTTAATGGTCTAAAAGGCTTGTTGGAAATATAGACTCCAAATAAACTCACTCTCTTTTTTCATCAAAGCAAACATTGAAGCAATAATTTTGTTGAAATATTCAATAAACCTAATATAATATCCTATTTAGCCTAAGAATCTTTGGATATCAATTTGGTTTTTGAGGGATACGTAAGTTTGAAATGAATTCAATTTTATTTAGATCCACTTGGATTCCTTTTGTACAAATATGATGTCCTTAAATTATTATTTTTTCTACCATGATCATACATTTTTCATGACTCAAAGAGAGATGGTGTTCTTCACATATTTTTAGTACTTTTATTATACTATTAAAATTTTCATCAAAGGACATCTATGCATAGTAAAATAATCCATGTAAATTTCCACACAATCATTGGTTGAATCTAAAAATATGGCTAAGACTACTCATTGAAAGGTGGTAAGTGCATTGAATAAAACAAAGGGAAATACCCTATATGCATATGTTCCCCATGGACAAATGAAGGCTAATTTATCCTAATCTTTAGGTGCCACTTGTATTTGGTTGTATCCACTAAAACCATATGAGAAAGATAAATATCTTTTCCCTACCAAGTTGTCAAGTACTTAGTCAATAAAGGGTAAAGGAAAACAATTGGTCATGGTTTCTTTGTTCAGTTCCTTATAATCTATGCAAAATATCCATTTACAATTTTTATTAGAAATAATAACCAAGGGAGAGACCCATTGGATATCAAAAATGAGATCAATGAATCCCACTTCTAGCTATGTTTTAGTTTTAGTTTTCACAATGTCTCTTAAGGTAGGATTAATTATTTTTTAATGTTGCCTTACTAGTTTAATGTTCTCTATGTATATATGGTGTCTTCATACACTTGTATGGATTCCATTAATGTCTTTATATTCCCAAGTAAAATCTTTAGTATGTTCTCTGATTACATCAAATAGTTTCACTTGTTGATCATTTATCAACCAACTATTTATGTTAATTAACTTCCCTAGTGCTATTTTTATTTACTTAGTTCTTAGATGGGAAGAAACTATTTTTTTGAATTCACTCATTAAATATTTGAGATGATAGGGATGTGAAAAAATATATGGAATGTGACATCTTTGACAAATTTATCTCTTATAGAAATCACTCTATCTAGAGGATAATGGAAGGATGTCAAAAATGGTTTTTGACCTTCATGTGCCCATTCCAGAGCACTGTACTAAATGTGTTTATGGTAATACAACATGATGTAAGACATGGGGAATAATGGTTATTTATAAGGATAGTAAGTGATTTCAATATAGGATCCTTTATCAAAATCCATAGCTGGTCTGACATGATCTATAGCTAGACTAACAAGGTCCATAGTGGGACTGTTGACATCCAGTGTAGTTACAATACTTGTTATTTACTCATCCTCTACTTCTTCCACATGATTATTGATTGTAACCATAGATATAAGGGATATACTATCAATTTTTCATTCAAGTTGATTTACCAATACTCTTTGACAAGATTGAATGATGGTTGTACAAGTGGATATAAATAAATGTGTTTCACTTTAAGACCATTTGATATGGTCATATCTCATGATCTAAAACCAATCAAAGTTGATGATATTGCTAAAAAATGCCTTCCTATAATCAATTGGTATCCAATTTATTTATTTTTAGGCTAGAGAATAATAAAATCAATGGGGAATTCCCATGACTCTATAGTTAATGTTATATCCTCAATGACACCTTCTAGCTTACTAGTTTAATGATCTACCATTTGTAAGATTGTGGTAGTGGGTTACACATATATTAGAGAGAGATTTTGCATGGTGTCTATAATAATTAAATTAATATCATATCCTAATTCCACCAATACATTTGGTATCTCTTTCTTTCTAATTATTACAAAAATGATAGGATTCCTTGGGTGTTCATATTTGGGTAAAAGTAGGTTTCCTACTAATAAATCAACAAGCTTTCCATTTACATATATAGTCTTTGGATATTGTCCTTTCCTAGCAAGTATATTAATACAAATTTTTTCTATCATTTGATTGAGTTATGAAATGTCCCTAATGGATTAAAATAATGGAATTTCTATATTGAGTTGTTTGAGTTCCTAAATCAACTCTGATTCCTTTTGATTTAATCATTATATAAAGGGAATATATGAAGTAATTGTGGTGAATTATTCTATTTTTATAGTTTTATATTCTAAATCTTCTTCTTTCACTAGTTAAGTCTATTAAATTGCTTCTTCATGAGGAATTTCAATGATTATAATTTGAGGTTCTTGTAACATTTTTAATTACCTAAGATGTATGTTTTCACATTCAATAACACCTACCCTATGGTTTTACATCATTCATTTACATATAAATACCAACTCTTTGTAATTTCTACTAGCTAGGTCAGTAGTTGAGGTTAGTTTACTTGCTCTATAGGAGGTGCTTGAGTTCCTTGAGGAGCTATCAAATATTATTATTGTGGAAACTTTCTTTGCTATTGATTATAATTTAGACTGAGATTATAATGTTGATTTACCCATGGATTATGATGACCTTAGAGCATCCAAATTTGCTAAAAAGTTTGGGGCATCATCCATTATTGTGTCATCCATTCCTAGTTACCCCATTGTGGTGGTACTACCCAAACTTGTTGAAGTACATGCCATTATGAAAAAGGAATCCCAAAGCCAAATTGTTGTTGCTAATTTTACTAGAAGATATTTCCTTGCCTTTGAACACAGTTTATTTACTCTATGGTCTATATATTCTATTTGAACTATCTCTTAAGATTGGGAAGGTGACCATAGTTTCTTGTGTCATGATCCTAAGCATCACATGTTCCACATAATTTAGTTTTGTCTAGAGGACAATCTCTGAGTGCACATTTTAATCTATACATTGGACAATATACTTCTAGTGGTTTTGTGTTAGGTTTAGCCTTAGTTTACAAACCACATAATGTTATGTTCAGTTGAACTTATATACATATATATATATATATATATATTCATTCTATTTCCTCCATGAGTTGACTTACATCACTAGAGTTTCTTAGTTTTCATCTCCTACTACTAGGTGTTGTCCTAGATTAGTTCACATATAATCATGTAATCTCTTGTAATTATACTTTGGTAATATCTCCTTTCCCCATTATATTCAAAGAATACCTAGAGGAATCATCCAACCATTTAAGGAAAATACTTTGGATTACTTCTTTAGATAGCTCATATCCATACATGTTCTGATTAGAAGAAAACTAGTTTAGATAATCTTCAAGATTCTCATCTTCATCATATTTTATTTTGAAAAATTATTTTTTCTATCCTTGACCTTACAATAATCTTTTTATTTATTCAATAATACTATTTACATTTCTCTCCAAGTGATGATAGAGTTTCCTACTAGTGTAAACACTGTAATTTTGTACCATATATATGATTTATTAGGTGTAATAGGCCCTTATTTTTATTTAATCTCCTAAATATCCCTATCATAAGGTTTAGTATATTTACCCTTGGTAAGTTAGTAATTTAATTTTACCAATTACCTTTGTACCCCCATTAACCTCATATATCCATTAATAACCTAGGGAATCTACCTCTTAAGCACTTTACCATCTTATAACTTTGTCACCAACAACCTCATGGTCACCAAAGCCACATTTACCTATGGTTAGAATAAAACTAAAAACTTGGGTGAATCGGTGTTAATTCTCCCATGATCTAAGATGATTATTTAGATTAACATTGATCCATAAGTACCCATCAAACCTTTGGATTCTAGACCCATAAAATCTAAACCTCAAAGTATTATTAAGATTCAAGGATAATTAAGAAATACTTTAGCGTCACTCTGTCAAAATTGTGATACATTAAATCTACATCCTTTACCATGAGCCTAAAAGATTACTTGCATTTATGAGGAAGATTTATTCTATTTAAAACTAAGTCTATGGTAAGTGATCATATATATTTATTTCATTTCTTATTAGTATTTATTATTTTATTTGTTTATCTAGTCTTTATAATACCATCCATATCCCTCAATATTCATTTATCATCTTCTATTATCCTATTTAGTTTGTATTTTTATTAAGCATAGTTATAGAGAGAATTAACACTGATTCATTCTAAATTGGCATTGATTCTATAGTTCAGCACCAATCCTAATAAGATCAACATAGATCCACTATGTTTAATTATTATAACCCAAAACCTTTACCTCACACCCTTATCTTTAATCCTTACTAATTTTTTATCATTTTAAACATGGATTTATATGTAGATGACTCTACCAGGCATAGTGCATGATCTAATAAGTATCACTAATCTCCCTATTATATTCCAACCCCTATTTGTTGATCAGAGTGACTTAGATTTTGATCTAGCTATATATGCTATTGTTTATTCTCCTTTTTTCAAAGCCACTTCTGACCAACTTGATGTTATACAAGATGATGTAACTATTGCTACAGCTTATTAGAATGAATATTTTTCTTATATTTATATCTTGAATGAGGATTTAATTTTAATCATTTTATTATCATATCTTTATCTATTATAATTTCAAATGTTGTTTATTCACTTCATTATGTAAAAAAATGAGTTGACATCCACTTAAGTAATCTCACAACTTCCTAGGACTAGTTCCTAATCAAGCAGCTCACCCAATTATCTATTAATCTATTTGTATCCAAGTTATTTATATGTCTGTAGGTTACTATTCCCATCCAAAAATAAGTTCCCTCGGTCATTTGATTCAAAGTGGTGTGCAACATATACTAATACCCACATATTTTTCATAAACCCTAATTTTCCTTTGAGTTTTTAGTAAGTAATTAAATATAAAGAAAAATGAAAAAAAAACTACTATAATAACTAGGCCCATAAAACAAGTCATTGCTCCTTCCTTAAAAGTAGAGGGAAAGAGTTTCAAATTTTGATTATCTAAAGTTTAATAATAGGTTTGATGGAAAAATTTAAACTTGAAAAGGAATTAATGTAGGTATTTAATGGAAATACCTTTAAAGGTAGGTAGATTAGATGGAGAAATATTTATCATTGTTATTTGATCATCATTCTCAAAGATAATAGAGTAAGATAAAGTCATCTTAGGAAGGTTTATATGATGGTTTTATTTATGACATATATTTTCTCTTGTTATAAATAGATTTCTATTGAGAGGAGGAGATTCTTCAAAGTATTTTGGTTGTTTAGTGTCTGAAGGTTCAAATTTTGTAGAGGAATATTCCTCTAGATCTTAAGATATACTTCCAAAAGACTCATTTCTTTCTTCAAAATTTATATCTTTTATGAAAGTACTTTAATTCCCTCTCCTAAAGGATGAGGCTATTTATGAACAAACCTTCCTTGTAAATCCCTTTGCCTACTCATATACATGTATTTGACAAGAGTAATAAATTCTATTTTTTCATGTTGTTTACTATTACTTTAAGATTTTACCTTACTAACACTTGTTAATAATTTCCAAATAATGGTGCCAAAAATGATGGGTGTCATTGTTACCCCTTTATTTTTCCAATTTGTGTTGGTGTCATTTCTTACCTAGGCTAGTGTCTAAAGATGTTTGCATTAAAAGTACTTATTGGGTTTAGATAACAATGTTGTTTGTGGTTTTTGGTGTTGTTCTATCCTATGTTTCAACTCCTAAAGTATAAACTAATACTTGAAAGAAACACACTTACTCAAATTGGAAACATAAAAAATTGAATTAAATACTTTGAAATCAATCTCATAAATCTACTAAAAACAAAACACACTAAAATCTAATACCAAATCCACACATCTAAGATTAGTTATAGAATAAAGGTTGTTGAAATTAAAGGAATGATAAATTATTTTTCAAATCTAAAATCACAAACATTAACAGTCTACTCTAGCCTATAGGTTGTTAATCCAATCACACACAAATAATTTATATTTAATTCTAATTAAACACAAATAAAGTATAAATTATAAATACTAAATGTAACATATTTTTTTCTTGGCGAGTAGGCCTTTACTTACCCTTGGATTTACGGTTAAATCAACTCAATCCTTAGAAAGATTTCTTAACACATAAAATGAAAAATATTATGCTAATAAATGTTCTTATTTTCAAAATAACTATTCTTACAAAGTTTTTCACTCTCGTATATCGAGTATGGATATGATTTTTATTAGATGCAAAATAAATTGACCATCCTAAAACTTGTCAACAAATAAACTGACTAAATAAGAGGATATTTAGAGAGATTGGTTTGTTATAGCTGAAATAGAGGAGACTATTGAAACAAGAGCCACACATAGTTGGGAATATCCTCATGGGATTTGTAACTAATTATAACCATATATGATCCCTAAATATTACATACAATATTTTGATATCACCTTATCTAGATTTGAAACCTATATCAACTAACTTCCATAAATATAAAGCTATTCTAATATATATATATATATATATATATATATATATATATATATATATATATATATAGAAAGTATCTATAGCATTCCTAGATAATCATGGAATACCTGGAATAATTTTTAGAATGCCATATAACATGATATAGATGAATCTATAGTGAGATGTGAGATTTTGGATCATGACTGTCATAATCCATAGCTTGAATGTCATAATTTGTAGCTTGATTATCTTAATCCATAGCAATCTTTCAAGGTCCATAAAACACGTAGTAAAATCCAAATCTACACTCAAATGATCAGTTCTTGGTCGTGACACTTCCTTGTCTTCATGAAATCATATTAAAAATCTTATTTAGATGCTATCATACCTATACATATCAAAATATGGAGGAATAAACATGAAAATTTTTATAATACCATGCAAATAATGCTAAATTAAACTCACATGAGCTTATAAAGATATAATCATTCATTTTCTACCTTAGGCTAGTTATAAACATTAAGACTATATGCAATGCTCAACTCAAATGGCATATTTATGGTTATGAAGGATGATATATCATGGATATAATGAGTCATAGTGTGGAATCATCAAGCAGTCTAGGTTTGGGTTATTTAAAAATAATAATGTAAATAATGCAAAGTATCTATCACACTAGTTGTAATTGTAAAAGTTGAGAAAATTTTCAAACAGTGTGAACCTAGATAAATTACAAGTAAAGGAATAAAAGATAAAATAGTGGTTATTATGGTTGACATTATTATGATTTGAGGTGGAGATCTTGGAGATCTAGCTATAGGTGACCCCTATATTATAGATTGCATTTGTGACTCTACCTCTCCCATTTCCTCCCCTTCTCTATCTAAAAATAATTTAGTATACATTGAACTAGTGTCTTTTTATTTGACCTCTTCAAATCTTACTATGAGTTTTGTTCCCCCTGATTGGGCCCTTTCCTATAACAATCATTCATATTATAAATCTAATTTTTTACTCTCACTAATGGAACATGACTCTTTAGTTTATATCTTAGATACCCACTATTCTTCATCGGCCATCCTTATCTCTTCCTCTTTAGTTTCATATATTAGGATAAAGTCTAATCTTTGTGTGCCTCTTCTTCTAGTATCCCTTTCTTTAGGGACTTACATTGGTTCCTCCTTTACTTCCATATTTTGAGGAGAAATACTTTGAGTATTGGGCTTAATTTTATAGGTAAGTATTATTTTAGTGAAAATATAGTGTGGCCCAAATGAAGGTGGAATGGGAGATGGAAGGATAGTAGTGGAAGTAACTGGTGATGGAGTGGGAATGGTAATCACCACTATTGGAGTGATAGGTGGTGATGATGATTTCCTAGGATACTGGAGTATTACCAATGGTGGTGAAAAATGAGGGGAAGTAATATTAACATGAAAAAAAAATGAAGGAAGATTTACTTGACGTATAATGGTTAGTCAAGGCAAGGGAAATATATAAAATATATTAGCTACTCCACTTGGAATTGCAAGGGTTTATTTTTCGACTCTATATTATGGGGAAATAGAAGAAACTATGTGAGCATTGGAAGTTAGAGGAATCTCAAATCTCTCTTCATCATGAGCTACCCTAGATAGGTTAGCTTTTTCTTGGTTTCTTAGTTTTACTTGAAGAGGGTGTTCATAGATGGGTTTGGAAACCCATTCATGCTTTTCAATCATTTTAACATCTTCCTTGTCAATAGTAGGATCATATCAGATTCACTACCCCATAATAATATAGATGTTGGATCTACACATCTTAAAATCCACTTCAAATTCATACTCAACATTCATATAAATGTTGTCATGGTCATAGGTTTGGTGTCCATAGTTGATCTTGATTTTTCTTTAAAATATATTGAGATGTACTCTAACATTCCCTTGATTATCCCAATATCTTTAGGGTGACCATGTGAAGCCATAATGTGTATTAATTTTCCCAAAAAATTATATGTTTTCCCACCTTGTGTAATTCATTCTGCTAATACTAAGAGGGGAGGGATGGATAGCTGCTTACTTTGCTTTCCTTAGCTCAATGTGAACTCTCTCTACTAATTGAGTAGTAATTTCCTACTCAATAACCTTATCAGGCACAATCATTGGTAGTTATAAAGGGTGTGTATTAGTATAATATATTTTGATTATTTTACATTGTAGGTATAATTAGTAATCACTCATTTATTGAATAAGATTCTTTATCTCATTAAATAATCTAGGCACATTCTATTCATAAATATCTTGATAAACCACAAGGTAAAAGCTTTTGGTAAACCTCTTCACTTTGTTCCAAACCTTATGGATATGAATAATTTTGAATTCATCACATATCATGTTTTGAGGATACCCTATGGATGGTTTCTACAGTTTTCTAGATAGTGAGTGGACCATTGTAGTTATAACATCCACTAAATATGACATAGTATAGAAATTTCCATCTCACAAACTTACATAATTATTGATTCTGAGAATTAAGATGGAGCTAATGGTTTATTTAATTGATACAACCTTTTTAGATGTTAGAATCATGTCCAACAGAGGCTCCCATAAATCATTGGCATAATCAATGGTCAAAACACCATATATTCTATTTAAAATCGGCATAGAAATCCTTACCCCTTGTCTAAAGACATTGATAAGAATGGTGGAGGTGGGGGCCTCTATTATGAAATTGCTTGTGTTACTAGTGTATTCCCATAACATGCTATTGATATTGTTGTTCAAGAACCATGTGTTTATCATATATTTCATGTATGTCATCTCAAAAACTAGAAGTTTGTAGTACTTCTCAAAGGCATTGCCACTAATATATGTAGTTGGCATTTTTCTTAGCCTAAAGTGCAATTTTTTTCAAGAAAATTTTCCATTAATAAATAAATGAAACAAGAGGTCTATGCATGACATTACCTCTAGCATGATCACTACATTGTGGAGACCCATTAATTTGATGGCTAGTAGGTCATGTATGTATCTATGTGTGAATATGGATAGCTAGTCCCTATTATTATAAGGCTTGGCTACATTAAACACATCCCAAATGGTAGAATAATGTTTAAATTCGTAGTCTAGGGCCACTAAATCAAAGGTTGAATCTATAAATTTAGTCAAACCTAAAATAGAGAATGTAGAGGCAACTAGAAATTGAACTATGGCTACCATTAGATCTCTTGTTTAAAAATCCTTTGTTCTACAAAAATTTTACAATAAGAGAGCTCTATATTCATAGTGTGCACTCAAATTTTTGAAATAAATATAATGAATTATTTTGGAAATTAAAAATAAATGTATTTAGTTACATCTAATTTTATAATAAAATGCATGATTTTATTTCTCCATGTGAATTAATGGTTTTCAACAACTTTCATTTCTTTGTCCCACATAGTCTTTTTATTTGAAATTCATAAAAAATGACTTTTGAGCATGTTTTATGCCATGTGGTTTGTTTTGCATGTTCTAAGATGTGTATTCATTTGAATATGAAAAATGTCTATTTTACTCTCTTTTTAAACTACTAATGGTGGGTTTGATGTTTTCTCATGTGTATTCAAAGGACACGTGTCTACATGATGTCCCACTAATGGATAAGGTGTGATATATTGTAATTTACTCTTCAAGATATGAGTTAGCTAGATGACACACGAAAAACTCTCAATTGTCTACTTTCCTAATATCTTCTATAAAATGGAATATGATGATGTCACTTTTAGGATAGCGGGATTGTGACATGTGGATGACTCTCACTACTCCATTTTTCTAGGATCATCTATAAAAAATGATTTGTTGGCATTACCTTTAGGAGATTGAGATGACTTAGACCCTTTCCAATTGGTTATTTGAATGAGCACAATGGTCATGCATGATAATAATGAATTCTTGGATTATATGGTAAATGCATGTGTGAGATAATCTATTCAAATGACACAACATACATAACAAACCCACTAAAAAACATAACACATGATCTCAGTTAGCCATATAAATCATAAATCAAACCATGTACATAATCACTTAAATAAAATTAAAGGGAAATATTATAAGATATAGGATGGCTTAGACACAACTTTGATTCCAATAGCTTCAAAAATAGCCTAGAATCAATAAGATGAAACCTAAAAATTGCATTAAGCAAACAAATAGAAATCATGATAGTTAAGTGAAAATCATCAAATAAATGACCTAAATTGATTCTTTTTGGACTTATTTATTATATAATTCTAATTTAGAATACCAAAAAAGGATGTTTAATTAATATTTGATCCTTATTTGAAAATTATAGAATGGGGTATGTGTGTGTGTTAGAGCACAACAAATGATGTCTCAAAAGGGAAAATACCGAAGAGTATTTTGAGAACCCATAATATATATAATGCATCATGAAAAAACATCAACTTCAATAAATAAATAATAAGCAAACCAAAATATGAAATAGACTCGTACTTCATGCAACATACTAACCCCTTCCATTCCTTAGATTTGTGTCTGATCTAGTGAAATCAATTCCTCTTGGTTATGAAAATTTTAAAATAGAACTAAATAACCAATGTAGGTTTAATTTTAACTTCTGATTTTATAGCCAAATAGTAAGGAAATCCTTAGTATTTTTTTACTACTATCCAGGCCTCCATAGCCCTGATAGAGATACCTATGATTTCACTCATAACCTTGATTTACTTCTAACCAGATATCCATAAACCTAGTATAGATTACTTGAATCACCCATATTATATAATTTTTAAGTATAGACACCAATAATTTTCACAATAGTTCTAAATGTTTAAATTCCCCTATACTAGCTCAAGACCCCCTAGGCCCAATAGTTGGCCTTTTGACCAACAATTACGCCTAATGCTAGTTAATTTGACCTAATAGATAAACCCACCTTTTAACCCAATTTGACCTTGACCCTCAATAATAGATGATCACCCCAACCATTGTTGGTCATCCTAGCCATTGAAGATCACCCTCACCATCGACAATCAGGTTCCACCATCTAAACCAACATAAGTGACCCTTTAACTTAGAATTGATTTTTTATAATTAGCTCATCTAATTTAAATGTGATCCCATGCATGTCAAAGTTAAAATTAGATAGCAAGTTACACCCATCATTAATTTATTAATTCACCTCTCTTTCTCAACCTATAAGAAGATAGAAGCAAGAGGTGAAAAGGGATCTACAACTATCAAGAGATTTTGCATCTAGAGTTTCTCTTATAGGTATTCATATAACAATCCAATGATATAGCTATCATGATAGAGAGATGACTTATCACCACCCATTTATCAACATCAAAGTATTATTACTCTATCAAAATCACACCAGACTCCACTAATGAGCAAACTACCTCAACCAATCATTTGACCAAATTATGACAAGCTAAATATTTATTTTTAATCTATCAATTTTTTTATTTATTTTGCAAACAACCCAGCATAAACCCATCTCATATAATTTCTTTCTATGACCTCATCAATCAAATATTTTACCACCCAAACCCAACACATAACCACCACCAATCATCCTAACTGCTGACAATCTATCCACTCACTGACGGTCACCTCAACTACCGATGATCATTATCGTAGGAAATAATAAAAAGATATTTTCACCCACATACCCTCAACCAAATCTAAATTCCTTTTCATCTACCTATTCATAGACCTCCAACCTATTTTTTGAAGCACACCAAACTTGTCTAGCATTAGTATTGACCTACTTATTACTATATTAGTCATTTTATTCTATTTCTTTATCAATCATTTCTTGTATTCAATTTTAGTACCTTTTTATTATTGATGAATGTAATTTATCTTCTATTTTCTATGCTTAATTTTTTAAAATGTGTGGATTATAACCTCTAAAGAAGATCTTGCTTCTAAGATTTAGTGAGCACTAAGCAATCCACCTAGTTATATATCTAACAAACCATTTTATTTATTGTCATCTTATTTGTAGGTCATCCTCCCAAGCCAAAGAGGATCTTTCCACAATCATATGGATTAACATGTGCATAATAAAATAGTTTTTCCAACCATACCTATATCTAGTTTCTTCTTCCTCCTTTCTCAAAATATAAGTTAAAATTCTCTAAAATATTCTAGCACACCTGTTGGGACCTTGAGACTCTACTTGGGTTTCATTTATTTGTATCTACATGCTCTTATCCCTATTCTATTCTCATAAATGAAATTGAAATTTCTTTTGGACTTAAAATCAACTACATACATTGATTAATTGCAAGTTTAGCTCACATAGTTTAAATTAAAGTAAATTAATCTAATTATAGCATCATTTTTGTTACACAAACTAAACTAAACTACTTACATCAATCAAACATCAAAAAACTTGAGATAAGGCTCGACTAGGATTTCATCACCTAGTGGTCACCTTACCCTTTCTTGATGATCCTACTTGGAGGTCATTACCAAGGGGAGAACCAACTTAGCTCTCTAGTGTAGTAAAAACTCTAAAAATTGATATGTGTGTGTGTGTGTGTGTGTGTGTGTGTGTGTGTGTGTGTGTGTGTGTGTGTGTGTGTGTGTGTGTGTGTGTGTGTGTGTGTGTGTGTGTGTGTGTGTGTGTGTGTGTGTGTGTGTGTGTGTGTCTGTGTGTGTGTGTGTGTGTGTGTGTGTGTATGTATATGTGTATATATATATGTATGTGTGTGTGTGTGTGTGTATATATATATATTCTAAGCACTTGACACCCTTATCACTACAGTGTGTGAAGTGAGGGGGTAGGCCCCAATACTAAGCCATGTATTGATTTCCAATACAAATCCTTTTTGAGAGCTTGAACAACTTGAAACCATCCATAGATCTCCTTTTTGGTACCTATTCTATCAAAGCAAGTAGAGTCACACAAATTTTTTAAAGCTTAAATCATAAACCAAAAGAGAGATTTGAAAGAACTTTAGGACTTAACATAATTTCTAGTGTGTGATTGATTTCCTTGCTCATTTCTTATCTTCTCTTTATTTGAGTGGTGATATTTTTTATGTATTGTATTTCCCTTGTCTTGTGTGGTTTTAACTCATCAGTAGTGAAAGAACCTATAAGAATAAAACCTATCACCAAGCTAGTCAACCTCTTTTACCTCCTCATCTATGGAGTACATTTCTAAACTAGAGAATTATCCTTATCCTTTAGGAAGTCCTTTCCCTTGGGAATTTCCCCATGGAGATACAAAATTTGACACATTCTTTGATAACAATCATGTGGCCTTTCAACATTATCTTAATACCATGCCTCATTGTACCCATGATTTGGTTCCACCTATGGACCCACGTTATGGCATGTATTCCCACCTTATGGGAAACAATTTTGTTTCCACAATCACCACCCAACCATTGACTACCCAAGCTTATTCATTTACCAATAATCCCTTTAATATTGCTATGGAAAACCAACATACCCAATAAAGCAACACCGTTATACCTTTTATCCCCACTAACAACTCCTCTACCCTATGAGAAACCTAACCACTAGCCACCTATACTCTCCTCACCATGGGAGTACCTACAACTAGCATTTCCAATCTTCCTTTGACTACCCCTAATATACTAACCACTATCCAAATTAAAAATCTTGTAGTGTCTATACCCTCTACTTTATCATCAATTAGTACAAAAGATACCACCTTTCCTTTAGTTACAAACACAATTACGGCTCTTACTGAACCCACCTTAACTTCTCAATAGGTTCCCATTACACCCAACCTAGGTTACATCCCTAACCCACAAGGGCATATACCTCTACCCACAACCCAAACACCTACATACACTTGGACCTATATAGAATCCACCTAACCACCTATGTCATATATCAATATGGGGTAGATCATTAACCTCCTACTAATTATCAATATGTCACCCAAGCACCAAAATAATATTCACCTTACAACCTTCCAAGTGCACAACCCCAAATGGATTTGATGAAAATTCTCAGGGATAAAATGATTACTTTAGAGTCATCCATCTCTAGTGTTCACAACATCTTATCATATGACTAGATATACAACAAACCTATTCACCCATCTATCCCTATCTGAACCTATCGTCCTAAGTGGAAACTTCCCATGTTTTCTAAGTTTTAGTGTAAGGAGGATCCCTAAAATCATGTTATTTGATTACCTATGATGATGCCCTCCATTATACCTTCCCTATGTCCCTTTCTAATCTAGCATTAGATTAGTATAGTGCCTCAGGCAAACATTCCCTTTTCTCTTTCACCCATTAGGTCAAATTTGATTGGATCACTTTTTAATAAACATCTTCAAGAAATTTCCCATCACTGACCTTTACTCTATCTAGAAATTTGATGATGAATCTATTGTTGATTTTGTATCCCACTAGAAAAGCTTAATTAATCAACTTTCCTTCTCCTTACCCTAACCTGAACTGTAAAAAAATTTGGTCAAGCATGTGCCAAGAACATCTCTTTTACATTTCTTTTTTAGATCTTTCAAACCTTTGATGAAGCTTTTACTATGGCATGCAAACTAGAAAATAGATCCATCGATGAAGTAAAGTTGAAGTTGAAAGACAAACAATCTACCTACAAAACTAATGAGGCCTCTTCCTCTAAACTAAGCAACCAAACCAATGCCAATGCTAAGAATAATGAAACTGTGAATGTGGTTATCCTTAAGATTACTCCTCCACCATCTATCCAATAATTTAATTCTACTAACTCATCAAATTAAAACATGAGGAATGATAATCAAAAGAATCAAAAGTAATTTACTCCAATTGGGGAATATTATGCTTTAGTCTTGGAGAAGTTATTGAAATCTAATATCATAACACTTCCTCTCATCAAGCCCTTTCAACAATTTTATTCTTCTCATCTTGCACCTGACTAGTATAATGATAATGACCTATGTGCTTTCTATCAGGTAGTGGGGCATGAAATTAGTAGGTATAATACCTTAACAAGTGTTGTCAAAACCCTCATTGATAAGGAGGAACTCACATTGGACAATATAAACACACCTTCAAACTAATCTCTTGAAATTTTCAAATAACCTTTTCCCAATCATGCACCTACCAAAAATAATAACATCAAAGTTGAGTCTTCTCATGATGCCCATATTGTCAACATAGTTCTTGATAATTTCATTACTGAAGAACCTACCACCCAATCTACTTATCCTTCACCCTCTCCACTTATTGAGTTAATGGAGTTACCTTATCCCCTTTTGGAGACCCAAACAAAGTATTTACTATTTCCCCCTCTTCACATATTGAGGGAGTAGATTTACCAACTCATCCTTCAACTGACATACTAGGGCAAGCAACCATCACCACTTTACCTTCTCCCTCAACAACCAAACAGTTCACTTCCCCTTTGGATATCATTCCCAAGGAAGAAGCCACCATGTCTAAACCTCCCATATAAGAGTCACCCATCCAAACATTTCATCATTTAATTGAGAAAAATGATGAGGTTAAGATTCCCTTTTCTCAAACTATGGTCTTATACTTAGAGTCCACTATCTAGTGAATAAGACCAGTCTATAAACCATTCTCTAGACTATTTCATAGGTTAAAATTTGTCTCCAAATTCTTTTGTGGATCAAGATACCTTTTGATAGTAATTAGGGCTCCCTTACATCTCCTAACATGAACCTCTAACCCCATCATTATCAAACTAACCCACCACTTCTATTACCCTACTCACTACCATATCAAACAAACCAATCTAAACCTTGACCAACCCAACCACCCCTCAATGATCTAAAATAATGAAAACCCAAATGGCCAAATCCTCTTTTATCACTATAACCAAACTAACTAGAAACCTTAGGATCTTCCCTACATAGAGCCTTAATCATCCATCTATGAAATTGGAGCTAACCTCACTAGACCCATTAATTAAGGATGTAAAACCACTAAAGGGATAGAAGGCTAAGATTCTACCACCCTCAACCTTACCTTCCATTTTGGGGCCTCATCCCTGTAGTTTAGTTAGGAAACTAACTACCTCAAATAAAACTCAACCACCACTTCTAGTTATGCCCTCATAATTTCTTTTTAACACACCCATCCTCACCAAGAAATCAATAACCAAACTACCTACCCTAAAACCTCCTACCTCCAACTTATCAACTTCCACCTCATAGAAATAAAAACCATCAACTAAGAACAATACCCTACCAAAAAAATGTATCACCAAACCCATTTCCAAAAATACTTCTATCTCACCAACCATGGCCAAAACCTCTAAACCCTCTCCACCTCTAACAAAGTATTAACCAACTATTTTTCAAAGGTTATTATAATAATATTACTTAACCTTACCTCCTATTAATATTTTTGACCCTCTTCATCCAAAACCAATTTGGTATAATGACTACCAAGTGTACTCCCATCATAAGACACCCAAACATGGAATAGAGAGATTTAAAGCTCTTGAAACCATAATCCATCAGCTCTATGATGAGTATGATCTATTATCAGATGAACCTCCCATGAGCCCATTACCAAACCAACAAGCAATAACCAAAATACAATCTCTACCTACTCCCCCATCCTCACCTCAGAGTGAGGGAGAGTCTAACGAATCTCCTACCCCTACTCCCCCCTCCATCAATACTATCCAAATGGTCATAATATTACAATAGAATGATAACGGGAAGGATAAAATATCCATTCCATGGACATATCCATATTCTATGTCCTAGCCAAGTCAAACCCAAAAATATTCACCCTCATCCAAACCCAAGGTATCTATCTTAGGCGCCTCTCAATCTAACCTCTACAAATCCATCACAAGAGTGGTTCTCAAACAAATTCACCAAAACCTAAAAAATATGAACCTATATGAATTTATCTCTAGCTCACCTCATCATCACCAAGTAATGATAGAGGCACTGTAATCAATAGACGTCTAACCTAAAGACCGTCAACCTCTGGCAAACATTGTTAGTGCTCTCAAAATTTCCAACCTTGTCACCTTCAAGGATTTATAAATACCTTATATCCAACTTGATAACCAAATACCCCTCTTTTCATTAATTCCTATATTAACCAAACCCACATCAAATTGGTTATAATTGATGGGGGAACTAGTATTAACATCATCTCTTCCCATGCCTATGATCAACTTAAACTACTAGACAATGTCATGTTTATAATTTCATCCATCCTCTAATCCTTTAACAATAGCATGGATACCAATTTGGGAACTCTTGTCCTTCACATCCATTTAGGACCTCCCACACTCTTAGATCTATTATATGTAATGGAAAGTGAATTATAGTATAATGTTTTGCTAGGATGACCTTGGATTTGTTTCATGGGTTGTGTACCCTTTACCCTCCATCATTACATCAAATTTGAGCATGAAGGTTAGGTTATCACCATCCAAGCTAACCCAAGTCCCTTCTCATCATGAAACATGACTTACCAACCCAATGATATCCTCTTGACTTCATTTAACACACCCTCATTAGCCAAAGATAAACCTTCCACCATAAAAGTTGACATCATTTCTTCTCCCACCACTGAGGCATCTACTAGCTCATTCTCATCCAAACCCTTGGATCAAATCCCCACCATAGACCCCTTAGAATCAACATTAAAACATCTTTCACTTGGGGAATATCACCTTTTGACCCTATATGCCTTCCCTACTCCCCATAAGTAAGGAAAACTTAATAACCAACTTGAGTATGATTATAATAATAGGTCCATTGTTCCCTTAAAACCTACAAACTATCAAATTGGTTTAATCTATGGGGGTCTCAACAAGCCCCTTGGCACTTTTGCCACCTCTTTTTCACCTTGACCATTCACCTCTAGCTTCTCCTCTCTTGATAAACTAATTTTTACCAAGACATAAATTCATAAGTGTTCTTGGAAGTTATTTAGTATTAGATGATATGAATAAGGGCCACATGAATTGCCTCCCATTAAGTCTTGAAAGCCCCACAAGAAACATGGCCTAGATTTCTCTCTATTAGACCAACACACCATCTCACCTCACACCACAAAAATTTCTGAGGAGAGCTTTTCCTCATTAACTCCTACACCATCAAAATTGGAGGATTCTGACATAATCCTTCTTAACTTTAATTTCATCAACATGATCAACCTTAGACCCTTAAGCTATCAAAAGGATGGGGTGACTGTAGCCATCTCTATGACCCATCCTAAGTTGATAAGATATGACTTTTCTACTAGTAATATCATTTAGTGTCAATATGGTGACTCCATTTTCACCTATTTTGGTGCGCCAGATTCCTCCATCCACAAAAATCTACCTCTTGAGACTTCAACCATATTGAATGAATCCACCATGGATATCAAATTGGGTACCCCAAATTCTCCATGTATTGTAAAAATTAGCCATTAGCTAAATCCCAAAGAGATTTATGACTTCTCCTCCTTCCTTTAAGACTGAATCATAGCATTTTCTTGGTCTTACAGTGACATGCCTAACATTAAACTCTTTATTCCTACCCATAACATAGTCACCCAACGTGATACCAAACCTATTAGGTATATACTTAAATGAATGCAACCTTATATATACCTTCTCATCAAATTAAAGCTTCATCATCTCTTATCAATCAATTTCATTCAACCCATTGACAACCCATAATGAGTCTCAAATATCATGCCTATCATCAAAGACACAAGGGGACTACATATTTGTGTGGAATTTCATGACCTCAACCTTGATTGAAATATGACTTTCCTTTACTAAGAATTAATCAACTAGTTGATCTTATATTTATCCATGAAATGTTATCTCTTATGGATGGATTTTTGGGCTTTAATCAGATCCTAATCACCCCTAAAGATCAACACAAAACAACCTTTATCACCCCATAGGGAACCTTCTACTATATGGTCATGCCTTTTAGACTAAAGAATGTTAGTATAACCTACCAACATGCCATGACTTACATCTTCCATGACCTTAAACATAAAATTATCAAGGACTATGTTGATGACCTTCTTGGGAAATCCAAATACCGTAAGGATCAATTGGTCATTATCCCATCCATTATCATGTCTACCTTAACCGTGAGAAGTGAATTGTTAGGGTCTTATCAAGAAAGTTCCTTGGATTTATTGTCTCCCTTTGGGTAATTGATGTTGATCCTACCAAAATCAAATATATCCCTGGCATTCATCATCCCACCCACCTTAAACATCTTCATATTCTACAAGGAAATATCTAATCCATTTATCACTTTATCTCGCAGCTCTCACATTGATGTCAACCCTTCTATCACATCCTAAAGAAGGATGTATCTTTCAAGTAGAATTAATACTATTGAAAGCCCTTTGATTCACTCAAAGAGTACCTTTTGTCCCCACCTATCCTCACCCTCCCAAGTATGACTAACATTTCTACCTTTATATCTCAACCATTGACCACCCTTTAGGGGTAATGCTTGATCATAGGGATGAAAAACATAAAGAGTAATCCATCTAATACATTAGTCATATGCTTGTAGATTATAAGACCTAGTACACCCATACTAATAAAATTTGCCTAGCCTTGGTCTTCATGGCTACCAAACTTCACAACCACCTTATTAACCATAAAACATATGCCATAACCAATATCAACCCATTCATGTACATGCACTCCAATCCATATAAAAACCAATGTATGTCCAAGTGGCTCATTCTTTTAGTTGAGTTTGACCTTGAGTTTATTTAATAAAAGTCAATAAAATGGCAAGTCATTGATGCCCAATTAGCCAAAATGCCATTAAAAATTAACCAACCTCCTCCTCTTAAGTTTCCTAATGAGTCTATCATAGCCCTCCCTCAAGTAGACTTCACCTATCAAGTGCCCATGTTATTTAATGGATCACAGTGTTAACTTAATCTAGGAGTTGGCATCATCTTTATTCCCCTTCATGATTAACCTTTTCTTTTATCCTTCAAGCTAGATTTTAATTATACAAAAAATATGGTTGAGTATGAAGCCCTAGTAATAGGTCTTCAAACTACCTTAGCCTTGGGAGTCAAAATGATCAATATATTTGGTGACTTCCAAATTGTGGTCAATAAAATCAATGGCTCTTACTAGTGTAAGAATGATGTTTTGCAATAGTATAAGAAACTAGTTAAAAAATTCTTAGAATCATTTAGAAACTACCATATCCAATCCACCCTATGATCTACCAATAAGTTTGTTGACACCATGGCTTCCCTCACCTCTCAAATTCCCTTTTCATCCTTTGACTCTAAGCTATCTTTTGATATCCATAGGCTTACCCAACCTTCCTATATCAAACTAGATTCTCCCACCATCTTTAATGTGGAAGAGATCCAACCTAACCTTTGATATCAATAGAATATTGACTATCTTAACATTACCATCACTCATTTTGGTCTTTATAAGAATGATTGAAGATAATATATCCAATGTACCTCACATTATACCATTAATGGGGGAATTATTTACAAACATGGCTTTGATGGTACCCTCATCCATTATTTATATAGTCATGAATCCTCTCACACTATTAGGGAAATGCATGATGGGATCTATGGGGGACACTTTAGTGGCCTCTTCATGGTCAAAAACATCCTTCACCTTGGCTATTACTGGCCTACCATCAACCAAGACTATTGTGGTTATGTGAAAAAGTGTGTTAAATGTTAATAGCATGCCAATTTACAACATGCACCTAGCCATAGTATTTATGTATCCTCTATTTTCTATCCCTTCTCATAATAGGGTCTTGACCTTATTGGTCAAATTAACCCCCATTATTCATAGAATCACCATTCTATCATCACTGTGACAAATTATTTTAACAAATGGGTATAGGATATTCCTTTAGTCTCAACAAAAGTAGAAAATATTATTGACTTTATCAATCATCACATCATTTGTTGCTTCAGTGTTCCTCATAAAATTGTCATAAAAAATGGCAAATATTATTAAAATAAGAAAGACTAAGGTTTTTGTGATGCATTTGGGATTAATTTAGGGTTATCCTCACCCTTTCATCCTCAAGTGAATGTACAAGTAGACACCTATAGCAAAATTATCAATAATATGCTCACTAAAATGGTCAATGCATCTATTTGAGATTGGCATTTGCACATACCCTCATTATATGGTCATATCATACTAGCATTCAAACCCCTACAAATTTTATCGCATTCTCTCTTGTGTTTGGAGTGGAGGTTGTCTTACCTTTCTAAGTGTAAATTCCTTCACATTGTATATCACTTTAGGATCTTATTTCTTAAGATGCTTATTATCAGCATCATTTAACCTAGTTTGAGTTACTTGATGTGATTCATTCATTTATCCTCACTCATATTCATGTCTATCAGGCACACATCAAGTGAGCTTATAAAAAACACCTTAAATCACAAGAGTTAAACATTAAGATGGCATCCTAAAGGAAAATCAACATGCCACCAATATGGAGAAAAGAAAGTGGGGAAAGTTCACTTTCAAGTAGCTTTGACCTTATATCATAACCCATATGTATGGACCAAGAGCTTTCTAGTTGTCCTATCTTAAAGGCAAGCTAGATATTGAACCCCTCAATGCTTCACATCTATGTCCTTTCTTTTGATAAATAAGGATCAATATCATCTTTTGTCTAACATAAGCTTATCCTTTGATTTTAAAAAAACATTCATCTCCCCATTTTAGGGGAAAATAATTAAAATTGAATCATGTGATTATCCATCACAATCATAGAATAATCTTGAATAATGGGTACCACAGCTCTACCCATGGCATGATTTTCATTGTACTTTCCACCTCTTTAATCGGATGGATTCCCATAGTAATTATCACTTAAACCTTTTCATACACAATCAAACTTCTTGTGTTGTTATCTTTACTTAAAAAAAGTGAACCCCTAAGCCTATATAATCATGTCTATGTCAATAAAAATCAAACAAAGAAAACAACAAACTCAAAACCAATAGCAATCATGGGTAATTTGTATCACTTGTAGAATGCTTCCTTAAAGGACAAATAATAAAAACATATCATAATTACTAAAATTAAGGTGGATTTTTTCCTTGAAAGACAAATATCAAAAGTCATTACACAAATCATACAAACTTAGACCACTCCCTTGAAAGATGATTGAATAAAGCATTTGTCAAAAGTATAGAAATTTCTTGGAAACTTCCTACACTAATCAGGTTCCCATAAATATAAACAAAAAAAAAACCACTATCAAAATCACAAAAAAACTAATCTTGAAAGCCATAATTGGATCTCATCAGCAACTATTTTGAAAGCCAAAATTGGCTCTCATGAGTAGACTTTCCATATCGATCAGTGTACATTTCATCTGACATAGACGTTTTTATACTGGCTCTTTGGTGACCTCCATAAGAGGCATCCTAATCTTGTAAGAAGGTTCCATATTCATCCATCTCCACTCTATACACTATAAATCAAGTGATTTTTGATATCACTTGACATTATGTGACCAATACACCTTTTTTAACCAACTAATGAATGATAATGTGAAGTATTCAAAGAGATTATGTTTCTTAATCCAATCCAACTTTGAGTTTTATTTTAGTCATTACTAAATAATAATCATTAGTCCCTCTTCTTATCCTTTCATAATTGGTGGATATATATTCACTTGGACATTTGCATCTTGACTATATTATTTTTCTCAAAACTAAGGTCACTATTCAACTTATTTTCTATGTTTTACCTTAATCATAATGACCATAAACATAACTATATCACATCATATCAACATGTATCATGAGTAAAAATAGGGATCATTAGCATAAACCATGTCCATGAAAATCATCGTCAACATCATATTAACATCATATCATCCATGAATAATAAAGAAATAAACCATTTTCACCACATATCTAAATCTAAATAATGAAGTGTATATTTATTAAATTTATCATGTCATAAGCATCATCATGAACATACATGTCATAAATAATACCCATGAATAAACAAGAGACATCTCATCATATGCCTAGCTAGTGAGTCTATAGTAGCATCCAATATCCATAACATAAGCATAATCAATATAACATCATCAATGATCAATATAAAAATCACATCATAAACATAAAAACATATAATAGGCCATGAGAAATAAACAAGGATCATATATATAAATTGTGAGTCTAACATCATAATGTATACAACAATATACACATCTCTCTCTCAAAATGTACATCTCACTACAATGGCTCACAAGTACATGTCAAAATGATATACAATAGAATATAATATGTCATAAATTATATCATAACTATGCCGTTAGGACACCACTATCTCCTATAGAATTGTTACCTCTTGGTGCCTATCCTTTCGATTTACCTATCTATCTACCTATACAAGCAACCCACTACTGTGGTGTTTCTATGTTTGCACCACCTACCAAACAAGCTTGTACTTGCCTCATCAAGCCTCATCAAGACAATGCCTAAGGATTATATCCTTATAGTAGCATAATTCCTTCACTATGGGTAGGAATCATACCATGGGGATGGTACTTGATGGTCTTATAGGTGTTGTGGATCCTCCTCCCACCTATCTCAAGGAATATATCTCTTGGGTAAGTAAGGCTCATAAATCTCTAGCCTATTCCCTATCACCTATAAGTGTAGCCACTTAAGCCTTAAAGTTACTAGCTGACCCTATAATGTTACAACCTATACCTATATAGTGGATAACACCACTCTTACATATGCATCTAGATCAACCCCTTAAACTTATACTTGCTAACCTCTACTAGTTGAGTTAACATCCATAGGCTACTCACTACCATCATCCCCACTAAAGTTTGCTACCACATAAAGAGCTTAATACCATGTAATGTAACCATCTATAAAAATTTCATCATCTACTATTGGTTGTACTGGTAACTCCTTATGATACAAAAAGGTTTGTACTAGATGTGTCTCACATAATAGGATCTCTACATCTTCTTGCCTATATCTAGGAAATAGACCTGGGATACCCTATACCAAGATAAACTATCTCAACACCCTCTAAAATTGGATGATCTAATGCTCCCCATCTCTCTTACTAAAGATCAACCTATAACTCTATAAGGATAAGTTGTGTCTCCTATATCTAGTCCACTCTAAAAACCCAACATAGGGCCTCCAAATCATATCACTTACAACCAAAGCCTCTAGATCCCATCTTAACCAATCTATGTCATGCACCCCTCCTCCTACACTTATGAAAACAAGGTTACGTCTCTATCTCATAAAAAAATGAGAAATATATCTAAACATACCCTACCCATGACATCCCCATCCACCTCAGCACGTAGATATGTTTATAGGCCTATTAGCGTAGAAACAACCCCACACTAATGCCATACATCCTATGAGATATAAATCCCTATAGATCCTTATATATATACACAATCAGAATATGCACCCATCCAAACATTATGAAACTTAATATCATCTCAACCAATACCCTTAGTAGCAAGTATGGGAACCTTCAACTGCTTGAGTTTACAACATCAAAGCATGAGACTTCCATCATCACCATGGTCATTATTCTCCTATCATCTCTTCCCTCTATTAAAATGTAGTGTATATAAATCCTCTAGTGTGTCACCTCACTTGGTCCTAGTCATCTCCATATAGTAGTTTCAAGAACTCATCTCTCTCCTCCCACTCTATGTGATAAACTAGTTCTCCATGAATGGGTGGTCAAGTGATCCTATGAACATCCTTTAGTAAGATCATCATCTCATCAATCGGTAGGAGGAAGGTGTTCATGTCTATATCTCATCTCTTATTGAGGTTCATGATCATTACCACATTATGTGGAATGTGTTGATAATGCCTCATCACTTTGAGGCCCACCTCCTCCATGTGAGCCTAGTTTGTAGTAGTCATACCTTGGTGGATCTCTAAAAAGATACACGGTACTTGATAATGCATTTAAATCTACTCTCACACTTGTATGGTTCATTATAAAATTCTCCTAGTTATCTATACTATGATTTCCTACCACCTTATCTCTTTCTTCTAATCCTAACCTACCTTACCCATCTAATAATTACCAATCACTACCTCATCTTAATCCTATAAGCATGTATCAAACCCAAAAACAATAATATTACCCATAAAAACATTAATTAACAAGATAATTCACCATTCCAACCTATCATTATAAAAAAACTTACACTTAACATTTTTACCATTCAACTTGACCACCAATGGTCACGATGACTATCAATAGTCAAGTAACAATTTTGGCTATGATCAAGGTAACCATCGATGGTCACTATGTGTGACCACTGATAAAAAACTAATAAACCCAACCCACCCAAATAGACTTAATTTTACCCCAATATTTGTAAATTTCTACCTATACCCAACCTTAACATACCCTAACTAACCTACCCCCTTCTAAATTGGGAATCCAAGAACTAATTTTTACCAAAACCTAGAGAACCCTAAACCCTAGGGCATACAAAAGGAATCTTATCTTACCCTGCCCAAGAAATAATCAACCCAGCTAAATACCTAATTCAAATGTGTAATAAACTAACCAAACAAAACTAATTTAGCAATTAGAAATGCCACCTACCTCATTCTTTGAATATCATTGAGGAGGAATCTAAGGACCCATTTCCCATCCTCATTCACATTTGTGCCCACCCTACATCTTCAATAGTCCACTCAATTTACATGTCAAACTCAACAATCACCATTACAAAATTTGACACAAATGATAAGTAGCTAGATCTCCATAATTTGACTATTCAAATGAGTCTAAATGACTCACTCTTTACTTTTGACCAGTAGACTTTTAGCGTTTGCCCCTTAACTATCGATGGTCAAGGTGACCATTGATGGTTTATCTTAACACTCCTAACCAATTATGGTCAAGGTCTTGACACTTTACCTTTTCCTTTCAAAAAAATTCTAAAATAGGACTAAATCAAGCACCCACCCATGGAGCCTATCACCTCAACAACCACTTCATCACCATGGCTTTGGTCTATTTCAACCTAACTAAGGCACAATTTGTGATGACGTTTGATTGGTCCTTTTGACCATAATGATAAAAATTACCATTTTTATAATGTTTTGAACATGAACTACCCTATGCACACATGACTAATTGGTATCTTCTTAGGAGCACTTCCTACCTTGGATACCTATGATTACACCTGACCCATTTGTGTTTTTCCTAGGAGCACTTCCTACCTTGAATACCCATGAAAATAAATGCCTTGCCTAGGATACTTTTGTTTACAAGTTTACCTAAATTCCATGCCTAAATATGGTCACATGGTCTAATTATCATTTGTCCATCAGCACTGACCTTAATTTTTACCAACTATAGAAACCTAGTCAATGCATGATCTTGGCTATAACACTTTTTTCTCACTTTATGAACCTATTTGTGCTTTAGTGCCTAAATTATCACCAACCTTCATGAAATCCACCTTCATCATCACCTTCACCACTTATCAAACCTATACCCAATTACATTTAGCCTCATTAATTCCTAGTTTGATGCAGAACACCTCCTCCCATGCTTGGGACAGCCAAATCTTAGACCAATAATTTGATTTTGTTTTGTAGCTTGTTCATTAAAATTACATAAAAAAGGGGGAAAATTTATACATCTTACATCCACACATGATTGTCTTAGATGTTACAATTCCCCTATAGCACCTTAGGATCCATTTAAGTTAAACTATTGGATTTTTGATCAATAATTAGGCCTAACACTAGTCAATTTGAGATATTGACTCAACCCACCTTTTAACCAAATTTGGCAGTGATCCTTGATCATCGATAGTCACCCTAACCATTGATGAATACCCTGACCACTGAAGGTCATGTTTCATCATCTAACCCAACTTAAGTGACCCTTCAACTCTAACTTGTTTTTTATAATTAGCTCATCTAATTTGTATGTGAGCTCATGTATGTCAAATTTAAAATTAGATATCAAGTCAGACCCCTTGTTAACGTCTTGTTGCACCTCTCTTTCCTAGCTGATAAGAAGAGAGGAGTAAGAGGTGAAAAGGGTTCCATAATTATCAAGAGATTTTGCATCCATGGTTTTTCTTGTAGGTATTCATCTAATGATCTAGATTCATGGTAGAGTGGTAACTTATCACCACCTCTCAATCAAGATACAAGTATCATCACTCTACTACAATCATTCCAGACTCCACCAATGAGACAACTACCTCAACCATTCATCAAACCAACTTGTGACAAGCTAAATATTTATTCTCAATTTGTCAATTACTCTGGTTATATTTTGTAATCAAACCAACATAGACCCATCTCCTATAATTACCTTTTGTGATCTTATTAATCTAATATTTTACCAAACAAACCCAACATAAAGTACTACCAATGGTCATCTTGATTAGTGATGATCTTTCCAACTACTGATGGTGAGCTCAACCACTGATAATCACCTCAACCATCAATGGTCATAACAACTATTGATGATCACTATGGTAGGAAATAACAATTTATTTTCACCCACCTACCCTCAACCAAATATAGCTTCCTTTTATTGTACCTATTCACAGACCCCAACCTATTTTTTGAAGCACACCCAACCTATTTGGCATTAATATTAACCCACTTATTGTTATATCAGTCATTTTAGTCTATTTATTAAGCAGTCATTTCTTGTATTCAATTTCATTACCTTTTGATTATTGATGCAATTAATTTATCTTCTATTTTATAAACTTAATTATTTAAAATATGTGGATTGAAATCCCCAAAGGAAGTTCTTGCTTTTGGGATCTAGCTAGTGCTAGGCAATCCACCTAGTTATTTATTTAACCAACCATTTTATTTAGTATTGTCTAATTTTTAGGTCATCCTCCCTAGCTAAAGAAGATATCTCCATAATCATCTATATCAACGTGTGCATAATCAAATAAGTTTTTAAACCATACCCATATCTAGTTTTCTCTTCTTCTTCCTTTCTCAAAATAGAAGTGATTTTTAAAAAAAATAGTATGAGACACAAACACACACACACACACACAGAGATGTGTGTGTGTGTGTGTGTGTGTGTGTGTGTATGAGTGTGTGTGTATGTATGTATATACATACACACACATATGCATACATACATACATACATACATATATGTGTGTGTGTGTGTGTGTGTGTGTGTGTGTGTGTGTGTGTGTGTGTGTGTGTGTGTGTGTGTGTGTGTATGTATGTATATATATATATGTATGTATATATATATGTATGTATCTATATATATATATATATATGTATATATATATGTATGTATATATGTATATATATATACACAAACACACACACACACACACACACACACACACACACACACACGTACATATGTATGTACATACATACATATAAAGAGAGAGAGATAGAGAAGGGTTGGGAACCACCATTGGTTTGGTATATTTATAAGAAAACTTATTTTTTTAATATGTCCATGTTAGTGTGTCTCCATTTTTATGTTTGTTATTTATCATCCAAGCTTTAGCATGAAATAGTGAAATTAATGTTACAAAATGGAAATTATTTCCAAAATTTGTATGAGTGTATTAGATTAAATCATCAAAGTCTAGTAAACCTAGTCAACCTAAGAAAAATGTAGCCCAATCACATAACATAATTCAATAAAAGACAATCTGGTAACACTAAAATAGATCCTTGCTAATGAAAATCATGTCCCTTTATATTTTATCCCTTTGTTTTTGGTGTGTCTCTTTGAATTCAATATAGGAAATTAGTCAGCCTATTCTTCAACTCTATAAAATAATATACAAAGAATAAAATTAATTTGATGAAAATAAAATGTAGAAATCAAGGGAAAAAAATTCTAGAAATAAATAAATCTAATCTATAAAGTAGGAAATCTAATCTTGAAAGAAAAAAATATAATCTGGTCTTAGTCTAAATATACACTTACAACTTACTTAGATGTATCTCTTCTTAGATAAACCATGAAGTAGTGATTCAAAAAAATATCTATTGATTGGAAAGGTGAGATGATTTCCATAGAGATATTTCAACCGAAAGACATTCTTACATATGATCTCTGATATCTGATAGGGTCTAATCCATAAAGTAGTGAACCTATCATGTTGTCCCTTCTTCTCATGTGATTTAACCCATATAAGTATAAATTCAAAGATCTTAAGGGCCTTAATGTTGGATCTTTGGTCAAACCATTATTTGATAATACCTTGATGTTTACTTAAGTTCTTCAATTCTTGCATGCTTGATTAAGACTATGTCTAATATTTTGGATTGTGGTTGTTGTTTATACACTAATATAAATGTTGAAGTCTTGACTAATTACTTTTACCTAGTTATATTTACCCATAATGCATATTTCAATAAGAGATGCCATCCTTTTGATTTATCTTGTGTTGACATATTAATGACACACATTAGATTATTATTGTTGGAATCATATAATTTACTTCCTTATGGGTAGTATCTCAAAGAGAATTTGATTTTGATATGATTATCCCATTCTATAAATTTAGAAGATTGAAAAGATGACAATTATCATAAACTAAATAAATGGGAGTTCCAAACTTGGTCAATATAATTTCTTATAGAAACTTGATAACATCAATTTATCTAGAATTCTTGACTGTTATAGCTTCAATCCACCTGGTATAGTAGTTAGTAGATGTGAGGAAATTTTTTTGTCTTGTTGAAGAGTTTCAGTTTATCACGCCAATCAAATAAAGGCCCCATTAGGAAAATGGATATCCCTTAATGATTGGATAAAAAACCATCATATCATTTATTTATCTCTTATAAAATACCTCAAAGTCATGGCAGGTCCTAACATGATTGTGGGCATATTTAAAAATGGTAGGCTAGTAGTATCCCATCCTTAGAATATTATGAGTTGTGTTTTTTGAGGGATTCCCACTACATATATTCTAATTAAGGTTGTTTAATAACTCCATAACCTCTTCTTTCTAAATTCATCTCATATATATGGATTCATAGTTTATTCTATACAAAACTCCTTTCTTGATTATGTAATGAGCTAATTTCAGCCTTAGTGCTCATCTTTGATCCCTAATTAATCTAGGAAGACATATAATTGTGATAAATTAATGGATTATTTGAGTGCACCACTCACCACTATTTACCTAAGTGTCATTAATGTGATTTATACTATTTTTTGGACTAGTCTCAGTAATCAATTAAATAATCTACTAGCCTATTACCATCTTATTTTGCTTGATTTCAATATCAAATTCCTAGAGTTTGGCCATCCATTTGCCTTTTATTTAACCTAGTTCATTATATCTAAATGTGAGGTTTATATTAGGATCTATAATTATGGCATACATTTTATTTCACAAAATGTAGTGCCTCAAAATTTTGACAGCTTTAATTAAGGCATAAATATGTTTATCTATCATAGAGTACTTAACTCAGCATCACTCAAATTTATACATGTGGATGCAATGGGATGTTCATTATCTTAAAATTTTTGGGTAATCACAATAAACATAATATGTTTTGAAGTAAATGAATGAAAATAGAAATCCTTATATAAATTTGGACTAATAAAAATTAGATCTTGAGAAATGGTAGTTTTGATGCATTCAAAAGCTCTTTGGGATTTTTTTATCCAATCTATCTTAGTATATTTATTAAAAATAGTGTTTAATGGATTGAAAATATATATAAATATATAAATTAATTTTCACACAAAGTTTATGTTACTAAAGAAGGACTTCAGTTCCCTATTACTATTGGGAGGTATCAACTTAGATATGCACCTAATCTAGAACAATGGAGATCCCAGCTTTGGTGATTATATGGCCTAATAGTTTTCTTAAATAACTCAGAATATATTTTTATTCATGTTAAATGACACTCCATAACTTTTACATCTGTCAAAAACCCTTTAGAGGTGGTATATGTGATTAGATCTATTTTTGGAGAACATAGTGAGGTCATCTATGTATATGATGATGCACTTGTCAAAAAACCTCTAGAAAGTGAACTTTATGACTCTTCAAATGTTTTCTCTGACATTAATTATGATGGACATCTTTTATATGTAAAATTTCCCACTTTGTTATGATGGTAGTCTTCATCCAATCCTCTAGCTTGGTCAGTACATAATTATAGATAGAGAATACATCCAATAATGATATCATATCTAATCCACTCACCATTTGAATTACCTCATAGATTGATGGAAAAGGATAATTATCTTTCTTATATGATCTATTTAGGTTCTTCAAATTGATAAAAAATAATTTCTTTTATCTTTTTCTTAACTTATACCAAATTAGCTACCCATGTGGAGTGCCTAAATGGGAAAACAATTATAACCTCAAGTAGATTGTATACTTATGTTTTAATTAGAGGTTATAAAATTCAATTTCCTAACTTTTATCTTTTCTTAAAGGGGTTAAGATCTAGATTCAATAAGACAGTGTGAGTAATGAATCTGTGGTTGAAGACTTTTAGGTGCTCGTATGTCTAGGGTGTCACATATTTGTATAATATTAGTAGGTGTTCAAGATTATATTTATAAATTTGAGTAAAAATCAGGCCTACACTCACCTATTGAGGGTGTTGGTTAGTACCAAAGTTTTCTTTGGAAAAACATGATTTAGTTCTTATTGGTGGTTTCTACTTCTAAACTTGGGATCTAGATAAAAGGCTTATTATAAAGGAACCATTCCTAAAGGTATTTGGTTCTCTTTTAGTTAAAATATGTCATCTTATTTAGTTTAATCACCATAAATGGATTTGACATCATTTTTATCTATTATCTAAGATTTGAAATCCCATAGATGTTCATTAAAGTCATTATATGTTGGTCATCCTTAAATACCTAGATTTTATCCACATTATATGAGATGGAGGGTAAAGAGAAAAACTCCATTAAGAACTTCTACATCTTTGAATCCTAGAGTGGTGCGAGATTAGTATTTAAATCTATTAGTAAGCTAGTTGTTTGGTTCTACTCTTTGAGGATGGATTTGATGTTGAATGATTCAAAGGAGTCAATCAAGTCTCAATATCTATGCTTTTACTTATTTAGGTAAGTGATCTTACACCTATACTTATTTTTGATCTCACTTACAACCAATTGAGATCCACTAAAGATATGTAATAGTTAACATTATGTTTGAGTGCAAATTATAAGCTAAGATTAGAGCTTCATATTCATATTTTTTGATGCTAAAGGGTAACTACAACATACAAGTAATAAGTTATTTCTTGCCATCTAGATCTATTAAATACAATCCAACACTATAACCTTATTTTAACCTAGCTCTATTGAAATCGAGAGTCCATAACTGATATGGATAGTCAAATTATTGTTCATGTACTGCATATTATTTTCTAGTGGTGAATGTGTATATGTTTTCATGTGAATTAATTAAGTTCACCTTTTCATTCATTCCATTTGAATTAGTGATCAAATGTCTCATATTTGGTTCATGGTCCACTTAGATCGAGTTGTCTACCCTATTCCAAGGAAACCACATGTGCAAGACATTAGTGTCCATATATATTTTCAATGTATTTACCTAATCATAGCTAAATCATAACCTATAGGCTCTTAGAATTTTAGTGACCAACATGTTGATGGTCTATTACACATAATTATTAATTCTTTAATGCATGGTACCAGAAACTTGTCCAATTATATTACCATTATATTTGAATTATTTGGGGTCAAGCCTAACTTATAACACATAACTATCAGCATCATATTGGTCAATGCACCTGAATCAAGCAAGTAGTTGTACATGTTCTTTTTGAACATTCATACAATTAAGAAAAATGGTGGTAATTTAGATTTATCTTTAAATACCATATACACAACATTGGATTTATCTAATGTATATGAAATCTCAGTTAGGACATTTAAAAATAGTTATCTTTGTTTAGTGATCTAAGCCAGATCATGTAGGGTGATATTGGCCTTAATCTTCTTCATGTATTTGATAATGTTGTACATAACCCTACTTTGAGGTTATACAATCTATAAATACTCATCTCTCTTCTTAATGTATGAGGATGTGGGGTTTTGTTGGCTTGATAATATAGAGGAGTAGTATCATTATTGTTCAGAGGTGTTGACACAATAATTGGATGCTTGCTCCATAAATTGTATTTATTTCTCTAGAACATCTAGAATGCATGGATCCCTTATGTATTATCCTTTGGTTCATTATCATCTTCCTATTGAAATGGGAGATCATAGGTATCAAAGACCATTATTTTATTGGAGTGCCCAAGATCAGTAGAGGGATAATGTTTTGTTTGATGTATAAAGCATTATTTCCTATCCATATCCTTCTGAAAGATATCAATGTCTTTGTAGAACTTGATGCATTCAATTTCACCATGTTACGTAGTGTTATGAAACCTAAACTAATTAGTAAGGGTTGATTATATAATATTTATCTCTCAAATCTTGTTGGTTTCAACATACTATTATTAATTATATCAATCCTTTTTGAAATTTATATTATATCTCTAGAATCTAAAACTCTTATTGGTGTACTAGCCTCTAGTGTTAGCCTTGTGTTTCTACATGTTCATAAACTCATTGATCAATTTTTGTCCCATCTTCTAGACGGATTCCAATTATGTTTTTATGGAATTAAATTTGGTTACTTATTCTATAATAGTATCAAATGGTATCATGATTGATTTACAATTTTATTATTAGGTGCATAGTTATTCATGAATCTAAGATATTGATTAAGTAGAGCCTAGGATGATGACAATTGATTATAAACTAACTTCTAGATTTGGGCGATAGTGTTTTGATTCATATTTGGGATTGAAATTAAGGTCATAAAAATAATACCAAGGGTGAGTATGGTTTAATATTTCATTTGAGGGTTTAATTTTTTATCTACATTGATAATTTCAACATAAGCCAAAGACAATGTGTTAGTACCTAAAACTCTACATAGAAAGAAAACAACCATCAGATCTAAAAATTATAATACATATCTAGGACCAAATCCTAATTGGGTGTGTAATTATTCTCAAGTCTATTATATATTTAATGAAATATAGCATTGAAGGCTTGGATTGACTCATTGGGATCTCTCCTCATACTGGAAAAGTGTTGATAAAAAATACTTGCACTTGTGACCTATGCAAATTATGCCAAGAAGGTGTCCTATAAATGAGTCCAAGATATAATGGAACCTTTTGGAATATTTATAAACTAGTCATATGTCACATTTTATAATTTTAAGTAAATAGTATACATGTCACATCTTCATGGGCTACATTCTAGATTTCAAAGGTAGTTTTGAAGGCCTTGATTTGTTCCTCTACAATCCTTCCTCTCAAGGGAGAAAATTAAGGTAGATATTTTGTTGATTTCTTGAGTAGGTCATGGAAAAATCCTTCAACATTGATAGAGGAACCAGTCAACTAAGTAGATCCTAAACTAGAGATATGGGTTGAACCATCAAGATTAATGGAAGATGGGGTTATCTTCCTAGAGAGAATGATTGAGCTTCGGGTTATCCTATATATAATTTATCATACATAAACTTTATATGGATTTATAAAGGTGGTAAAATTAATTTAGTGTCTGAGGTTGACCTTCTAAGTCTTGGGTGCTTCCAATTCAACTCAAGTAGTTTTGAAAATAGAGATAGAGGTTCAAACCCTCTTTTTAGAGCCATAATTTTTTATCAATTGATGTGGGTTCTATCCAAATTAAAAAAAAAATTATGATTTAGCCTCTATAATTTTAGTATCAATTAAAATTTATTCACTCCAACACATGAGTTGTGGGTTATTAGGGTTTAAAAATAACCTATTAGTGAAATACTAGTGACTGAGGTAGATTGTTTCCCATAATTGAATTGGATATGGGTGTGCCTAGATCTAATTGATATTGGTGTAATGATTATGGTTATAAATAATTTGGGTATGACTTATAAATAAACTCAAAAAAGAGGGAAAGATAGGGTAGAAAAAGAGGCTTGTGAACCACACTAGATGAAACCTTTCAAGACTAGTACTTAAACTTAATTTGGACAAGATATTATAGACCAATATTTTTCTACAAGATAATATAGAACACCAATAATAAAACATGGTTAGGATTCAAAGGGAAAAAAAATTCAACATACTTAAACACATGAAGTTAGAGGTTGTCACATTTGGTAGACTACAATAACACATGTACAATGGGGGATTGTGATTTATATGCAAAAGGTATTAAAATCAAATATAGATTAATATGGATGACTATAAATTAAAGATAACTTATATACAAATTAAAACTAATAAAACATAATGATAAAACTTCTTACACAATCCAAAATTTGGATAAGAAGCAATATTTGCACATCAAGACTAAGATTGTAAAAAAATTTCAAAATTTCTTATTAATATCAACAATTAAAATTCTACTCCATGTGAAATAGGAAAATACAAGTACATATAATCTTGGGATGGGGAAGGCCTCATCTCTCAATCTAAGTATTATAATATAATTTAAAAAATAGCACTATATGTTAATCTCATGAAAAACATGCATGTACAATATTGCTCTCTCAAAATAGAATTATTCATTTAAAAAGACACAGACACACACACACACACACACACACACACACACACACACACACACATATATAATAAATAAATTTAGAACTAACATTTCCATCCCACCTAAACCATACAAGTACATATGTATAATAAGATGATGCTGATGTGGCACTATTGCAATAATTAAGCATATGAAAAAGTAGATGTAGAAGCTGACCTAGATAAAATTAGAGTTACAACTAGATCTATAATTAAAATAGGTACTATAAATAACTATGAGCTTAGAGTAGCTACTAAAATCGGAACATACCATAGCTTAGTCTAAGTTTGCATTGGTGTATATTTAGGAATCTAAGTATCATTAAGGTGGGGTTGATATGACCCTTGCTTCCATAGTTAATTATTTAGTTGCCTTTGTATAAATATAAAATGCATGACTTGTATGGAACTATATATCTACTATCTTAAAATATAAAAAAGATATTTTGAATAATTGAGGAAATTTTTCTATTAGTTTCTTGTGTAAATCTAATGCAGCTCTAACCCCAATATGCAGTGACTCAATCCCAATAATATTTTCTCTCACAAAATTTACTATTTGTATTAACTCATCACTATTTATATAAATAGTCCCCTTGATCTCTATCATACTATTATCCACTATTTATTGTAGAAGATTATCAAAAATGGGATTCAACACCAATTACCCTTGTGGAATGATTATTTGAACAACTCTTAATTCAATTAGGATAGAAATAACTTTTCGCTCATGGTTGGAAATTTTTTGGACCAAATCATGGATCTCTTTATTTGTACCAAATTTTGATTTTTCTATTTATAAAATAAAGGTAAAAATAAAAGAGGGGTAAAGGTTGGTATAACGTAGATGGGTTTGTGATCCATGATCCAAATAGGTGTAGATACTCTTACTTGGTTCAGGAAGATGATCTATAATAAGAGATAACTAGAAAAGGTTGGTTAGCTAGGTAGAAGGGTAGATTACATAGCAAGCTAGATCCAAGAAGTACATGACTTCTTTGGAGGCTATAAATCCACCTTATAAGATAGTTCAATGTTGATAAATTAAATGTTGCATAACATAAAATTGCTATATCTACAGAAATAAATACTTTTCAAATAAATGCTAATATTCTAATAACTTTAAGCTAAATGATAAACTATGAAAGGGTAGGTTGATGTTAAGGTTAGGTTGTTGTTTATGGTATGTGAGGTGATAGAGGGTTCAAAAAATAGGGTTTTATTTAAGTTTGGTGGGTATTTGGTGCTTATTGATTTTAGTTATGCTGGGTCCACATACTGACTATTGGTAGTCAATGTGACCATTGACAGTTAGGGGCTAACCATCGGTGGTCAGAGTGTCGATTGTCGATGGTTATTGTTGGTTGATAGGGTCTAATTTTGGTATGACTATGGACAAGTTGAAAAAGGGTTCAATAGGTGGTTTGAGGTTTGGTTAAGGGTTGGAAGGGGTCAGAAGGGGTTAGAAGGTGGTGTTTAAGAGGCAATAAAGAATAAAACAAAGAAACTAATTGTTAATCCCAATTAGAGATAGATACTTAGCTTGATTATTGAAGTTGGTTGAAGATGTTGGTGAAGCCTAGAGGTATTATAGAAGAGTAAAGATGCCTATGGTTGTAAAGCAATTTTGTCAGAGTGTTACATCTCTTTTATGTTAATTGGTTTGCTTGAAGGAAGACCTACAAAAGAAAATCCTAATGAAGAAGTTTTGTCCAAAAAGATTATAGATCCCTTTCATGGTCCTTCTCTCCTTATTTTATAGGAAAATAAATATGGATGTATAAAGGTCCATAAGAGGTTTGGCTAACTTAAGTTAATGTTCATGATGTGATATATTTGTTTCTTGCATTCAATTTTTAATGCATTAGCTTGCACAGTGATCAAGTGAGTTTGGGTGATGACCATCAACAGTCAAAGTGATGGCCATCAGTGGTTAGAATGATCATAAATGGTTAAGGGTCAAAGGATGAAAGGTCAAAGGTAAAGGGGTTAATTTTGGTCAAGGTATTTTTAGAAGGTGAGTTGGTTAAAGAGTGTTTCAACTTAGGTTTACATTCTAAAGGGTGTAAATTTTAGGTTGCACAACCATGGGTATTTTGCAATCTAGAACCATAGTGTGTAGTCTTATAATGTCTACATTTTTCCCCCTTTTTTTTTGAAATTTATAGTATCAGGCTGTAAAAAAATGGATTATGGGTCAAGGGTTTGGTTACCCTAATTTTGAGAGGAGGTGATCCCCCTCAAACTAGGAGTTGATGAGGTGAAATAGAATTAGTTTATGTTTGATGACTGGTTAAATGGATGGGAAGGTAGGTGTCCAAGGTAGTTTGTGAGGTTTGGAATTGAGGCATAAACATGCACATAGAATGTGACTAAGTATGATAGTTGATATCACACATAGACTAAGTTACCAATGTTGGGTAAAAATAAGTTTGGTTCTAGAAGGACAAGTAACAGAGTAACCAGGTCCCAACATTAGGCATAGTCAATCAAGCTATTCTATAAGTCTCCTAGATAAGGTCAGTGTCTCATTGGTATCCAAGGTAGGAAGCGATCTTGAGAACACATAAAATGGTTAGTTTTACATGAGTTGGTGTAAATGAAAATGTTTAACATGGAAAGGTAATTGGTGCAATCAAAAAGGACCAAGGTAAGGTCATCTCAAAATATGTGTGTAATTTGGGTCAAAAAGGCCAGCATCAAGGTGGAGATGGTCATATGGTTGGTTGAAGAGGGTGTTATCCTATGGTTCATGGTTGGTCTAAGTTTATTTAGTGGTTCTCAAATGTGTTTCCATAATTTGATGTACCACTTGGTTTAGTTGGGTAAAAGGTTTGGTGGAGAAGGGTAATTTCTAATGGTTGGGGTTGATGGAGAAGGTTCTCTCCAATGGGTCATGGTTAAGTTAAGGGTAGGTTGGATAAGGGTAATATCTAAAGGTTGGGTTTTGTTTGGTTGAAGTTTTATAGAGAAAGGTAATCTAAAAAGGTTAAACTTTTGCATACAAAGGTAATCTCTAAAGGTTGGAGGAGATAATTACTCCCTAATGGTTGGGTGGTGTTTCAAATGGGTTGCCCACCACTTGGTTTGGGTTTGGTAGGAGAAGGGTAATATCCAAATTTTGGGTTAGGTTTGGTGGAAAAGGTTCTCTCCAATGGGTCATGGTTAGGTTAATTGGTTGGTGGAGAATATGACTTTGGAAGGGTAGAGAAGGTGACTCCTAAATAGGTTCACTGATTGATAAGTTTGATGGGTTGGTTTTAATGAATCAAAAGGGGAAAGATATGTCTTGCTAAGTAGTCATGAAAGTATAGGGAAGATGTTAAATGCTTTGATTGAAAAATACCATGATGGAAATATGGGTGGGATTATGAACATAAACCCCTATCATGCTTTGATTTATTGCTAGTTTAATGGTTAAAAAAAGGTAACTTGATCACATAGTGTCAAGTAAGATTTAAAAAACCTCTTGATTTACGGTGTACAAAAGGGGAGATGGATGATAGGTAGTGGGTGATAGGTAGGGTAAACTTATTATGGGGATGACTTGCCCCTTCTATACATGACTTAGGAATCATGATAGATAATTCCATGCCATATGATAGGTGTAAACTGATCGATGCAAGAAGTCTATTGATGCTATTGTGAAAGCTGATTATAGATTTTTGGGATTGATTGGTGTTTGATTTTGATATAGGGTTTGTTATTTCTTGGTTTGATATGTTTGGTAAGTTGATCAATTTAAGAAGCTTCAAATGATTATTTTGACAAAGTTGACTTAGACATCCTTCAAGGAAGTGGTATTTGTTTAGATTTCTTTATGTTTGATAGTTATCCTGGAAGGGAGAAGTCTACTTTAAGTTCAAGAAATTTTGATTATTTTGGGGTAGATATCATTCAAGAGAGAAATATACATGATATATATATATTAACCCAAGTGATATTTGGGTATCCCAAATTGTTTATATGCTAATTAGACATGAATTAGTCTATATAGGCCTAATACTTCCTTTTATGGAGGCAAGATAATAACACAAGAAGGTTAATGATGGGTAAAAGATGTGGTTTTAAGTGACCATGATCATGGGAATATATCCTATGAAGAAGGAAAAAAATACCATGAGGATCATGCCATGGATATAACCATAGTATTATGTTTAGGATTAGGTTAAGTTTGTGATGGATAATCACATGATCCTATTTTTAATTAGTTGTCCTTGAGGTTAAGGAGATGAAGGTGATTGGAAATAAGGGATAAGATTAAGTTAAACACAATATGATAAGGAACTTGGTTTAATTAATCAAAAAGCATGAAAATGTAAAAACATTTAAGGATCTTGAGGTTCTGATAATCCCCAAATCCATGCTTACGTAAATGGTTGATGTCAATCAAGAGAGTAGATGTCCCCCAATTACATTTTGATGCTTGATTAGATGCCAAAAATATTTGAATTAAAAAAATGGTGAGGTTGATTAGGTGATATTTTGGTGCATAAGGGTAATCTCTAATGGTTGTGGGAGAAGGTGACTCCCAAATAGGTTGGGTGGTATCCAAATGGGTTGCCCTAATTTTGTATACCACTTGGTTTAGGTTACGTTGATGGAGAAGGTACCCTCTAAATGTTAGAGGAGAAAGTGACTCCTAAATAGATTGGTGGAGAAGGATAATCTCCAATGGTTGGTGGAGAAGGTGACTCCCAAATGGTTAGCGATCACAAAAATTGTGAAAAAGGTGGCCCAAAATTACTAAGGTTAAATTCATTTGGTTGGTTAGTTGGTTGATGGAGAAGTTTAATCTCTAATGGTTTCATGGTTAAGGTAAGGTGGTTGGTTGGTGAGTTCTTAGGTATCTAAGGTAAGATGTGATCCTCAGAAAGCATAAATCATTGGTAAAGTGGAGAAGGGTAATCTCTAAAAGTTAGGTAGGTCGGTGGAGAAGGTGACTCTACTAGATAGGGGGAGAAGGTGATTCTCTAATAAATTTGGTTGGGTGAAGGAGAAAGGTAATCTCTAATAGTTTAGGGTTGTTTGGTTAATAAATTTGGTTGATAGGTTAAGGAAAAAATGCTAGGGGTTAGTTTGGTTAAGTGGTTAAGACAAGGCTAGTGGTTGATAAATGGTCAAAACCTTGTAGAGGGAAATTTCTCCCCAATTTATTCTTTCCATGAATGTTTGAGGTTGGAAAAAGATCCCAAAGTGAAGGTGTTAGTTAATAAGAGGGTTTAGGAGGGGTGAATAACTTCATCCACCTCCCAAAAGTGGGTGTTAGTTATTAGTTTTTAGTGGTTAGTAAATCAATTTTCTAGGTGGTGGTTCAAGTGGTATTTTCTCTATTGCACCAAGGCATGGAAAATATAGTTAGATCAAATTTATGTAGGTTAGGGTAGGTTTGGTTGGTTTGATGGGTTAATCTAGGTTTAGGTTGTTAAATAAGTTTTTTATGGTTTGGTTAAAAGGTACATTGATTTTGGTTGATTTATTTAGTGTAGATGTTGGTTTGATTGGTTGAGAGAGGTAACATAAATAGTTGAGTTGTTTTGTTGATTGGGTTTGTTTGTTTATTTGGTTTGATTGGTGAGGTGAGGTTAGGTGGATGGTTATAAGCAATGTTAGGTTGATGGTATGTTTGGTTGGGTTAATGGTAGGTTTGGTTTGGTTAATTTTAGGTTCCATAAAATTGGTAAGTGGAAGAGATAAATTGATTGGTTTCACATGGGTGAGTGGAAAATGTTGGTTGGTTGATTCCACATGGGTAAGTATAAGAGGTTGGTTGGTTGGTTTCACGTGGATAAGTGGAAGAGGTTTATTGGTTGGTTCTACATGGGTAAGTGAAAGAGGTAGGTTGGTTGGTTCCACATGGGTAAGTGGAAAAGGTGGGCTAGTTTCCTTGATTGTGATATCAAAGGAAATTGAGAATGTTCCATTAGGTTAACAAGTGGTTTGGTTAAGGGTTAGATTATGGTTTCATTAGTTTGACTAAGAATTAAATATAATAAAATTACCTCATTAAGTTGATGGATTTGGTCATTCGTTTACATAATACTAGGTATAAAAAGAGGTTTATTAATATATTCCTCATGAGATTACGAGCTAATTGATTAGTTTGATGAGGTTGATTGGTTTGATAGGTTAAGTTAAGTTTATAAGGTTGGTTGATTTAATGGGTTGGGTATGCTTGATAATTTTGGTTGAATTTATAAAGTTAATTTTCTAGGTAAATTTGGTTGATAGGCATTGGTTTTATTTGATAGAGTTGGTAAGGTTGTTAAGATGGGTTAGTTTGATAGTTTGGGTAACGTTGATAAGGTGGATTTATAGTTATTGGTTGGATGGAAAAGAAGATGGATAGAGTCTTGTGTTAAGATAAATAGGGTTTCTAAAAGGTGGAGTGGGGTATTTTATATGATAGTTGGGGTAGGTAACCCAAAGTTTGATGAGGTTGGATTGGTTGAGGTTGAGGTTGCTTATGGCAATTATCAATTAGTGTTGATAGGTTGTTGGCTGGGTATGATGATGACCAAATGGATGTTGATAGGTTGTTGTTTTGTTATAGGTGAGGTTTTATTGATGGTAGGTGAGGGTTTATTGGTTATGGGTACCAAAAATGGATGACTTTAATTTTCTTATATGGTTTATTAGCATTATAAATAACTCAGGTGGTAGTTGACAATTTATTAGTTGGTTATATTCTAGGTTTGATAGGTGATAGGTAGGGTTTAATTTATTGTGGGTTAGGTTGGGTTAGTTTTTTATGAGATTATTTTGGTGGTAGGTAGGGTTAGGATCATAAGTGGCTCATGATGCAAGATATAACTCTAAGGTGAGATGGTTGTTCTCCAAGATCCTAGAAAAGTTAGGATTTCTAGGAGAGAAGATGGGAGGGATCCCCAATGGATAAGGAAATTTAGGAAAGATAATTTAGGTTTTTCACAACTCAAAACAAAGAGTATAAAATAAAAATTCAAAGAGGCAAAGCACACACTAAAGTACATTACCTTTTAGGGTTATTTTAAGTCCCTCTTTTAGCTTATGCCTTAAGTTAGAAAAAATGTTGGAAGACTTGGCTTGTAGATTGGATACTAGAAGAGATGTATATGGTTATATTTAGGTTAGTTTAGGCTCTCAAAATCTATATTGAAATTTAGTACGTGACTTGGTATTGGGGCTTATCCGCTCACTTCACTTAACATAGTGATGAGGGTGTCAAGGTTTTAGCTAATATATATTGATTTTACAAGTTTAGACTCAACTAGAGAGCTAAGTTTTTGTTTTTCCCCTTGGTAGTGAATTCCAAGTAATATAGCCAAAGGCTGAAGCTTTAACACTAGGTGATGAAATACTAGTCTAGCCTTATGTCAGGTGTTAAAATGTGTTAATTGATAAGTGGTTTGGTATGGTGTGTGATAAAGATGTGAAGCTACAAATGATTACTTTTCTTTAAATATAACAAAATGAGATAAACATGGAAGAAAATAATGTATGTAATTAATTTTATACCCAAAATGAAATTTGATTTGATAGTGTGAGCATATAATAAATAATAAAAGGGGACTAGATTCAACTAGGTCCCACTGGATATTCCATAATGTTTTTAGCAAATTGTGATTTTTCCATTTATAAAGGAAAGTTAAAACTAAAATAAGGGTAGAGGTTGGTATAACCTAGATGGGTGTGCACTCCATGATCCAAATGGTTGTAGTTACTCTCCTTTATCTTGGGAAGATGACCTACAATTAGAGAGAACTAGAAAATGGTTGGTTAGTTAGGTAGATGGGTGGATTGCCTAGCAAGCTAGATCCAAGAAGTATGTGACTTCGTTAGAGGATATCAATCCACCTTATAAGATAAGTCAATGTTGATAAAAGAAAGTTTGTATAACATAAAATTACTAGATATAAATATAAATAATTTTCAAATAAATGCTAGTGTTTTAACAATATTAAGGTAAATGTTAAATTGTTAAATGGTATGTTCAGGTTAAGGTCAGGTTGTTATTTGTGATCTTTAAGGTGATATAGGGTTAAAAAAATAGTTTTTTGGTTAAAGTTAGTGGGTATTTGGTGCTTTCTATTTTTGGATAGGTTGGTTCCACATAATGACCATTGGTAGTTAGGGTGACTATTGGTGGTTAGGGGTTCACTATCAGTGGACAAAGTGTCAACTATTAGTGGTTACTATTAGTTGATAGGGTCTAGTTTAAGTCTGACTATGGGAAAGTTACTAAAGGGATTAATAGGTGGTTTGAGGTCTACTTAAGGGTCAGAAGGGGTTAGGAGGTGGTGTTCAAGAGGTAGCAAAGAATAAAACAATGAAACTAATTATTGATCCCATTAAGAGATAGATACTTAGCTTGATTGTTGAAGTTGGTTAAAGATGTTGGTGAATCCTAAAGGAATTTCGGTAGAGTAACAATGACTTTGGTTTCAAATTAATTTTGAAAGAGTGTTATGTCTTTGTTATTCTAGCTATTCAACTAGAAGGAAGACCTATAAAATAAAATCCTGATGAAGTCTTTTCTAGAAAGATCATAGATCCATTTCTTGATCCTGCTCTCCTTTTATTAGAAAAGAGATATGGAGGTAGAAGATTCCATAGGAGGTTTGGTTGCTTGAAGTTAATGTTTGTGATGTGATATCTTGCCACCTATATTCATTTTTGATGCATCATCTCTCACATGGATCAAGTGAGTCTAGGTACTGACTATCGATGGTCAGAGTGACCATCAACATTCAAGGCTTAAAGGGTTAAGTTTAGTCAAGGTGGATTTATAATATGAGTTGGTTAAAGATTTTTTTGACTTGGGTTTTTGGTCTAAACGGTGTAAATGGTAGGTTGGGCATCCAAGGGTATTTGGACATCTAGAACCATAGTGTGCAATTTTCTAGTGTCTACACTCTTGATGTCATTAAAGTATGTTATCCCTCTTTATATAAATGTAATAATGTGCCCATGTAACCTTAGATGTTATTTGATTCAGGTAGACATATTCCTTATTTATTCTATCTTGGCTTATGAAACATAATTTACCATCAATATCATTTATTTTAAATATTTTATGATTTCAAAATCCATATACAATGATAAATAGATTTTATAAAAAACTATATATTTTATTTATCTTGATGTTTCAGATCACCACACATGATACTTCATTAGGAGAACAAAGGATTGATGACTGAATAAATAGTATGTGCTTACTTAAATTATGTAGAGGATAATGGTCATCTTTGGTATTAAATATGAAGGTATAAATTATACCTCCCTTCTTTCCAATTGTATTCAAGAACCCCAAAGTGGTAGTGGAAAGGGAACCTAATTTTTTTTGGTAAAAACAATAATTATTATTAGCTAGTTATAACCTCTAAATTTTGAATTGATTAGGTTCCCAAAAATTAAATTAATTTTAAGTGGTTGAAAACAAGATCAATAATGATGAGGCCAGAGTAAAAATAAATCATCAAATATAATTACTAACATGGTAGAAGTATTTGTAAAAAAATTATTAAAGATTTACTAGTTTTTAGACTTAAATTAATTTTAAGTGGTTTAAAACATGGGTGAAGGATTTTTAAGTCTAGAGTAAAAATAAATCACCTAATACAATTATTAACATGGTAGAAGAGTTTGGAAAAAAATGTTAGGGATTTAATAGTTTTTAAAACATGGTAAGAGTTTTTAGGATGAGAGTAAAAATTAAACACCTCATATAAATTACTAATATGGTAAAAAGGTTTGTTGAGAATTAAAAGGGGGGATGGGTGTTGGGGATAGAGTGTTTAACAAATTTTAAAACAAGTTTAGAATATTAAGAAATGGACCTATCTAAAAGGATGTTGATAATGGATCTTTAAGCATGCCCTATACCTAGGCCCTTGTCTCTATTGAGGTTAGAAGAGTGCTTATTGATCTCTATGGATTCCCTCAGTTCCATTTATGAAAATGGTTTTTACTATGAGAAATTTAGCATCTTCAATGCATATAACATGCTTGGTTTTGTATAAGTGTTATAATAGGGCTAAATTCTCATTTATTTCAATTCGAATATCTTTATGTATTCCTTGATTCTGGTACAAATGGACCTTCCTATTTCCCTTATATAAGGGATGTCATAAGAGAAATAAACTCTATAAAATCCAAAACATAAGCTTGGGTCCATAGGGTCTTTTTTTGACCCTATAACCATCTTCAAGTTGCCGACAGGGATGAAGGTGGACTGAATATTTTGATGTTTGAGGATTTTAACTATTTTGTTGGAAATGCCTTTGACATATGGCAATAAATCCACCATACTATCATCCCTATACACCTTCTCACTATGCCTTTCAATGTTAATAGTGGATTGTTTTATAGCCCTCACAATTTGATTACTAGTGTAGCCATTCAATTTAGCAATGTTTTTTAAGTGCTTAATTTATTTGTCTAGGTTATCTTTATCACTAATTTGGAAAGATCTAGAGGTAAAGTTTTTTAATATTCCTGCCTTCTGAACTGGGTGATGATGTGTAGAATCATGTAAATAAAGGTCAGTGTGGTTCCTTTTCTATAAACCTTCATAGCAAGGGAGCCATCTAATTTTTTGGAAATGAGAACATATAAGAAGGGCAGGTTTTCACCTTCCTCAATTTATTTGGTGAATTTTATAAAGGACTTGAGACTATTGAGGTGGGAGTGAAATTATTCTAAATTATCCTTTCCATGTTGCTATTATAAGTTGGTGTTATAGACATACCTATTTCACCATTTAGGTTTTAGAGGGAAGGTATGTGGGGCTCTCTATTTAAATTTTTCCATGAAGAGGTTGGTTCCCACTAAAGAAAGAGGAGATCCCATAGCCATAAATTCAAATGCATTTTTCAAAAATCATGCCATTATAGGAGAAGAGGGTTGAGTTTAGACACAAAGATACTAAAGATGTCATTTCCTCATGTGTGATATTTAAGAATACTTATACATTTTAATTTAGAGGAACTATTGTGAAGAGGGACACCACTTCAAAACTCACCAATTATGATTCACTGCCAACCCTCTTTTCTTTGATGTAATGGACAAAAACCCCTAAGTCATAGATAAAAGAGGAAGTTATTCCCATTAGTGGTTTTAATATATTAGCTAATAATGTTTCAAGAATATAGGTATGTAATTCAATTATATCAGTAATGGGCCTAAGAATATTACATTCCTTATGTATTTTATGGTCACCATAGATTCTGTGATGGACCTCTTTGCTAAGAATCAAATTTTTATTAGTTCAGGCATCAAGAACGGAGGATTTGATAACCTTTGTTATGATATTTAAAATGTGAGAGACAAGGTTATGGGTAAGTGTCATATAGTGACCACTATTGTTGAGGTGTTCTTCCATTTTAGCATCAAAATCCACATGGTTCATAAGAATAGTGTCATTACCTTTATTATCCTTTAAGACCACAATGTCTATATTACTTTTTTAAAATTTTAAGATCTCTCCATTATTCTTTAGTAATGTTTCTTGGAGGAGGATTTGCATGCCATAAATGAGTGACACTATCTTGTCTAAGATTTTGTATAGTATTTGAGGTATTTTTATTTAAGACATTATCAATATTAATAATGAATTCTACTATAGACACTAGAAAACCATACAAGATGTTGACATGCCTCAGGATACCTTAGGGACCACCTAACCCTTCTTGACCCACTGGCCAAACTATCAAACCTTAGGTTTAGTTAGACACTTAACTAACTAAACTCAATAACTCACTAATGAACCTTAAACCACCCCTTATAACTTACCTTGATCCTTGGCCTCTAGACAACCATCGATGGTTAGCTTAACCATCGATGGTTAGCCTAACTATCGATGATCGAGTCCTCACCCTTATAACACATCACTAGCTGTGTACAAGCTAATGAGGAAAAATTAAATATGTTCACATTATGGAGTGCTAAAAAACTCCCAAGCATCAAAATCAAAAAGCCAACCTACTAGGAAACCTTCTATCCTCCATCTCTCTTTACCTATAAAAGGAGGGGAGTAGGAGGTGAGAAAGATCCATGATCACAAGCATTCTAGCTCACAATTATTCAATCTCTCCATCCAACTAGTCTTATCTAGTGATTTAGCAATAAAATCAAAGATCTTAACATTTACCAAAATTACTCTTGAGGCAAAAGTATTGTTACTCTACCAAAATTGTTCTATCCTTCAATCATCAACCATTTAACAAGTAATATGTATATTTATACTTCAACATTGTTATTTTGGTTTCTCACCTTTCTACCCCATTAGAAATTTTTGTACCTATTTTATAACCTTTTATTTATGACCAAATCCCTAAAAAACCATTATCAGACCTTTGACCTAGCATGTAACTTTTTTTATGAGTGTATTTTATAATCCATAAAGAACCATTGGTGGTTAGCATAACTACCAACAATCACCTCCAACCATTGATGATTACACAACCGCCAATGGTCAACCTAACTATCGATCATTAACCCAACCATTGATGGTCACTGTGGCATGAAATAATAGAAAGTGATTTCTATCCCCTTACCTCTAACCAAATCTAACTTTTTGTGTTTCTACCTATTCACAAACCCCTGCCTAATTTTATGAACTTGACTTGATCTACTTTAACACTAGTATTGACCCACTTTTACTATATTTATTCATTTTCTTTATCAAGAATTAGTCTACCTCTTGTATTTAATTTTAGTTACTTATTGTTATTTAATGAAAGTATCTTTCTTTTATCATTTTTAACTTAATTATTGTCAAAGAGTGGACTGACATCCTCCTAACAAGCTCATACTTCTTAAATTTAGATCACGCTAGGCAATCCTCTTAACTATCTTTCTAACAACCCCTTTTGTTAGTTATTTATTATATACATGTTATTCCTTCCAATCCAAAGAGGATATCTCCATACTCATATGAATTATGCATGCATCAACGATCAGGTATTTTTACTACACTCTTATTACTAGTTTCTTATCTTCTTCCAAAATTAATAAATGAATAGAAAATAAGAGAAAATTTTTGGCATGCCTAGTGGGACCCTAGCATCATCTATGTGCCCCTTTATTCCTTTATTCTTTGCTGATACAACAAAATCTAAAATTTATTTTTAGGCTTAAAATAAACCTTACATACATTGATTTATTGCTTTTTTAGTCCATTTAGTAAGTTATAAGCAATGTAATTAAGTATAGTTTCACTCTTTTTATCACACACTTTACCAAACCACATAATCAATCAACACATCAAAATAAACTTGAGACAAGGCTCGATTAGGATTTCATCACCTAGTAGTAGCCTTACCCTTTTTAGATAATTCTAATTAGAGGTCATTGTTAAGGGTAGAACCAACTTATCTATCTAATTGTGTATAAACTCTAAAATTTGGTATATCTTGGCTAAACACCTGACACCCTTATCTTTATGGTGTGTGAAGTGAGGAGGTAGGTCCCAATATCAATCCACATACTAACATTCAATATAGATTTCTTTACAATTACCTAAACACAACCTGAAACCAACCTTAGATTTCCTCTTTAGTACTTGATCTACTAACCAAGTTTATTCTTCACACTTTCAAAGGCATAAACCAAAAATGATCTAAAAAGAATCCTAAATCTTAAACAGACTTTACTGTATGTTTAAATTTCCTTGAGATGTTTTTCCTTTTGCTTGCTTTGTGTTTGATTTATGAGATTTTCATCATTTCTTTTCTATTCCTCACATGGTCTTTACTAGACAAAAATTGAGGAATCAAACCAACCAAGAACCACCATCTTCTTCTTCCTCTTCTTCCATGAAGTATACTTATGATGTTAAGAGTTATCCTCATATTTCTCTCCCTCCTACCATGTCTTAGATAGTTGTTGAGATTGATGTGTATTTAGCTACTTTACTTGATAACCCCATGGACCTCTAACATTACCTCAACACCTTAGCTCACTACACCCCTATTGCTTTTTTTCATCCTATGGATCCACCTTATGGTATGTCTCCCCATCTTATTGTTGGTTATTACCTCTACCCAACCTATGATCACCCAATCATCTTCTTATAACAATATCCCATCCACTATCGCCACCCAAACCAAATCCAACATCCCAACCAATAGCCAAACACACCCTACACCAACCAAGACCTCCAATATAGGATAATCCTCACATATTTTTACGTATACCTCATCCAACATGGAGGTATTTTGTACCCTTAGTTTTACCATTCCCCTTATTAATAAAAATCTACCAATTTATACCCCACTTAAAAATTTGGTGCCTTCCATACCTCCTACTCTTCCACCTATTATCATAAGAGTTACCACTCAACCTCAAACATCTACCAACACATCCATACCACCAAATCAACCCATATAAATCCCACAACAAATACCTATGACATATTAACAATGTGTTCATAATCTAAAAGGATACATAACACCTTCTACCCAGTGTTTTGTGCCCATTAAACCTTATGTGACACCATCCTAACCTCTAATGACCACATACCAATATGTGGCATTTTTTCAACCTTCTACCACTTATCCATATATTTTTCCCACCCAACCTCAACTAAACTTGACACACAATTATGGAGGTTCCCAACCACAAATAGATTTGGTTAGAATGTTAATCGACAAAATGACTAGCCTAGAGTCATCTATATCTAGGGTTCACAATATTTTATCATATTATCAAATCTAAAATGAACCTATCCATCCATCCATTCCTAACCAATTTTATCCTCTTCAATGGTTTTCCAAGTTCAAAATCAAGGATGACCCCTAACAACACTTAAGATCATTTCACCATTCTTTCTATTTGATTGTATATGATGATGCTCTCCTCCATAATTTCCCCATGTATGTATCTAGACCATCCTTGGATTGGTATATTTATATCACCAACTACTCCATATTTTCCTTTTATCCACTTTCCCAACTATTTTTATATCACTTCTTAGTCGACACATCTAAAAATATCTCTATTATTAACCTCTACTCCATTAGGTAATTTGATGATGAATTAATTGTTGATTTCATATCCATATGGAAAAGTCTTATCAACAAACTTTACTTCTCCTTACACCAACAAAAAATAATTGAAAATTTTTCTTAGGACTATGCCAAACATAATTCCCATCTCTTTTAAGTTCAAAGTTTTTGGATTTTTGATGAGGCTTTCACCATGACACATAAATTTGAAATCCAAGCCATTGATGAAGGGAAATTGAAACTATGGAACAAAAATTTTACATTTAAATCTAATGACCCTTCCTCAACTAAAACCACCAATCAACCTAACCATCCCAATACCAAAACCAAGGAAACCACCAACTCAGTTGTCCTTAAAAATGCTCCACTAAAAACTGTCAATCAACCCAACCCAACCAATTCCTCTAATTTTTCTAACCAAAAAAATTGAAACCAAAACCAAGTTTTCCCAAAATAAAATACTCTGATAGGGGTTTATTATGATTCATCTTTGGATAAAATAATCAAATCAAACATTATATAAATTCCTCCCATAAAACCTCCCCAATAATTTTATGCCTCTCACCCTATACCTAGTTGGTACAATGAGAATGGTTTATGTGCATTCCATCATGTCATTAGACATGATGTTAGTAGGTGCAATACCTTTAAAACTATTGTCCAAAACATGATTTATAATGGAGAAATTGTATTTTATAATCCAAATGCACCACCAAATCAATCCCTTGAAATCTTTCATAAGCCATCCCTAATCATGCCCCTTCTACTAACTATGAAGATCATAAACTTGAATCATCTTACTCTCATGAGGTCCATATGATTAATGTCATTATTAGTGAACCTATAATTTAAGATATCGTTACCTCATCTACACCTTCATCCATTCCATTCATTGAAGTGGTAGACTCACCCTCTATTCCTTCATACATGTAAATACATGAAGTAACCACCCTTATTTCCTTACTTGAGGAGGTCATGGACTTATCCACATCTCCTTTGATGTAAATGCCAAAGGAGGCAACCATTTCTTCAACCACCTCTTCACCCACACTACCTATTGATGTGGTTCAATTACCCTCCATACCTTTGAACACCAAAATAAAAGAAACAACCATATCCATCCATTTATTTGAGGTTATCACACCTTCCTCCTCTATCTTAGACCACCCATTCTCTCTATAGGAACAATCCCAACTGAAGATATCACCTTACCTACACCTTCCATGGAGGAAACATCCTCCAAAACCTTATAAATCTCCATCAACAATAGAGGTGAAGAAACTATCCCCTCACCCAAACCAATGTTCTTAACCTTTGAAACAAATAACCAAGGAATTAAACCTGTTTGCAAACATTTTTTAGATTAATCCAAAATCTAGAATTCACTTCTCAACCCAACATTTATAGAGCCACATTTTGGCACCACCTTAGGCTCCATTACCAAAAAAAATTAACCTTCAACTTCACTTTCATCCACCATCAAACCTATTATTACCTAAACTCCATCTTCAAACACTTCTCCTTTCAAAACCACAATAGAAAAATATAACACACCTCTATCTAAAATCATCAAATCACCTTATGCCTCCCTAACTAAACCCACCAAGAATTTAGTAATACTTCCTACATGTATCCTTGATCAGCCATCTTTAAATTTGGATTTAATCCCTTCTTATCCACCAAAGAAAACCCAAACTAAACCTAATACGAAGGTGAAGCCAACCAAACTCCCACCGTAAACCAAACCTATACCACCTCCTTCATATTTAACTTATATCTTAGGACCCCATCCTTCTACCATCCCATAATATCATCCTTATACCAAAAAGGTGAACCCTCCAAAAACTACCTCTTCTTCATCTAGTAAACCTTTTCATTTTACTGTACCTACACCTACCTCCTCCAAATCATCAAACTTCCCATCATTCTTAACTGACCTATCTACCTCTACCTTCCTACATATCACCAAACCTTCACTATCCACATCTAAATCATTAAACTCCAAACCATCCTTAACCAAATAATCCTATCCAAAACTACATACCAAAGCCCTTCTACCACCTATAAATTCCATGGTGAAGCCTACTTATAAGAAGGCTCCCACTCCTAAAACCAAAATTCCAACACCCTCAACACCTTTGATCCAATTTTATTGGACTGTTCTATAAATTTTTTTTCAACCCTCTTCCTTAAATCAACCACCTATCAAACCTTTTGACCCTTCACATCCTAAACCATCATGGTTAAATGATAATTTTATTTTCTCATACCATAGGACTCCTAGACAAAACATGAAAAACCACAAACCTCTCCAAACACATGTCCATAGCTTATGGGATGAGGATGATTTATTATCAGATAAACCTTACTTGAGACCATTACCAACCCAACCATCAACTCAATCCATCCAAAATTTAGCTAGTCCTCCACTATAATTTGAAAGTGAGGAGAAATTGAAGAAACCATCTATCCCAACACCTCTCTTAATCCACACTATCCATATGGTTACCTAATCTTAGACACAACAAAAGGATAAGGGAAAAGAAAAAGTGTCCATACCATGGACATACCTTTCTACCCCTCAACCTTATAACTAAATCTAAGCATACTCACCTTTACCCTCACCTTCTCTAAAACCCAAAATATCCATTTTGGGTGCCTCTCTTTCTAATCCTTCTAAATCTATCTATTGAGTGGTGTTAAAATAACATCACCAGACATCATTGAAGATGAGCCTTTATGAATTAATTAACACCTTTCCCCATCATCACCATGCATTGATAGAGGACCTATAATTCATAGAGGTTTAACTAGAATATCCTCAACCTCTTACATCCTTTATCAGAGCCCTTTAGCTTTTTACCTTTGTCACTTTTCAAGATTTAAAAATATATTATATTCATCTTGAATTTCTAAATCCTCCCCTTTTTATCATTACATAAATCAATAAAACATGCATCAAAAAGGTAATGATTGATGGAGGAGTTTGTATTAACATTATCTCCTACCATGCCTATGATCAACTCCAATTACCTAAGAATATAATGTAAGAAACTATAGTGGTCCTCCCCTCATTTAATGACACCATGGCCACTACCTTGGGGATAATTATCCTCCACATCTTCTTGGGACCTGGCATGATTCTAGAAATATTTCACATTACAGAGAGTGAGTTCTAATAAAACATCTTACTTGGATGCCCTTAGATATAGGCCATGAGTTGTGTCACATCTACCTTATACTGATGTGTCAAATTTAAGCATGAAGGTTAAGTTGTTACCATAAAAACTGAACTTAGTCCTTTTGCATCATGCAACATGACATATTAGCCCAATGATGCTCTTTTTCCTCCTTCATCCACCTCACCACCAACCAAAAATACCAACTCACGAATGAAAACTAAGAATACATCCACCCATACCAATAATGAAGCTTCAACTAGCTCATATATCCCTTCTTCACAGATCCCCATAGAGGACCCCTTAGAACCCACATTCCAACATCTCTCACTGGGGGAGTATTGTCCTCTGGCTTTGGATGCTTTCCATACTCCTCAAGAGTACTAAAACCTCACCCAGGATCTTAGTTATGACCCTAACATTGGAAACATCATCCCTTTCAAGCCTCACAACCATCAAACCAAATTAATCTATGTGGGATTTGATCATCCACTTCTTTCTTCCACTGATACCTCTATCATCTGACCATTTACCTTCGACTTCTCCTATCTTGAAAAATTGACATTTGCTAAATTATACCTTCACAAGTGTGGCTTGAAGGGATTTTGCCTAGGTCATTATGAGAATGGACCTCATGAGTTACCTTCAATCAAAACTCAAAACCTTGTGTGTTATTTAGCCTTGCATTCATACCACCAAAATAAGCAACTAATTCACCAAAACCCATCACCACCATCGAGTAATACATCTCATCCACACTAACCCCATATTTTTTGAATATAGAGGATTTGGATATCATTCCTTATAAAAAAATTATCATTAATGTTAGCTTAGGTTCCCTGACTTATCAAAAGGATGGCCAAACTAAAACCCTCATTCTCATCCATCTTGAAATGGTAGAAAATGATTTTCCTAACATCAACACCATAAAACATCAAGAAGATGATTCCATTATCACCTAACTCCATGTGAGTGATTATTATATACAAAAATCCATCCCTCCTAAGAACCAAACCATGTTAAATGAATCCATTATTGATGTCAACTTGGCTACTCATGATAACCCTTGCATTGTCAAGATAGGTCAATCCTTAGATTCTGTAGAATAATAATATTACCCTCCTTTCCTTCATGATAAAAAAATATAATTTGCCTAGTCTTATCAATATATGCCTAGAATTGACCCTTCCATATCCCTCTATAACATTTACACATATCCTGATGCTAAGCCTATTCAATAAAAGCTTCGTAGGATGCATCTTTGCATCACCCTTTTAGTCAAAGAAGAGATTTAACATATCTTATCTATCAATTTCATCCAACCCATTGATTATTCTCAATGGTTTTCTAACATCATTCTCATTACCACGCACATAGGGGGACTTCACCTCTTTATTGAATTTTATGACCTCAACCTCACTTTCCCAAAGGATTACTTCCGTTTGCCTATCATCAACCAACTTGTTGATCTTACAGTTGGCAGTAAAATGTTATATCTCATGGATGGCTTCTAAATATATAATCAAATCTTTATTTCCCCCAAGGATTAGTATAAAACTTATTTCATCACCCCATAGGGAAGCTTCTATTATAGGGTCATTCCATTTGGTCTGAATAATGTTAGAGGAACCTACCAGCATGTTATGACATACATATTTTGTGATCTAATCTATAAAATTATAGAGGACTATATACATGATCTCCTTGGGAATTCTAAACATCACAAGGATCACTTATCCATTCTCACCATCATCTTTGATCACCTAATCCATTTCCATGTCAGATTTAACCCCAAGAAATGTATTTTTTGGGTCTTATTCGGAAAGCTTTGTATCTTTATCATCTCTCTTCAAGGAATCAAAGTAGACCAAGTTAGAGTTAGATAAATTTTAGATATTCCTCCTCCAACCAACCTCAAGTAACTTTGTATCTGATAGGGGAATCTCTAATCCATCCATGGCTTCTTCTCTTAGTTATTGAATAAATGTAAACCCTTTCACCATTTTGTCAAGAAAGACATCTGTTAAGTGGATGAAGGACTATAAAAAAGCATTTTATTCACTCAAATAATACTTATTTATCCACCCATTATTACCCCTCATAAATAGTACTAACCATTATACCTTTATATATCCACCACTGATTATTCCTTAGGGGCAATGCTTGCTCACCATGATGAATAAAATAAAGAACAAGTTATTTACTACATAAGTTGAACACTTATAGATTATGAGACTCGGTACACCCATTATCAAAAAATTTACCTCACCTTAGTATTTATGACTTACAAACTTCATCATTACCTTCTAAATCATAAAACCTATGCCATCACCAACACTAACCCACTCAATTTCATTCACTCTAAACTATACCAAAACCAAGGTACAGCTAAGTGGCTCATGTTGTTAGTTGAGTTTAACCTTGAGTTCCTCTAGTAGAATTTGATTAAATGATAAGTAATTATTAACTAATTATTTGAATCTCCTTTACCAAAAAACCAACCACTTCCTCTTACATTTATAGATGAGTCCATTGTGACTCTCTCTCAAAAGGACACAACCAACCAAATGACCATATTCTTCGATGGATTTAAATGCTAGTGTGATGGGGGTGTTGTAGTTATTATCATTTGACTTTATGGTGAACCTCTTCCCTTTTCCTTTAAACTTGATTTTGAGTGCACTAATAATGTGGTTGAGTATGAATCCCTCATCATGGGTCTCCAAACCACTCTAGCCTTTGGAATTAAGATCATTAGTGTCTTTGGTGATTCCCAACTTATGGTCAATCAAGTCAATGGATCTTACTAATGTAAGAATGATGTCTTGTAAAAGTAAATAAAACTCATAGACATAATCTTAACATCATTCAATTATTACCTTGTCTACTCTATTCCATCATCTACCAATAAGTTCATGGATACCATGGCTTCCCTTGCTTCACAAATCCCATCTCAAACTATCGAGTCAAAACTATTTGGCACCATTCATCATTTTTTCACAACCTCTTATATCCATTCTGATCTTCCTACCATTTGTCATGTGGAAGCATCTCCATCTGACATATGGTATAAATTAACCTTTAACTACCTCAACCTTGGCATCATTCCTCCCAATCTCTCTAGGAATGCCTAAAGATCCTTTATTTAGAGTACCTCTCATTATACCATACTAGTGTGAATTATTTACAAGCATGGCTTTGATGACCTCATTCTCCATTATCTACATAGTCATGAACATTCCCATGATATCAAAGAAATGGATGATGGAATATATGGGGGACACTTTAATGGTTTATTTGTTGCTTAATGTATCCTTTTCATTTGCTACTATTGGCCACCACTCAACTAATATTGTTACAATTATGTAAATAAGTATGTTAAATGTCAAAAACATGCTAATTTACATCATACACCTACCCATGGCCTTCAATTATCCAAAAACTATTAGCCCTTATCATAATAGGGACTTAATATCATTGGGGAAATCAATCCTAATTATTTACAATGATACCAATCCATCATTACCACTACCAAATATTTCACCAAGTGGGTGGAAGTCATTCCTATCATCTCGTCCAAAGCCAACAAAATAATCAACTTCATCAATAATCATATCATCTATTACTTTGGTGTTCCCCATAAAATATTTTAAAAATAAGCACTTCTAAGGTATTTCAGATGTATTTGTCATTAATTTATGCTTTTCCTCACCTTACCATCCATAATAAAATAGATAGGTGAAAGCCTATAAAAAACCATTAACAAAATGTTAACCAAACTAGTCAATGCTTCTAATCAGGATTGACACTTGCACATATCTTTGTCTTTATGGGCCTATCACACTAACATTCAAACATCTATGGGTGATACCCCTTTCTCTATAGTATTTAGAACAAAGTTAGTCTTGCTTCTCAATGTCAAGATTCATTCTCTTCACATATATTTACAAGACATCATTTTTTGGAGTGTTTATTATCAAGACCATTTAACATGACTTGATCGACTTGATGAGAATCACCTTGAAGTGCTTAACCATATTCATGTTTATCAAGATCTAATCAAGAATTCATATAAAAGACACCTAAAAGAATGAGAATTCAATATCAGAGACCTTGTCCTTAAGGAAAACCAACATGTAACCAATATGGAAAAAAGCAAAAGAGGTAAGTTTACTTTCAATTAGCTTGTATCCTACATTATAACCCATAAGTATGGATCAATAACTTATCATTTGTCCTCTCTCAAAGGCAAACCAAATCTTGAGCCTCTCAATGCTTCGTATTTACATCCTTTATTTTGCTAAACAAAGATCAAACTCACCTTTTTGTCTAACTTAATATCATCCCTTGATTTATGAAATTTTCACCTTTTAACTTCCTCCTATCCTTTTTTAATACAATAGATTATAACACAGAAGCATGTGATTAACTATCACAATCATAGCCTAATCCTAAATATGGTTACCACAACTCTACTCATGGCATGGTTCTCACGAATACTTTTTGTCTCTAACAAGATGGAGTCTCATGGTCATTTATATCTCAAAACCACCCATTTTACCTATCATTACCTTTCTGTGCTAAAACATTTACCATCATAAAGGTAAACCTTTAAGCTTATATAGACTTGTCCATGTCTAAACCTAGCATCAAAATATTTTGGGATATTAAAATATCAATTGGGTCACATGTCTATAGCATCGAAGACTACTCCCTTAAAGGATAGTTTCCAAAAAACTAAATTTCTTAAAAGATAAATTGATAGCTTGAAGAATAACTCCCTAATTTACAAACCCAAACTTAAACCACTCCCTTGAAGGATGGCTAAGTCAAATGGCTCAAAAGAAATCATTTTAAGCTTACCACATTGATAAGATTCACAAATTATCAAAATAATGGAAATAAACAAAATAACCTATATCAAAATTAGAATAAACTATCCCAAGAAAGATGCAATCAACTTTCATATCTAACATTAGTAGACTTCTTGCATCGATCAGTCTACACCTAGCATGATGACATAGACTTGTTTAATTTGGTTTTTAGGTCACATATAGAAGGGGAAAACTAAACCACATAAGGTTACTTGACCTATAACCCATTTACCCATCACCTATCTCCTATCTCCCCTTTATACCATCTATAAATCAAGGGATTTTGAGCTTACTTAACACAATGTGATTAAGACACCTTTTTTTTAATCTACCAAAGCATGCTAATACAAAGCATTCAAAAGGCTTATGTTCCTTAAGGCAATCTAAATTTGGTTTTTTTATGTCCTTACCAATAAAATGCATCATTATTTTTTCCTTACCCTTTTATCATTGGTTCATGTAGACATACGTCTCATGATTCTCATTTATTTTTCCTACATTTAGTTTGTTATCTAACTTAATTTATGTGTTTTCATTACATCCTTAACCATAATCACATCACATCTCCATGATCATAAACAACAAACATCAATAATAAACATCAAATTATGAAACATATCCATGAACCACATCATATATCTATCTATAATCAAAACACCATCATATACCTATCAATGATCAAAACATCATAAACCACATCATATATCTATCTATAAATTATAAGTATCATCCTATCTATTTACCATAAAAAATCATATAACATGATATCATAAACAAAATGAATAACCATAATCAAACCATTCATCATTATAAATATGAACAACACCAAAACATCATCCATAATCATCACATGCCTAAGTTATTGAGTCCACATCTCATTAGCATAAGCATAAGGCATAAAAAATCAAAACATCAAAACATGTAAACCATGAACCATGAACATACATCATATATATATCATATTGAATATCATATACATCATCTCATCAAATAAATAATACATATAATAATGTATAATATCTCTCTCAAAGTATGTACATCTCACTACATCAGCATGTAGGTTGGTATCAAAATCATGTACATCTAAATCTACACCTACATAACATATCACATATCATGATCCTAGGGTATCACTACCAATAACTCTTCCTACACATATACCACCACTACCATCTATTTCTAGTCCTATAAGATGCCTATCTATCCACTCAATGATATGTCCCATTGACCTGGAGTCACAATAGCATCCCCACCTACTAAACTAGCTATATACTCACCCCATTAGGGTTCTAGTGGATACTTTACTAATACTATAGCCTCATCATATCTCAACTCCTCCATTATGAACAAGTACTTTTCCATAGGAATAGTACCTAGTGGTCCTACTGGTGCTTCCACTACTCCTACCCTTTATCTAATGGGTGTCCCTCTCTTAGGTCACCAAACCTAGTGATATCCTCACCTGATCTCTCTTAGTTGTAATAGTGGAAACTTAACCCTAAAAAGTCACAATATGGCCCTCCAATGTGGCCACTTATCCCTATAAGCCTACAATCTATACCTATGTAGTTATAAAAACCACCCCTACCTATTCATTAGGGCCACTACCCTATACCTTTACTCTAATTGGATCTATAACCATGGCTTATTGACCCCCATCATTCCATCAAAAATTGATCATTGCATATCGAGCTTTGTACCATCTTGCATAGCCATCAACAAAATTGGCATCATCAATCCCTGATCTCATAGGTAACTCCTCATGATCTAATGCCACCTCTTTTGGCTATGGCTTAGGTAATAAAAACATAACATTATCCCTCTTATACCTCAAGAAAGGATGTGGAATCCCCTACACTAGGCCATACTACCACCTCACTCTATCGAATGGGATGAGCTTAGTCTGACCCTCTCTCCTCCCATATAGTCACCTATAATTTTATAAAGATAAAGTGTGATATATATAGAGGGATCACCTAAAAAAGTGCACATATGGACTCTAGATGACATCACCCATATCCAAACCCTCTAATGCATCCCCAAACTAGTCAATGTCTCTTATACCTCCTCCATCCCTTGTCAAAGCGTAATCTCCTCTCCATCATAGGAAACCCACTTTATAGTATCACTATGCATATACATCCCATGGTATCCCCAATGGTCTTAGAACTTTAATGTGCTTATATGCCCAACAATGAAACATAAACTTCACATTGATCCCATATCATTTATGAGCTCAAAATGCCTAGAGCTCCTTGTATAAATGAACTAACAACATTGATGCCCACCTGAAGACTATCCTATTGAGAAACATCTATACAAACACACCTAATGATATATAGTTAAACCATCCACTACTCAGATTAGGTAACATGAAGAAGGACACTCCCATCATCATCATAGTCGTCAAGCACCTATCATTTAGATACCTCTAGTATAATGGTCCATATCTAAAACCACCTGAATGCCACCTAGTATGAACCCAATCCTCATTGTATAGGATCTCCATCTTCTCATCCCTCTCCTCACTCTTAATATGATAAATATTCTCCCCTCAAATAAGAATCCATGTAATCTTATGAATATCCTCTAATAGTATGGTCATCTCTCTTATCGATAATAAGAAGGTATTCATGGCTGGATTCTATCTCTTAATGGGGGCCATGATCATCACTGAATCTCGTAGAAACCACTAATAATTTCACATGGATCTTATAACAAAATCATCCATATGTGTCTAATCATCTTGAGTCACCCCTCCATGGATCTATGAAAATATCCTTAGAACATGATCCCTCATCTAGATCTGGTCTTATTCTTGTAAATAAATCAAGTTAACATGCACATTTAGTTTTCCATTATCAACTTTTTTATCCACCTAAACCCACCTAATAAACCTATTTTAATGTTACCCTAGCTCACAAACATTTTAAAACCTACCCTAACTTATCAAATTACCATCTAACTCTTTTATCAAACAACATTTTAAAACACCTTCCCTCAACCTATCAAACCAACACCTAGTTCTACCCAATAACCCTCTCCACACAACATTCATAATTGACACTTTCCTTAAACCATATTAACCTATAACTCCTACTTAAACTTACCCTATCCTAACCCACATTTGACATTTTAACTCACCCAAACCCTTTAGAAATTTTTTTGAACACTTTTACTATATCTTTCTACTAACCATCCCTTTTCCAAACACTTGACCACTAACAATCATTATGACTACCAATGGTTAAGTGCCTTCAATACATCAATGGTTGAAAAACAACATCAATGTTTAACTATAGATGGTTAGGTATAACCACTGATGGTCATTATGTTTAACTAATGGTGGAAAAATACCTAACCTACATTCCTAAAAACCAACCAAAACATAAAATTTCAACCATTAAATTACCTAAATCTATCTTATACCTTAACCCCAACCCAAATCCTCCCTCAATTCCAAATTTTACCCTCTAATTTTCCAAAATTTACCCAAAATCTAAACTAGGGAAAAACCCTTGAAAACCATATCCAACCAACCACACAAATAATCAAATTTAACTAACAATTGACCTAATCAATTAATCTAACAAATTCAAAACATCACCTACCTCATTCCTTGACCCCTATTGAGGATGGAGATCACATCCATTTATTTTACTACATTCTCATCTACCTTGCATCTTAATTTGATTTGGATCACCTCAAACACATGTTAAACTAATCAATAATCACCACCTTAACCAAATGATCAATCAATGCTCTCATATCTAAATGCCAAATCAACAACTTACCAGACCATAAGGAAAGCTTAAAGTCAAAAAATTAAAAGTGAAAATGAAATTTCATTTTCAATTTTTTCCCTCTACTTTTTATGGTCTCCCTTTGACTGTTGATGATTAGGATGACCATCAATGATCAACCCTAAGACCCTTGACCATTGACAGTCAAGAGAACCCACAATTACAACATTTGTAGGCACCCAACCTAATTGCTAAATTTTTGGAGATGACCTTTCTACCACAAACCAAAACCTAAACTTTTAGATCTTACCCTTCTCCTACCAACCACTAGACCATGTCCACCACAACATTGGCCATTTTTTGACTTGAACACTCACATATTCTATGATGACTATACTTGGTATTTTTGACCACATCGACCAAACTTGCCATATTGAACATTCAAATTTGCACCACCTCATGTACAACCAAACCATTTGTGTTTTTCAAGGGAACACTTCCTACATCAGATACATGTCAGAACATTAACTCTATCTATGAGACTTAATAAGAATACTCCGATCACTATTATTAACACTATGGATTGGTTACCTTGTCACTTGTCCTTCTAGAAATAACCTTATTTTTACCAACATTGGAAATCTTAGTCTGTGTGTGATCTTGGCTACCAAATTTAGTCACATTTTTTGTCCATGTTTATATTTGAAGATCCTAACCACCTTTAACACCAACCTTATGACTCATCATACACTAGTTATCAAACCCTAACTCAATTTTGGTTTCACCTAAACACCTCCTCCCATTATTAGGTAAAATAGACCTTCAACCAAGAAATCCATTTTTGTTTTGCATCTTATTAATTTAAAGCCACATAATAAAAAGGGGTAAAATGTAGACACTAAAAAACTATACCAGATGTCAAAATTCCTCAAGATACCTTAGGGACCACCTAACCCTTCTTAACCCATTGACCAACCTATCAGAACTTGGGTCTAGTTAGTCACTTTGCTAACTAAAATCCATAAATCACTAAAAAAGCTTAACTCACCCCTTTTAACTTATCTTTACCCTTTGATTATAGACACTTGATCATCGATAGTTAGCTTAACCATCAATGGTTAGCCTGACCATCAATAATCAAGTCCTCACCCTTCTAACACATCACCAACTATGTATGAGCTAATAAGGCATAACTAAATATGTTATCCTTATGTAGTGATAATAAAATCTCAATCATAGAAATTAGTAAGCCAGCTTACTATGGAACCTTCTATCCTCCATCTCTCTTTGCCTATAAAAGGAGGGGAGTAGGAGGTGAAAAAGATCCATGATCACAAGTATTCTAGCTCATAGGTATCAAGATCTCTAGATATATAGCCTTCTTCCAATGATTTAGCAACAAAAAAATAAATCTAAATCTTTGTTGAAATTGATCTCAAGGAAAAAGTACTATTACTTTACTAAAATTGCTCTAACCATCAACCATCAACCTCTTATAAAGCAATAGATATATCTATACTTAAACATTGTTATTTTGGTTTCTCATCTTTCTATCCCATCCGAACTTTGTATACCTATCTTCTAATATCCCATTTTTGACAAGATTCTTAATAGACCATTATCAAAACTTTAACCTATCCTATAACATCTTTTTTTGAGTATCTTTTAGAATCCATAGAGAACTATCAATGGTTAACATAGCCACCAATGGTCACATCTAACTATCGATAGTTACCCAACCACCAACAATAAACCTAACTGTTGATGGTCAGACCAACCACCAATGATCACTATGGCTTGACATAATATCAAGTTATTTCTAACCCCTTACCTCCAACCAAATTTGAATATTTGTGTTCTTACCTATTCATAGACCCCTACCTAATTTTTTGAACTTGACCAAATCTATTTTAGCACTAGTATTAACCCACTTTTGCTATATTTAGTCATTTTATATATCAATAATTCATCTACCTCTTGTATTTCATTTCAATTAATTTATATTGTTTAATGTAAGTATCTTTATTTCATCATTTTCAACTTAATTATTATCAAAGACTGGATTGACAACCTCCTAGCAATCTCCCACTTCTTGGATCTAGCTCATGTTAAGTATTTCATTTAACTATCTTTCTAAAAAAACCTTTAATTAGTGATCTATTATCTATAGGGTATTCCTTCCATGCCAAAAATGATCTCACGATACTCATCTGAATTACACATGCATCTATAACTAGGTATTTCTACCACACCCTTATTACTAGTTTCTTATCTTCTTCCAAAATTAAAAAATGAGAAAAACTAAGAGAAACATATTCCTTAAGAATTTGAAGAGGAGAAATGGAAAAACTCAAACCTATTTTTTAAAATGTTGAATATGGGTTTGTTAATGTATAAAGAGGACAAGTTTACCACCCACTTCTCCTCGCAATCGGATAAAACCTTGCCAAAGTTACTATTTTAATTTTGCTATTATTTTTATCTACACAAGATTTAGAATTATTATTAATAACATTTGATGAGTTAACACCATTATTTTTAATGCTCAAAATAAAAATTTTAACTAGGTAATTATTATTGTTGATATTATTAAATAATGGGTAAACCACATTATTGTTCTTATTGTTACTAACATTTGGTGTGTAAACATTGTTGCTTTTATTGTTAGATATGGGAGGCAAAAGTAACAATATCCTAGTCAATGGTTGTGACATTTTTATAATTAAAATACTTCTCAAAAACATCTTCCAAAATAACCCAAAACCTAGGGTGAGCCAAAAACTCTGTGGGACTTCTAGCATCAGCACGTGTTAGCTCACGAGGATAAAAACAACTCTTTTGCTAGTATTTTTATCCTCTTATGAGCTTGTGATGATAAACCACTACCATATAAGAATCATCTAATAAGTTAATGGTTGATCCTACCTCTTTAATCACTACTTTTTATTGGTTTGTTTATGAAGATGCTAAAACACCTTAATCCTCAATGAAACCTAGAGCACTTTTTTGTACCTATGAGGAAAAGTCTAAGTCCAAGATAGATTATAGGTGAAAATATATAATGGCACCCCAACATTCTACATTAGCCTAGCATAAAAAGAAGATGGGATAGATTTATTTTATAACTATAAGAGAGTGGAACATTGGTACCTCAGCCTCGATGTGGGAACTAATGGATTATGACTAAGTACTACTACTTCTTCTTAGACTGGGTTTGAACCATTAGTCTTAGGTATTAGAATAAAAAAAACTAGAGATCATATCAATAAAAGAGGGATAGTTTCTTTCCAAGGATTTGACCTTTGTATCCATACTTGGGTCCTTAGATGCTATAATAGTGATTTCAATGAATTTGTAGGTTATTTCCATATACAATTTGGTAGAATATATTGATGAGAATTTATTTTTATATCTATACTCAAGTTTTACAAAGGATCCCTTAGTTTACTCATGGGAAAGACTATCAAACCTTACCCAAACATCTATTCAATGAGTTGATGCAAGCTCTAGGTGTAAATTGTAAAGGTTTGTGGCTAGGTTATTCATGCATGCTCTTATTTTTCTAATGGCCAATCTTAGCAAGGGTAAACTCACTTTTTTTTAGTAAAAATTTTTACTATCTGTGCTCCATAAGGAGTGCTTGATTTTTGACCAAGATGGGAATACATTGTTATCTTTATGAAATTTTAAGAAATCTTAGTCTATTGTTCACTTTGAAATCTTCATCCATATTATTTCTATAATCTTATCTTTTGAATAAAATTCCTCCTATAAAGGGTATATATTAAATATTTTATGATTTCATAATCGATATAAAGTGATAAATAGCTTTTCAAAAAAAGTGTCTATTTTATTTATCTCAATGTTTCAGATCACCACCCATGATCCTTCATCATGCTAACAAAGGATTGATGATTAAACAACCATTTTTTGCTTACTTAAATAGTGTAGAGGATAATAGTCACCTATGGTATGCAATATGAGGGTATCTGTTATACATCCCTTATTTCCAATTAGAGCCAGGTATACCAAAATGGTAGAAAAAAAGGAAATTTAAAAATAAATAAAAATAATAATAATAATAATTATTATTATATAGTCCTAAATTATGAATTTTTAATTAATTAGGTGCTCAAGAAATGAACTAATTCTAAGTGGTTCAAAATAGGGGTGAATAATTTTGAGGCCGAAGTATGGTAGAAGTGTTCAGAAAAAATTATTAAAGATTTACTAGTTTTGAGAATTGAATGAATTTTAAGTGGTTCAAAACATGGGTGAAGGAATTTTAAGGCTAGTGTAAAAATAAATCACCTAATATAATTAATAACATATTATACGAGTTTTAAAAAAAAATATTAAATATTTACTAGTTTTTAAAACATGGTTAGAATTTTTAGGATTAGAGCAAAAATTAAACAATTCATATAAATTACTAACAAGGGAAAAAGGTTTGTTGAGAATTAAAAGGGCGGATGGGTCATGGTAGGGTTGAAGGGGGGCCAAGTAGTGTTTAACTAATTTCAAAATAAGTTCATAATATTAATAACGGGACATAAATAAAAGGTTGTTAATAATGGGTCTTTAGGCATGCCTTATCCCTAGGTCTTCATCTCTATTGACCTTAGAAGAGTGATTACTAGTCTTGATGGATTCCCTCAATTTCCATTTATGGAACTAGTTTTTTATAGTGACAAATATGGTGTCTTTTATGCATATAGTATGTTTGGTTTTATAAGAGTATTTCTCCAAGGCTAACTTCTCCTTTAATTCAAACTTGATATCTACTAGGTATTCCTTAATTCTAGTGCAGATTGACCTTCTTGTTTTCCCTATATAATGGATACCATAAGATCAATCAAAATTTTGAACCCCATTATGTAATATTAGGTCCATATGTTATTTTGCTAATTATTTTGATGTTTGAGGATTTTAGCTATCTTGCTAGAAATATATTTGACAAACAACAAGAAATGCACTTTAATGTCATCCCTAGACACCTTCTCATTATGCCTTCAGATGTTAATTTTGGCTTGTTTTATAGATATAGTAATTTTTTACTAGTCTAGCCATTCAATCTAAAAACCTTTTTTAAGTGCTTAATTTATTGGTATAGGTTGTCATGATCACACATTTTTAAAGCTCTAGTGTAAAAGGTTTTTTATACTCCTACCTTATGAGTTGGGTGAAGATGATAATAATCATGTAAATAAAAGTAAGTGTGGGTCCCTTTTTTTAAAACCTTCTTAGCAAGGGATCCATCTTATTTTTTGAAAATGAGAATATCTAAGAAGAGTAGGTTTCCCCTTTCCTCAATTTATTTGGTGAATTTTATGTTGGGCATGATATTGTTGAGGTAGGAGTGAAATTCTTCTAAATTATCCTTTCCATGTTACCACCATAAGTTGGTATCATCCACATACCTCTTCTACCATTTATGTTTTAGAGGGAAGGTATGTAGGGCTTTATCTTCAAACTTTTCCTTGAAGGGGTTGACTACCACTAGAAAAAGAGGAGATCCCATAGACATACCTTAAAATTATTCAAATTTCACACCCTTAAAGGAAAATAAGGTTGAGATTAGACATAAGGCTACTAAAGAGGCCATTTATTCATCTATGATATTTAAGACTATTTCTATAACTTCATCTATGGGAACTTTTTTGAAGAGGGACATGATGTCAAAACTCACTAATAGGTACTTATTGTTGACCCTCTTTTATTGGATGAAATCCACAAAATCCCCTAAGTCATGAACAAAAGAGGAAGTTCTTCCCATTAGTTGCATCAACCTATTATATAAAAATGTTGAAAGATTATAGGTAGGTGAGTTAGTTGTATCAACAATGGGCCTAAGAAGATTATCTTCCTTATGGATTTTATGGGCTCCATAGACTCTGAGGGTTACCTATTTGTTTGGTAACAACTTTTTCTTGATTAAGGTGTCAAGAGAGGAGGTTTTGATAACCTTTGTTACATTCTTTAAAATTTTAAAACCTAGGTTATGGGTAAGCCTCCTATAGATACCATAATTACCGAGGTGGTTTTACATCTTAACGTCTTAATCTAGATGGTTCATAAGAATAGTGGCATTAACTTTGTTAGCCTTGAGGATCATAATGTCTTTTTTATTGTTTGAAATTTTAAGAACTTTCAATTCTTCTTTAGTAATGTTTCCTAGAGGGGATTTTGAATGGCATAAAGTAACAACACTATCTTGTCTAACCTCTTATATAATATTTGAGGGAAGGTTATTTAAGACACAATTGATACTTATAATTAAGTCTTCCTTAGGGATATGAAGAGGAGATATGGAAAAACCTAAGACTATTTTTAAAATGTTGAATGTGGGTTTGCCAATGTGAAAAGGGGAAAATTTTACCACCAACTTATCCTCCCAATCAGATAAAACCTTTCCAAAATTATTATTATTATTTTTTATATTTTTTTTATCCATAAAATATTTAAAATTATTGTTATTATAATTTTATGAGTTAACACCATTATTTTTTATGCTCAAAATAAAATTATTATCTAAGTACTTCATTATTAATATTATTAAGTAATGGGCAAACCACATTATTTTTATTGTTTTTATTATTACTAATAACATTTGATTTGTAAATAAAATTAAGGTTGTTTCTCAAATATGAAATTTCTGAAATTAAAATTGTTATCCAAATTATTATTCTTAAATAAAAAGTATATCACATCATAATTATTATTATTAAAGGAGACCAAAGGAACAATGTCATGATCAATACTCATGACATTTTTACAATTGAAATCGTTATTGAAAACATCTACTAAAATAAACCTAGATTTGCGGAATATAAACACTCTCAAGGACTTCCAACATTAGGATATGTTAGCTCATGAGCACAAAACAACTCTTTTGGTAGTTTTTAGGTCCCATTATGAGCTTGTGATGATCAGTCACCACCATAAGGGAATGATATGAGAAGTTAATGTCTAATCCTACCTCTTGCCTCACCATTTTCTATTATTAATCTACTGATGAATATGCTAACATGCCTTGAGCCTCAATAAAACATAAATCACATTCTTATACCTACGAAGAAAAATCCAAGTCTAATCTAGGGTATAGGCAAGGAGTCATAAAGGTATCCCAATCTTCTTCCATTAGCCTCAAATAAAGGGAAGAGGGGTTAGATTTATTGTATAACTAAAAGAGAGTGGAACATTTTTACCTCATATTGTATGCATAACTAATGGATTCGAACTAGGTACTACCACTTCTTCCTGGACCAGGTTGGAACCATTGGTCTCTAGTCCTAGAAACCCAAAACTAGAGATCATATTAATGAAATAGGAGGGGAATTTTTCTACCATCAATTTGACCTTTGTATTTAGGCTTGGGTCCCCATCTTCTACAATATTGATGTAAATGCATTTATAGGTCATTTCCCTACCAAATTTAGTAGAATAGAATGTTGAGAATTTGATTTTTGTCTAAATTCAACTTTCAGAAAGTATCCCTTAGTTGAGGCATGGGAAAGTTTATCAAACCTCACCTAAACATTTGGCCAAAGAGGTGATTCAAGCTTCACATATTATTTGTAAAGGTTTATGGCTTGGCTATTCATTCACACTCCTGCTCTACTAATGACCAATCATAACATGGCTAAACTAACTTTTTCAAAAATATTTTTACTATTAGTACTCCTTAAGGAGTGCTTGATTCTTATCCAAGATGGGAATACACGGTTATCCCTAAAACATTTTTAAAAACCTAGTTTTGATGTTCACTTTTCAATCTTGATCCATAGTTTCTCAAGAATCTTATCTTTTGAATAAAAAATATTTTATACTTTCACATTCCATATATAGTGATAAATAGATTTTAGAAAAAGAGTGTGTCCATTTTATTTATATCGATGTTTGGGATCACCTCCCATGATCCTCTGTCAAAGAACAAAGGATTTATCATTAAATAGCTAGTTTATTCTTAATTGAATACTATAGTGGGTGATGGTCACTTGGGGTATTAAATATGAGGATATCCATTATACCTCCCTTCCTTCTAATTTTAGGCAAGTGCCCCAAAGTGATAGCTGAAAGGGAACATAGTTTTTTTTTAAATGAAAATAATAATAATTATTAGCTAGTCCTAACTTATGAATTTAGAATTGATTAGGTGCTTGAGAATTAAATTAATTCAAAGTACATCAAAACATGGGTGATGAATTTTTAGGCCAGCATAAAAATAAATCACCTAATATAATTACTAACATGGTATAAGTGTTCAAAAAATATTGTTAAAGATTTATTAGTTTCAATAATTAAATTAATTTTTATGTGGTTTAAAACATGGGTGAAGTATTTTAAGTCTAGATTAAAAATAAATCACCTAATATAATTACTAACACTGTAGAAGAGATTGGAAAAAATACTAAATATTTATTAGATTTTAAAAATTAAACACCAAAAAAGGTTTTTTGAGCATTAAAAAATGGGGATGGGTGGCTAGGGGGTGTTTAACTAATTTTAAAATGAGTTTAGAATATTAATAAGGGGGCCCAGCTGAAGGTTATTACTAATGGGTCTTCAGGAATACCCTATCCCTAGGCCCTCATCTATATTGAGGTTAGGTGAGTTCTAACTAATCTTGATGGCTTACCTCATTTTCCATTTATGAAAATGGTTTTTATGGTGATAACTTTGGCATCTTTGATGCATATAGCATGCTTGGTTTTATATGAGTATTATGTAAGAGCTAACTTCTTCTTTATTGCAAGTTTGATATTCATTGCATGTTCCTTGATTCTAGTGTAGATTGACCTTCCTATTTACCATATATAATATATGCCATAAGACTAATCAAATATGTAAATCCTATTGCATAATCTCAAGTCCATATGGTCTTTTTCTGACTCTATAATCATTCTCAACTTGCTAACAAGGATGAAGGTGGAATGAATATTTTGAAATTTGAGTATTTTAGCTATCTTGTTAGAAATACATTCGACTTAAAATAATAAATCCACCATATTATCATCCCTAGACACCTTCGCACTATGACTTTTGATGTTAATCTTAGTTTTTTTATAGGCCTAGAAAATTTATTACTAGTGTAGCCATTCAATCTAAAAACCTTGTTTAAATGCTTAATTTCTTAGTCTAGGTTGTCTTTGTCAAAAATTTTGAAAGCTTTGACTGATAGTGTTTTTAATACTCATGCATTATTAGCTAGGTGATGATGAGAAGAATCATGTAAATAAAGGTCAATGTGGATCACTTATCTATAAACCTTCCTAAAAAGGGAGCCTTATTATTTTTTATAAATGAGAACATCTAAGAAGGGAAGATTTCCCCCTTCCTCAATTTCTTTTCTAAATTTTATGTGAGGCATGAGACTATTGAGGTGGGAATGAAATTCTTTTAAATTATACTTTCCATATTTTTAGCATAGTTTGGTGTAATCAACATATTTCTTCCATCATTGAGGTGTTAGGGGGAGGGTATGTAGGGATTTATCTTCAAGCTTTTCCATAAAGAGGTTGGCTACCACTAGACAAAAAATATATCCCATAGCTATACCTTCACATTGTTCAAATATCATGCCCTTAAAGGAGAAGACGGTTGAGTTTAGACACAAGGATACTAAAGAGGTCATTTCCTCATCTATGATATTTAAGATTACTTATACAACTTCATCTATGGGAACTTTTGTGATGAAAGACACCACGTCAAAACTCACCAGTAGTTACTCAATATTGACCCTCTTTTCTTTAATGAAATCCATAAAATCCCTTGTGTCATAGATAAAACAGGAATTTCTTCCCATTAGTGGCTTCAACCTTTTAGCTAATAATGCTTCAAGATTATAGGTAGGTGAGTTAGTGGTATCAAAAATCAGCCTATGAGCATTACCATCATTGGGTATTTTAGGGGAACCATATACTTTGGGGGTTACCTCTTTACTAGGAATCAAGTTTTTATTAGTTAAGGCATTAAGAGAAGAGGATTTCATAACCTTCATTACATTCTTTAAACTATGATAAATTGGGTTATGGGTAAGCCTCTTATATCTACCACTATTATTGAGGTGGTCTTCCATCTTAGTTTCATAATCCACATAGTTCATAAGAATAATGTCATTACCTTTGTTAGCCTTAAAAACCATAATATCTTTGTTATTGTTTTAAATTTTAATATCTCTCCATTGTTCTTTAGTAAAGTTTCTTAGAGGGGGCTTTGTATGGCATAGTCTTGTCCAACCTATTATATAATATTTAAGGGAAGGTTATTTGATACACAGTTGATACTAATAATGAAGTCTTATTTAAGAATAAGAAGAGGAGATATGGTAAAATTCAAGCTTCATTTTAAAATGTTAATGGTGGGTTTGTCAATGTGTAGAGAGGACAAGTTTACTTCCAACTTATCCTCATAATAATAAATTGAGGGAAGTCATCAAGATTAGTAAGTACTCCTCCAAGATCAATAGAGATGAGGGCATATAGATATGGAATTCCTAGAGATCCATTATCAATAACCTTTTATCTAGGCCCCTTTCTTTAAAATTAGTTAAACACCACCCCAACCACCACCCATCCCCCCTTTTAATTCTCAACAAACCTTTTTACATTGTAAATAATTTATATGAGGTGTTTAATATTTATTTTGGTCCTAAAAATTCTAACCATGTTCTAAAAAATAATATTCTACCATGTTAGTAATTAAATTAGGTGATTTTTTTTACTCTAGCCTTAAAATCATTCACTCATGTTTTAAACCAGTTAAAATTAATTTAATTATCAAAACTAGTAAATCTTTAATATTTTTTTATAAACACTTCTATCATGTTAATAATATGTTAGGTGATTTATTTTTATTCTAGCCTCAAAATTATTCACCCATGTTTTGAACCACTTAGAATTAGTTTAACTCTCAAGCACCTAGTCAATTCAAAATTCATAAGTTAGGACTAGCTAATAATTATTATTATTTTTATTAAAAAATTTCTAGGTTCCCTTTCTACTACCACTTTGGGGTACTTTCCTACAATTGTAAATAAGGGAGGTATAATGGATATCCTCATATTTAATACCCCAAGTGATCATTGTCCTCTAGACTATTTAAGTGAGCATAGGATAGTTTTTCAATCATCAATCCTTTATTCTCTTGATGAAGGATCATGGGTGGTGATCCAAAATGTCGAGATAACTAAAATAGACAAATTTTTTTCCAAAAATTATTTATCACTATATAAGGACTATGAAATCATATATTATTTAATAGTTACCCTTCATAGGAGGTAATTTTATTTAAAAGCTAAGCTTATTGAGAAGCTAGGAATAAATATTGTAAATAAAACAATAGACATGGCTTCCTTAAAATATTGTAGGGAGAACCATGTATTCCCATCTTTGGCAAGAATAAATCACTCCTTATAGAGCATGGATAGTAAAAATGTTATTTTAAAAGTGAGTTTAGCCTTACTGATATTGGCCATTGGTAGAATAAGAGCATGCATGAATAACCTAAATGAAAACCTTTATAAACTACACCTAGATCTTAAATTAACTCTTCAACCAAATATTTGGTTTGAAATTCTTTCCCATGCCTTAGATAAGGGATGCTTTCTAAAATTTGAGTCTAGACAAAGAAATAAATTCTTGGCATTATATTCTACCAAATTTAGTAAGGAAATGACTTGCAAACATGCTGAAATCACTAATTTAGCATATGGGGACCCAAGAATGGATATTAAGGTCAAATCCATTGCCTACAAATCCCCTTCCTCTTTCATTTACATGGTTTCTAGATTTGGGTTTTTAATACCTAAGACTAATGGTTCTAAGGCAGTACCTAGTTAGAATCTATTAGTTCCCACATCTATACTGAGGTACCAATGTTACACTCTTTTACAATTACAATATAAATATGACCCCTCTTCCTTTCATTACAGGTTGAGGGAGGAAGTTTTGAATGCCATTATAGCTCTTTGCCTATACCCTATCCTACACTCAGATTTTTCCTCATGGATATAGGAATGTGATCTAAGTTTTGTTTAAGCTCAAGGCATTTTTGTGTATTCATCAATGGAAAAATAAAAAGTGGTGAAGAAAGAGGTAAGATCAACCATCATCTTATCAAATGAATCCCTTATGGTGGCTACTGATCATCATAATCTCATAGAGGGACCCAAAAACTACCAAAAGAGTTATTTTTGTCCTTGTAAGCTAACACATCCTAATGTTGGAAGTCTTAGGGAGTGTTTGGCTCACCCTAGGTTTAGGTATATTTTGGTATATATTTTTAAGAATAATTTCAATTGTAAATATGTCATAGCCATTGACCAAGGCATTTTTCCTTTGGCTAGATTTATAATAATAATAATGATAATGATAATAATGTGATATATCTTTATTTAATAATAATAATAATAATTTTGATAACAATTTTAATTTGATCAATAACATTATTGATGTTTACATACAAAATGTCAATAAAAATAACAACAATAATGTTTTTTATGCATTATTTAATAATATTAAAAATAATAATTACTTGGATAATAATTTTATTTTGAGCATTAATAATAATGATGTTAACTCATCAAATGCTAGTAAAAATAATTTCAAATCTTGTGTGGATGAAAATAATTAGCAAAAATAACAACAATAATTTTTGTAAGGTTTTGTCTATTTGGGAGGATATGTTGGTTTTAAACTTTTCCTCTTTGCACATTGACAAATCCACCATCAACGTTTTAAAAAGATGCTTGGGTTTTGCCATATATCCACTTCATATCCTTAGGGAATAATTCGTTACCAATATCAACAGTGTCTTAAATAACCTTCCCTAACATATTGTAGAAGAGGTTAGAGAATACTTTGTCATTTATTTATGCCATGAAAATCCCTCTCTAATAAACATTCCTAAATAATAATGGATAGCTCTTAAAATTTTAAACAATAACAAAGAATTTATGGTTCTCAAGGTTGTTAAAGGTAATGTCACTATTCCTATGAACTATGTGGATTATGATGCTAAGATGGAAGATCACCTTAGTAATAGTGGTAGCTATAAGAGGCTTACCCATAACTTATTTTATCACATTTTAAAGAATGTAATAGAGGTTATAAAAGCCTCTTCTTTTGACATCTTAAGGAAGAAAAAATTGATTCCTATCAAATAGGTCACCCCCATAGTCTACAATTACCCTAAAATCTATAAGTAATATAATCCTCTTAACCCATTTTTAGATACCACTAAATCTCCCACCTATAGTCTTGAAACATTCTTAGCTAATAGGATGAAGCCACTAATGGGAAGAACTACCTCTTTTATCCATGACTCAGGGGACGTTATAGATTTAATCAAATAAAATAGGTTGATAGTGAGGAACTATTGGTTATTTTTGATGTGGTGTCAGTCTTCATAGAAGTTCCCATAGATGAAGATATAGAAGTAGGATTTAATATCATAAATGAGGAAATGACCTATTTAGTAGCCTTGTGTCTAAAATCAACCTTATTGTCATTTAATAGTGTGATCTTTGAACAATGTGAGTTATGGTTATGGGATCTCCTCTTTCTTCATTGGTAGCTAACCTCTTCATGAAAAAGTTTAAAGATAGATCCCTACATACCTTCCCTCTAAAACGTAAATTATGGAAGAGGTATGTCAATGACACCAACTTATTTTGGTAACATGGAAAGGATAATCTAGAATAATTTCTTTCCTACCTCAATAGTCTCATGCCAAACATAAAATTCACTAAATAAATTGAGAAAACGGGAAACCTACCCTTATTCGATGTTCTCACTTCCAAAAAATAAAATGGCTCCCTTGTTAGGAAGGTTTATGGAAAAGGGACCCACACTGATCTTTTTTTACATGCTTCTTCTCATCATCACCTATCTCAAGAGGTAGGAGTATTAAAACACTTGGCCACCAGATATTCTAATTTATTTGATAAAGAAAACCTAGACTAAGAAATTTAACACTTAAAAAAGGTTTTTAGATTGAATGGATACACTAGTAAGAAAATTATTAGGGATATAAAACAAGCCTAGGTTAACATCAAAAGTCATAGTGAGAAGGTGTCTAGGTATGAAATTATGGTCGATTTCTTTCCATATGTTAAATATATTTACAAAAAGATAGCTAAAGTACTCAAACTTTAAAATATTCATTCCACCTTCATCCTTGTTATCAAGTTTTAGATGGTTACAGGGTCAAAAAAAGACCCTATGGACTCAAGCTTATACAAGGGATTTCATAGAGTTGATTTCTCCTATATAATCTATTGTAAATGGAAAATATGAAGGTCCATCCACACAAAAATCAAGCAACATGTAGCAGATATTATAATTGAGAAAAAGGAAACGTTAGCCCTGGAATAACACTTGTACAAAACCAAGCATGCTATATGCATTGAAGATGCTAGAGTTGTCATCATAGAAAACCATTTTCATAAATGAAACTTGAAGGAAGCCATAGAAATTAGTAATAACTCCTCCAAACTTAATATAGACTAGGTCCTAGGGATACAACATGCTTGGAGACACATTATCAACAACCTTTCAGCTAAACCCCTTCTTAATATTATAAACTTGTCCCCCCCAGCCCCACCACCCACACCACCATTTTAATTATCAATAAACCTTTTTACCTTGTCAATAATTTATATGAGGTGTTTAATTTCTACTCTTGTCCTAAAAATTATAACCACATTTTAAAAACTAGTAAATATTTAATATTTTTTTCCAAATTTTTTAGTTGTTTTAGTAATTATATTAGGTGATTTATTTTTAATCTAGACTTAAAAATCCTTCACCCATGTTTTAAACCACTTAAAATTGATTTAACTATTGAAACTAGTAAATCTTTAATGATTTTTTTCAAACACTTTTGACATGTTATTAATTATATTAGGCGATTTATTTTTACTCTAGCCTCAAAATTATTCACCTATTTTTTGAACCACTTATATTTAATTTTATTCTAGAGAACATAACCCATTCAAAATTCATATGTTTCGAACAACTAATAATAGTAATAATTTATATAAAAAAATTAGTTTTATTTTCTACTACCACTTTGGGATATATGCCTAAAATTGGAAATAAGGGATGTATAATGCCTACCCTCATATTTAATACCCCAAGTGATCATTGTCCTATACACTATTTTAGTAATTACAAGCTCATTATTTTATCATCAACATTTGTTCTCCTAATGAAGGATCATGGGTGGTGATTTGAAGTGTCAAGATAAATAAAATAAACATCATTTTTTCCAAAAACTATTTATCATAATTTATGTAACTAAACAATTCAGTAATGTCTCCCCATTTGGGTTGAGAGGTGGCCTTGGTAGACATTATTGAATCAATGGTGTAAGAAAACTTCCTTGTTATCCCATATAGATTATCCACTACTTATTTTAGGGCCTCGATGGTGCTTTCCTCTGTTGTTTCTTCACATCTTGATCACAACTTCTAAAAATTTCCTTGATCACCCCCTATTGCATCCATAAAACTATAAAGATCTTCTATAATCCTATTAGGGTATGAATTATTTACCTTCTATTTGTTACAGAGAATATATCTTCTCTTTGATACAAATCTATTTGTTTCCCTTCAACCATCATAGATTTCCTCTTGAATTTTCTTAAATTTATTATCTGCCTATCAAAATGGAATTTAATTGTAGGTTCTTCAGTTATCACTAAATCTTATCTCATAGTTTCCTCTTCTTCTTACAATTGATTGATATATGAAGGAATATTCAGGGCAACTTATTGATCTATTTGTTTTGTTTGTACTACAAGTGATGTTTATTGAGTTTGTTGTCCTTGTTAAGTTCCTTGAGTAATAAAAGAGTATTGTATTGGGGGTATCATAAGCTTTGGCAAGGATGCCCCTATTATTCCTCTAACAAGTAACCAAATTCTAGACTGGTGTGTTTATTATGTACTTAAATTTCCCCTCTATTTTGTGAAATTTCATTGTATGTGTATTCATCTATGTAGCTTGGATAATCTAAATGTGTGTGTGTGTGTGTGTGTGTGTGTGTGTGTGTGTGTGTGTGTGTGTGTGTGTGTGTGTGTGTGTGTGTGTGTGTGTGTGTGTGTGTGTGTGTGTGTGTGTGTGTGTGTGTGTGTGTGTGTGTGTGTGTGTGTGTGTGTGTGTTTCTTAGGAGGGGTGAATTGTGTAAAAAATAGAGGTAGACATTAGGTTTTAAAAATATACCCATATACTTGGACTAGGTGATTGAGGGATGGTTCCAGTAAAGAATGAATAGGTTAATGAGGTGTTGAGTATATTTTGGAAATAATCAGAAATGGAAGTCTATGCAACCCCAATATTCATATTAGTAGTGATCATAGGATCCATAGTAGTAGATTGGACCACGGTGGGAAAAATTGTTAGTGCAACAACAAAATATGGCTAGGTTATTTGAGAAAAAGAAAGTAAAGAATAAGAATAACATGTTACACTAGTTGAAATCTTAGAAATTGAGTAAGTTTTCAAAGAATGTGAACCTAGAGAACTTACAAACAATAAAGCAATAGCAAGAGCACTAGCTATTATGGTTGACATTATTATGATCTGAGGTGGAGAGATTAGAGATGTGGTTGGGGATGGACCCTATATTATAGATTGAAATTATGAATTTGCCTCTCCTATTATATCCCCTACTCTACTTAAGAATAATTTAGTATCTACCAAGATAGTGTCCTTTTGGTTGACCTCTTCATATCCTACTATCAGCTCTATTCCCCCTGATATGGCACTTTCCTCAGTTAACCATTCATCCTCTAAGTCTAATTTTATGGTCTCATTGATGTAAAATGACTCTTATTTTCTATGACATAGACCCAATATTATTCATTATCCATCCTTATCTATTCTTTTTCATTGTCATAGACCATAAAAGGCCCTAATCTTCATGTGCCTCTTCTTCTATTTTACCTCTCTTTAAAGACTTCTTGGTTCCTCCTTAACCTTGACCATTTGAGGATAAATAGGTGGAGTATTGGTATTCCTTATATATGTAATTGTTTGTTTAATTCCAAAAGAGTGTGGAACAATTGAAGGTAGAATGGGAAATGGAAGGACTATAGTGGTAGTAGTTAGTGATGGAGTGGGAATGAAAATCACCACTGCTGGAGTGATAGGTGGTGACAACGATTACCTAGGATTTAAAAATGGTAGTGATAAAGGGGGATAAATAACTAAATAGGATAAAAAAAATAAGGAAGTATTAGCTACTATGCAATGGTCACTGAAGGGAAGGAAAACATAAAAAATATATTAACTACTCTACTTGGACTTGGAAGCCCTTATTTTTCAACTCTATGTTATGGGGAGGCATAGTTAAGTATGTGTGTAGGTTAATTTGGATTAATATTCACTCTCTATTGAGCACGAACTACCCCATATCATCCAACTTCTTCTTATGTTCCTAGTTTTACTTGAGGAGGGGGTCTGTGTATGGGTTTCAAAACCTATTGTTGATTTGCAATACTCTTAGCATATTTTTGGTGATATTAGGGTCATATTGGATCCTCTATGAAATAATAATATGAATTTTTTCTCTACAAATCCTAATAACCACATTATATTCATCTTTAGCATTCATAAAAATGTTGTCATAGTCATAGGCCTGGTGCCGATAGTTGATGCTGATTTTTATTTCATATTTGCTAAGATGTGCCCTGACATTCCCTTAATGGTCCCATTATCTATAGGGTGCCCATGTGAATCCATAATGTTTCCTAATTTTCCCAATAATTTACATGTTCTCCCACCTTGTGTATTAAATAATTCCAATACTGAGAGGGATGGTATGGACAACTACCTTCTTTTCTTTACTTAGCTTAGTGTCAACACTTTATACCAATTGAGTAGTAATTTCTTACTTAACAACTTTATCAATAAAAATCCTTGTTAGGTATAAATAGTGTTCCCTATTATCCTATATTATAATTATTTTTTAGTCTAGGTATAACCAATAATCACCTATTTTTTTAATAGAATTTTTAATTTATCAGACAATTTAGGCATATTTTTTCATAAATAACATGATAAACCATAGGGTAAAAGGTTTCAGTCAACCTCTTCATGTTCTTCCTTAACCTTTAGATATGGATAATTTCACATATACTATTATAAGGGTACTTTAGGGATAGTTTATAGGATTCTTAAAATGGTGAGTGGACCATTATTTTATTAACATCCACTACAAAAGACATCATATTGAAGTTTCCATTCAACAAACTTCTAAGATTGATGATTTTGAGAATTAAGTTTGATATAATGATTTATCCAATTTTTATAACCCTTTTTTTATGTAATAATCATGTATAGTAGACTGACCCATATCTCATTTACATAATAAATTGTTGGAAACCCATATATTCTATTCAAAAATGCTATAAAAATTCTTACCCCTAGCCTAAAGACAATGATAGGAATGGTAGAAATGTGTCCTTGGACTACAAAATTACTTATGTTACCATCCCATTACCAAAAGATAATTCTAACATTATTGTTGAGGAACAATGTTTTTATCATATCATCCATGTATGTCATTTCAAGCATCAGGAGTCTATAGTACTTCTTAGAGGCACTGCTAATGATATATGCAAATATGATTTTCCATAGCCTAAAGTGTATTATTTTTCTAGAAATTTTTCATTCATAAATAAATAAATAAAAAGGTCTATGCATGACATTATCTCTATATTATCTACTATATTGTGTATATCCATTAATTTTATATGCAATAAGTCATTTGTGTATCTACACACGAATATGGATAGTTGGTCCCCAACTTTGTAAGACTTAAATACCTCAACTACATCTCAAGTGGTAGTTTAATGTATAAATTCATGGTTCATGGCTACTAAATCAAAAGTTATATCTCTAAATTAAATTGTCCCTATAATAAATTATGGAGAGGTAATTGGAATGTGAGCTATGGTTGACATTGAATATCTAGTTTGAAAATCCTTTGCTCTGTGAAAAGTTAGAAAAAAAATTTCATAAGAGGGATTTGGATTCATAGTGTCCACTTAGATGTTTGAAATCAATCTAATTAATTGTATTTGCTAATTAAAAATATAAATATTTATTTTCATCTACTTTGATAATTCAATGCATCGATTCATTATTTCATTTAAATTAATGGCTAGAATGGATTTCATTACTTTTCCTTGCCTAGTCTATTCATTTGAAATTAATAAAAAATGAGTTCCATGTTTTTTTTATTCCATGTGACTTATTCTACAATTTATTGTATGCTTAGTCATATTAATATGACAAATATCTATTTTACGCTCTTTCAAACATATCATTGTTTCAAAATAAATGGTTAAGGTGTGATATGTTGTATTTTAATTTTGTATAATGTGTTATAAATATGATGATAAGTGGATAGATCTCAATATTTTTCTTTCCCATATAAGGGTCCATTATGATGACATGTGGATGACTCTAACTACTCTACATGCCTAGGATCAATACTTTATTACATCACCTTGGAGATGATAGGATAAATTAGAACCTTTTATTTTGGTGCTATAGATGAGTGGAATGATGACACATGGTATTAATTAACTCCATAACGGTATGGTAAATTACTAAGTGTAAGATACTCTATTCAAATGACACAATATAGATAACAAACCCACTAAACAACATAACATGTCATACCAATTAGCCATATAAATCATAAATTAGACCATGTATATAATCACTTAAATAAAACCAAAGTTGAAAAGTAAAGCATATATTATGTCTTAGATATAGATTTTGTTACTTCTAGCTTCAAAAACACCCTACAAATAATGAGATGAAACATGTGGATTACATGAAACAAATAACTAAAAACCATGATAGTTAATTGAATTTCTAAAGAATCAGATAATTTACATGAATCCATGCTTTTAAAACTTAAATATTATAAAATTCTTCTTTAGAATCCCTCAAAAGGTTGTTTAATTAATATTTGGTCCCTATTTGAAAATATTGAAATTAGTTGTGTGTGTTTGTGTGCATGCGCGCGTGCACGCACGTGCACATGCGTGTGTGTGTGTGTGTGTGTGTGTGTGTGTGTGTGTGTGTGTGTGTGTGTGTGTGTGTGTGTGTGTGTGTGTGTGTGTGTGTGTGTGTGTGTGTGTGTGTGTGTGTGTGTGTGTGTGTGTGTGTGTGTGTGTGTGTGTGTGTGTGTGTGTGTTAGGGTACAATAATACACCCTGTACAATAAAATTAAACTTTCACTCAATGATCAAAATCTATACAAAAAGTATTACAAAATACTAAAAAATAGTTAGTCTACATATTCTAAGTTAAATACATTAATCCATAATTGTTCTAAGGGTATAGATAGGAGAAAGAACATATATTTGTTTTATAAAAAATTTGGTAGTAGGAGAGATATTACCCTAATTAAAAATATACTTGAAAAATAAAAATATTACACAAATTTGGCACAAGCTATTCAAAATACATATTTTTATATAACTATGTTTTTTAAAAATATTTTTGATGAATGAATGCATCATTGGTGCATGGTTACTCAAGTTTTGGGCTCATATTCTTAAATTATCTTTATGTTGTTGTGTCATATTCTCACATTTTGTTTATGTGATCCCCAATTTATTTTCTATGTCTCTCTAGGTTCATTTCAGTTCTTTTTTATAAGACCACACTACATGGACAAGGATGCATTGTGGACTTGTATTATAACATGGTATTGTCCCACCATAATTTATGGAATGTTTTCAATTTTATATGTCAAAACATATATGTTTATGACCATTTATCCTTTTAAGTCAGTCCTTATACACACCAGTGGATCCTCAAATTCAAATATAAAGGTCTATATAAACAAATTCCTTGCAAAGGAAAAATTAACTTCCTCGTAGTGTTCAAGAGATATATAAAAAGTCTTATGCATACAAAATAATTAATTATTCTAAATTTTCAAATAGAAATTAATTAATTCATAATTTTCCCAAGGGTATTCATAGGTGTTAGAGAATCTAATTATTTTATCAAATTTTTGGAACTAGGAGATAGAATACCCTAATTATATAAACTAATTGAAAAATAAGACTACTACAAATATGAAATAAATTACACATCTGATTTGTAAATTTTATAAACTTGTAAACTTAATAAATATGTAAAGTGCAAGATAGAAATATAAAAATTTCCTATAAATATAAGATTAAAAAATGATTAAAGATCTTAGACTGAGAGGTTAACTATGTTGACTATTCATGAACTAGAAACAAGAGATAATAGAGTTATCAGATATAAGTGTTATGATTGGATTGGTTGAGGGTGTGTTTTATTCTTTATGGAGCATAATTTTTGAAAAGTGATAATATTTTTGGGTTATATTTACCTTCATCTACTTATTCTTTGGATTGTGTAGAATCTTTTGATTTACTTTGATGACCACTTTGTTTTAGAGTTTCCACTCAAAACCATAGTGGGAAAGAAGACCAATTTAAATCATGGATTAAAAGGTATTAGAAGTTGAATTTATGCATGACCTCAACACCCACTATGCTAAATTTTTCCTATATACCAATACTCCAAAGATGGATCAAACTCAAAGTAGTTTTTCCATACTATAGTAGTATGTGCAAAACTGGAGAAATATGGTATATGTTTGTGTAATTATGGTGTGATTAAGTGATTCAAACATGACTTGTGATGTTGGATATGTACTCATAATTTAGATAATGGCTACTAGGGTTATATGTAATAATAATTGGGTGAAATAGGTAATTTAATCTATATGTGTAATGA
>JARHVA010003516.1:780000-910000 GCA_037957365.1 Torreya grandis | reverse complement strand
GAACAATTTGATTATGATATTAAAATGTGGAGCCAAAATGACTCTCAAAGAATGAATAGAATCAATAATTCCATATAATTGGAGGGAAACATCTTGCACATCTTGATAAATGCTTTGGGGAACCTAAATAACTTGTTATTTCTCTTTGATTGTCTCTAAATATTGCTTAAGGCCTTGTCTGGCCATTTCATTCCCTTTATGTATGGCAAGGATGGCTTCGATATGGGTCTCCATATATGAATTTAATTATTTAATATAAGGGGATTGACCCTTTTACCTATTTTTTGTTTTTCTTAGGGGATACACTTTTTCCCTCTCCTCCATGATTAGAGTTCTTCCTAATCTATCTTTAATTTTCCTCTTCCTCACCCTTTGTACTAATATAGTGGCTTTATGAAACAAAGAGATCACCTTTGGTAATTTTTTTATCTTCACATTTGGACTCTTAGAGGCTGATGATCCTAATTCTTCATCCCAATCTATAAGATTGATATTTGAGGGATCCAAAGTTTGTGCTTTCACTTGAGCATATTTCTTAAGTTATTGCTTGGTTTATGTGTAAGGATTGGGCATTGTAGGTCAAATAATCTTTGACCAATCTATGTTTCCATATTATGGCATTAGATGGACCACAAATATTAGTCACCTGTTGGGTGCCTTATTGATTGTGACCACTATAGTTACAATGGTGGGATTGGAAGAATGCAATCATGAACCCAATTCAATAGAAGGAGATTTAGTTGAAGTGATGATTTGGGAAATGACCAAAATAGACAAAGCTAGTGTCAATGGGGTGGATGTCAATGGAATGGAAAATAAAGGGATAGAAACCACCAAAATATAAACTATAGTAGTGGAGGGTAGAGAAGGTCTAGTGGTTGTACACATATTCATAGATGGATGTAGGAAATGTAAATCTATAGAAATAATCTATTGGGGAATAAATGTAGATATAACTAGTCTGGGGGAGATGGAAATGGTAGTTAAGGACATTAAAGGAAAAATAATTAAATGAGTTATGAGAAAGGGTCCCTTAATTAATTATCCTCCTATGATAGGTTCCTTAACCTTAAGTACTTGTAGGTTTAAGACCTTTGCTTATTTTATTTCATCCTCATCCACCTCTTAGGTTATAAGGGTCTATGGTCAATCTCCCTTATGCTTCCTTTGACATGTATTTATGTTTCTTCTTACCTATGGGCCTATGGATGGTGATGGAAGAGAAATGGGAATAATTTTTTTTAGCTAAGTTAGCCAATGTTTCCTCTTCATCAGAGGAATCCAAGCATATAATCCCAACTTTTATTTATGTACTACCTCTTGTTGTAGTTTTGTCTTTAGGTAACTCTTTCTTGACCTTGATCAATTCAATTGTTGATACATGGAATGGAAGAAATGATTCCTTTTTTTATTATGTGGAAGTAGTTAGTTGTTCTTCCTTAACTTCAAGGAGTTGTTCCTTAGATACTAACTGTTATTGCTCCTAAGTTTGATTTTGAGCTAGTTAGGGATTTATCCCCTCTTTTTCTAGTTGTTTTCATTACCTAACACTATAAAAATATGAGGATATACATCCTCTAGAAGGTGTAATTATACACTTCACTTCATCAAGTGTTGGATATGGTTCTAATCGAATTAATATCAACAAGTCCTTACTTAGTCTTATAGTTGTGGCCCTTTCCTTTGACCTCATCATCATCCATGGTATTTAGGAAGAGAAAGTCATTATCCATTGGTTCATACTTATAAGCAAGGGCAAGGGTATGAATATTTTTCTTAGACCTTGACATGAGTATTCTAGTCTTTGTGAGGAAGGGTAGGTAATACATAAGCTTTCTTGGTATTCCTAGCTTATTTGAATTGCCTATGAATTTTATACTTAATTCAACTAATGGTTATGTGAGATCCATAGAATGTGGCATTATTATTTCTCATCAACTCCTCATCAATGTTATTCTAAATTTGATAACCAATTTCCTACTCATCTACCTTATCCATAATGAACTTCAGGAGCTGGAGAGGATCTACCTTATACCCTACCACCATGATTATTGTGTAATCTAGATAAATCTAGTAGTCTCCTATATCGTTGGATAATTTTTGGGATATGATATGGGAAATTATTTATAAAGGATGACTATGTATGGCCATATAGACCTGAGGGTAAAGGTACTTAGTGATTTTTTCTATATTCTTCACATATGAATATATGTTCACAAAACTATAGTGGTCACAAATCTTATTTTTTATGACTTTGGTGTTGGGCTACCAAAGGAATCCATTACGTCTATACACAATGCCCATGACTATGTCTAATAAGTAAAACATCATGTAGAAGTTACCTCCCAATGTTTTTTATCATTATGTAATGTTTTCTCTTAGAGTCATGCTTTGATGATTTTTTTCAAAGTGTACATGTGTTCTGAAGTAGTCATTAGGTCCAGTAGGGGAGCCCAATCAAGGTACATGAATTAGATGCTCACATGGCCAAAAATATTATTTAGTAGTGTCATTCCCACATGAATTATTATCATAAAATTGGTGATGGGGATAGGGTTTTTGGCATGATCTTTCAACATCAAACTTTCCCTATGGAGAAGCCATTTCCACAATGCATGCTCTACATTTTTGGAATTTTTCGATGTAATAACCAAATTTAGGTGATAGAATATAACCCTTTGATTTATATATTTCAAAAAAATATTGATGTTTGAAAGGTAAGATTTTATCCCAGGCTAGCAAAGTTTTTCTAATTAAGAGTGCGCTTCAGAGTCTCTTAGTTTATATACTTTCACTTTTTAGTTTTAATAAGGGAGTGGAGGATAAATTAAATAAATATCAATGTAAATTTATTTGGGTTGGAATGGAAGAATGAAACAAATTTCATTTTTTTACTTGGAAAAAGGTTTGATCCAAGAAAACCTATGGCATACTTGGTTTAAGTAATTTTTACTTGATTAATAAAGCCCTCATTTCAAAGTTTGTGTGGAGATTCATTAAGTTGAACATCGTTTAGGGTAAAATCCTTTATTTTAATTATTTAGAAGGAAGGGACCCACTCTATATTCTATTATATGGACTTTTTATTTGGAGTTAACATGTTTGGAACTTCTTAATCTCAAACAAGGTGTTAATAATATCGAGTTCTAAATGGCAAATTGGCAATGGATGCATGGTTGATTTTTAGAGAGATATTTGGGTTTATAAAAATCCTATTTCTCAGAGTGACATAGGATTTCATTTGTAAGAAATCATTAAGAATAAATATTGTTTCAAACTTGTTGACTATTGGTAAGAGCTAGAAAGAGTTAAATGATGGAAGAGGTTGAGTTTGGATAACTTAAACCACAAATACACAATGAAGATTTCTAGCATAAATAACATTCTAAGAAATGTACATATTATAGGTATCAATAGAGAATATAAAATGGTCTATAGTGACTCCTTTATTGGGCATTATAAAGTTAAATCAGGTTATGACTTGCTAGTGTAAGAACCTAGGCTTAATGGCATCTAGGAGTTTTTATGGGACAAATAGCTAAGTCAAAAAATTAACTTCTACTTATGGGTGGTGGTTCAAAATGAATACTTTCAATTGACAATCTAAGAAAAATAATTTTTGTCCTAATCAATATATGTGTACTCTATGAAGAGGACAATGAATCAATTTTTCATTTTCTTATTAGCTGCTTATTTTCTTAGAAGAATTGGAGCTATTTTTTTGACAAATTTAATATCTCTTAGGTGTAAGCAGGTTGTCTAATGTAAGTGTGGTAGTATTGGGGGTAGCCATTACAAATTTACCTTCTTAATAAATGTTAAAAAATGTATTTGCCACATATCATTTGGGGTATTTAGGGAGAACAAAATAATATAATATTTAGGGGGAAGAGATGAAACAAAAAATTCATCGCTAAAAGAATTTTTGAGCACATTAAGGAAAATTATAATTATGTTCCTATTAAGAAAGGAAAAATCATTCTATAATTTGAACAAATTCTAGTTCACAACTGGAAAATTAATTCTTATGAATTGGGTAAAGTACATCCTAAAGAAGAAATTAGGAAAAGAACTAAATGAAAACCCCATTCTTTAGGCTTGATGAAGCTCAATTTTTATGGAGATTTGAAAGGGAACCTAGGACAACTAGGAGGATGTAAAATAATTAGAAATCATAAGGTCAATTTGTTTATAGCTTATGTTAGAAACATGGGTGTTAAGTCTAACCACTAGACAAAAGATCTAACAGCATTGTTAGAGATCAAATTGGAAAACAAATTCAAATTTTAAACAAGGGGGACTCTTTAAATATTTTGAACTGCTTGTCAATGAAAACTTTTGAACAAGCTTTAAAGGAAGCTATAGCTATTTTGGATTGTTTATAATAGGTTATCATAAACATACTTATAAAGAAGGAAACTCTATAGTATATTGGATCATGAATAAAGGAGTGACTGTTATGGGTCAAATGACATGGATGGACTATGAATAAGTCCCTAGGGATCCTTTTCTAAGTACAAAAGTTTAAGTAAATTCTAATGAACATACCCTTAGGAATATTAGGAAAGCCTCTATTTCATAGATTAAATATAAATTTTGGATTTTTTTGATTCAGGGAATCATATTATTTTGTTTAATTATTTTAGGTTATATTAAGAAGTGTATAGAATCCCTAAAACTTCTATTAGATGGCCTAAATACAAAACACATCATTTCTTCTCAACTCTATTTTATGAAGCCTAATTTATAGAATAGAAAAAGCCTTTGTCATCTCTATGTTTGACATGAGGAAGTTAATATTGGTTTACCTAATAGAATAAAACCAAAAATACCACTTGAAGTTAGAAAAAATGAAATAATTTGGGCAGCTCTGCATGTGGGAGGTTTTGTTGGTTTCATGGAGAAGATTGAAGGACATGATGGGCACTTTTTGATCATGTTTGTAAAATCTTGGGAGGATAGAATTGTTACTAGCAATGTTATTACTATTGATATCATAAAAGAAGTCATTGATCATGTTACTAGGCTAGATATTGAGGAAACTAAGATTTATAACTTGATGAGAGATTTCAAAAAGGATAAAGAGACATTCCTAGAGGAGGGAGAAAAATTGGAATTATTACCCAATGGTTTTGATCAAAAATCCTTACCCAAGCCATATGTAGAAAATGCTTACCATATGATGTAATATGTAACCTTATAAGGTATGTATAATGTGGTTATATGGTCTTTATTCAAGATGTTGAACTATTTTAGGCATGGTGTGTCATTCAGTATTCTTTTCATTATTCTAAAATCAATGGAGGTTTTGATCATGAAGTTCAAGCATGGAAATTATTCAACCCCAAGACATGAATGGATGATTTACCTCATATATAAATATTTTAAGGGTATGAATCAAATTAGTTCAAAACTTCCTTAACCCCAAAAGAAATATGTAGAGGATTCTCTTGTTGATATTAAAAAAATAAAAAAACTTTGGATAAAATAGCTTGGAAGTTTGAGCAGGGTTATAGAGATCAATAATAATATTGTGGAGAATAGGACCAAGCATGTGAAAAGGAATAATCTAAATCCATAGGAGAATATCAATAAATACCTTTAGAGTGATTAAAATATTATAGGGTTTAGTTAGGGGAAAAAATTAATGCAAATAAAAATGAGAGATTCAATTGGAGTTTATATTGATGTATATGATGTTAAAGATGTATCACGGGAGGGCTGGAAGGATGAAGACCAAGGAAATAAGTCAATTCAAAAATTTGTTCCATAAGCTAAGAAGGGTATGTCTAAAGATGTACCCATAGATAAAGGGGATAATTATGATAATAAGCAACCAAAATATCATAATGAGGCATTTAATAACTTGGTGACTTCTCGTAAGGGAAAGTCAAACTCAACTAATATAGCTGAATAACTTGATCTAAAAAATCTATAATGCATTAGTTTATGAGAGAGATTATGGAGATTAAAGGTAAGGTGAATTCCCTAGAGAATGAAAATATAATGTTGAATCAAATCTCTTAGGCCAAGGAGGATGATTAGTAACTTCATAATCTCTTATTTAGAGTGGAGATTTTAGGATAAGAAAATGAGAAAGTTCATAACAATATTAGTTTTTTAGTGAATTACATCAAGGCTGCTATGCATGAGGGTACTCAAAATGTTGAAAATATTTGATCCCACCTAGAGGATCTATTTGAGACTAAAATAGTTGGCAAAGGGAAAGGTAAGTAGGGTCAATATAGTGTTTCAAAGAACATCATGGATATATAAAAATAGTTGAATTAGATTGATACAAACATTAAAAAGATGAAAACTTGTTGGGAGGATGTTTTTGGTAGTTTAGATTCAAACTAGGCCTTAGTTTCTTTCATTGTTCATTGTTGGTTTCGAGGTTGTATTTTGATTATCTCTAGGCCTTTTTGGTCTTTTTTATTTTTTGGTCTTTGGTATACCTTGGTATCTCTTTTATTTTTACTTCTCCTAGTGTTTGGGGACCCTAGTTTAATAAAATCCCCCCTTTAACATGAATAAATAAAATTGTATGTAACTCATAAGTAAAATTTGTAATGGGTAGGATCAAATACCTATTAAATTATTCACTTTAAATGTACACAATAATAGTGTTATTGTTGACATAATGAAGGTATCCTCCATCCATGACTCTCCCTTCATAGAAGAGGCCCCATATTAGATCAATGCATGACATCACCTTTGACATTATGGCTACATAGTTTATGGCTTGACATTTGGAAGGGAGTAAATCCTTCCCTAATTGTTTATCTTTAGATGTAATGTATTCTTCTAGTGAAAATAAATATATGTTATCTACTACTTTTCACAACATTGAATAATTTACATATCTTCTACTGAACATAATAGCTTAAAATAAAGTGTCTAAGTACTCTATAAAATTCTTCATTGAGGACCTAAATGGTCATAGGGATGTTTTATAAGACTTAAATGATGATACCATGGTGATAATAATAAGTATTGGTACGTTTCAAGCTTTAAATAATGGCATATACTCACTAAACTATACTTCACAAATCACAAATCACTCTTGATAGTAATTTAGGGATTTTAAATCACTTAAGGTTGAAGTCTACTTGAACTCAAACATGGAATGATGTGAAATTAGTTGGGGGATCCATGTAAATATATATTCTAAATTTATTTATAGTTCATAACCCATTACTCATTAATGTATATGATCTTATCACCTTCATTCAATACGAATTTGACCATCCTGTCCTAGTGTACATACCACTTAGGATGACTTTTCATTTGGGGTGCCACTGTATAGATTTATTATTTGTCCATGTGTCATTATATAACCCAGTGAATAGATGTCAAACTTTTATTTTAGTTAGAAAGACTCTAAAGTGTAAAATTTTCTTCAAAAATATTCACTCCCAAAGTTTCTGAAACAATTTTTTTTGAAACAAAGTTACTGATGACTCACTTGTTAAAGGAATCCTTCCAATGAAAAGTTCCAAAATAAAAGTTTTTGAACCTAAGTCCCTAGTATGAAAGTTTTGAAAAAAAATTTTCCAAAACGAAATTTACTGACATCAAAGTCTCTGATAAGAATATTTTTGAAGAGAATGTTTCTTAAGTGAATGTTTCTAAAGCAAATCTTTCTAAAACAAAGTCATCGACATAAAACTTTATAAAATAAAAGTTCCTAAAGATTAAGTATCTAATGAATAAGCTTCAAAAGAGGCAAGGCCAAAAAAAATCTACTAATGAAAACCTATTGAAGTAATTATTGAAAAAGTAAATCTTCTTGAAATTAAAGTTACCAAAGAGAATGTTTCTAAAGTATATGTTTTCAATGAGAAAATTTCCACAGAGAATCTTTCCAAAGAGAAATTTCTAATGAAAGCTTCTAAAATGGAATTTTACTAATGACTAAATGATATGAAATAAATCAAATTAAATACTTTTCATTTAAATCCATTCTTTCCATCCTTTTCATTGATCAATTAGTCTAAATAGGTGTTCCCAAATGAAAAAGTATAGAAAAAGATGACTCAATGTTAAGAGTATAAAATTTATATAGATAATATAAGTATTATAACCCCAAAAAAACATAGGTACCCTTTTGATATATTCATTATTTACAAAAAATAAAAGGGGGTCAACACATTTAAAAGAAAAATATAGAGTTGGGTGTGTTTAATACAATTTTTAATGTCAAGATAAATGCTAGCAATTAGGCACATAGATAGCTGACCAAAATTGAGTATCAAAAGTTGAGTATAACTACTATATGATGAATAAATGATATCCATCATCACATATAAAACTAGGAGGATGCATCATATACATCATGGCATAAACAAATGAGAAATCTAAGTAATAAACCAAACACACATATATAGAGCACATGCAAAATGTAGTCATATAAAATGTCCAAATTAATAATTTGAGTGTGGTTTGTGACACCTTATCCATAATTAATTCTTATATACTATTGTGACAATTTTAGACACTTTTTTGCTCATTACCAATCATCATTGGCCTTCCAAACAGTTATTATAGATTAGCTAGAATCTATTTCCTAAGCCAATCCTATGTCCCTAAGTCCTGAGCCTATAGGACAGGAGTTCCACACCTAAAATAAAGCATCAAACCCTAGGGTGTCCCATTTTTTGTGCTCCTATCCTTTTTAAATTTGAGCCCAAACTATTATTTTCATCTAATTCATATTCTTCATTATGTTGGCCTAGTGTGAATACATCTAACCCATGACTAATTATTCCATATAAAAGCCCATCCAAAGTTGATTTACAAGGGAGGTGTAAAATATTATAAATCAATAAAGAATTTAAGAAAACTACTAAGGCAAAATTTCTTATTCTCTATAGACAATCACCCAATATAACTAAGAACACACCAAAACATTCATACTAGTCCCTACCCACCTCAAGCACTCTCAATTTGGCATTTTTACATTTGCATTACATTATTAAAAAAATCACATTAGGTGGGAGAACTACATATGGCTTGATCCCTCTTTAGAGTATTAGTATATAGGTAGCATGCCCACACAAGGAGTGTTGATCACATGTTAAGTGCATCTTACACACACTAACCCCACCTTTTCAAGCGATTCAAATCCCATTTATCAAGTATGATAGAGGGTTAGGGTTTGAATATTAAAAAATATCTATAGTGATCTCTATCCACATTTAGCACTCAAAATTTCATAGGCAAGCTCACATAGGAATAATGTAAAAAACCCAAAAAAATTAGGTCTTTTTGACCAGCTTGGACAATAGCAACAAGAGTGGACAATATCATTGGATCATGAAGTATCATGTTTTTGATGTTCCTATCCTTTCACAAAATGAAAGATAGATCCAATTTCATGATAGTGTCTTAGTCCTACATAGGCAATTTTAGCCTTTGTCTTAGTTGTCTCAATCTAGTTTTAAGCTAAGTTATATTTCTTGTTATTTGTAGCTATTTTGAGAAATGTAAAAAAAGATAAATAAATTAGACAAATTAGTACTATAATTATTGCAATATTATTTATTAGTTTATTAATCCAACCCCTTAATTAAAATATAAATAAAATTCTATTAGTTTCAAATGATTTAAATCATTTGGTGAACCTGACTTACTTTATTTGCACACAAAAACCCTAGAAACCCTAGGGAAAATTCCTTACTAATTTTTTTAGTGTTTTTTAAAAAAGTTTCCTACATATTTAAATCAAAATTTCCATAACAATATAAAAAATTTACCACATTAATTTTTCAAATTATTTTTTTCAAACCCTAGCTAAATTTACTAGGTCCCTTTACTTCTTGAGGTATCACCTTACATGTTTGTGAGATTTGTATCCTTTTTATGCATATTCTGGTTTAGTGGTTTTAGGACTTTAAATTTACTTTATTTAGTACTTTCCTTCCATCAAATTTTTCTTATTACAACCTATTAAAAAAAATCAATCCATTTTCAATTTATTTTTCAACTTTAACAATGGCCCAATTTATCAATTTTGATGAAATTGATAAAAGGGAAATCCAAGACCTTACAACTAAACATATTGATATACAAGATGATATGATTAAAATAATACAATAATAAAAATAAAAATCAAACAATGGTCAATCGTCTCAAACCATAAGACAACTAGTAATAAATGACACTATGAGGGAAACTATGTCTTAACAACCCCCTATGACTAGTACATCTTTGTCTCCCAATGTGGCTACCTTTTTGAAAGAGATAAAATATATTAAATCCAAGGTGATACATCTTGATAAATATTCCTCTAGACTAACATATGATTTGTATTCATTTTTTCTACTTCATACACCACTGTCATGTCATATTACTTCTACACCCTTACCACTAGGTTTTGTTCAAACCAAACTCACTTTGTAGGATGGCAAGGGAGATCCAAAGACACACTTTAAATATTTTGATATATCTTGATTATAATATGTGCCAAATTATTGGCTATTAACCAAGATATTTCTATGGAGTTTAAAGAATTATGCTCTATAATGATTTTTTAGTCTGTCAAATCAATCGATCGACATACTCAATCCTTTAGCTGACATGTTCCTAGATCATTTAAGCATTAACATAGGTGATAAGGCTTCTTATGCCAAATTTTCATAATAGAAACAAAGGTTAAATTATTATCTTACATATTATTTTCTTCAATATAATACTATCTTGGCTAAAATGACTAGCCCCATGTCCAATTAAGAATTACAAGATTTCTTCAAATAGAGTCTTTACTAGCTTTACATGAGTCAATAATGTTCAAAAAAATTTGTTCCTTCATTGAGTTATGTCATACACAAAAGGAAAGGTAAGACAAATTAATTTCAATGGGAAAACTCAAGTACACAAGCACATGAGAAAAAACAAACAAGAGTAATGGTAATATCCCATAAAATGTAAAGGTTAATGATAGTAAAAGTCAAAATCAACCTATAGTTAATGTAAGTTTTGATCCCCCTCAGTGAGTGCTTTTATCAGTACCTCCTTGATGAGCCTTTATCAATCTACTAGTATCTCCAACCAGAGTCTTACATTAGCTATTAGAATGAAATATCATATCTCTCCCTCCTATTTTGGAAGTTGATACAACACATCCTCTTACATATGGATATAATCATAATGCATTTTATGATTTTCATAGGGCTCTAGGCCACATAATGAACAAATGCATTAGTTTGTAGCATAAGATACATGACTTGATAAATGTCAACTTTATTGATCTTGGAACTCTATTTTATCCTCCATAGGCAAAGCAAACACAAGACAAAGATCTAAAAAAAATTAGATCCTTTCCTACAATATTCTAAACAAGAGACAAGGGACACATAAAGTGTTCATCATGACTATCATGCACACCCTCCACCAGCTACATGCAAGGCACATTTAGTTGAGTCCCATCCTTTGATCAACATGATTGGTGTGTATAATTCTAGATTTCTAGCTAGACCTTGCATCTTCTTATTAAAGAAGGAGATAGTTGAAGATGATTCAGATTACCATTCACTCTTTATTAGAAATTATATTTATCATCATCCCATTCATAGTGTTCTCATAGATAATGGATCTAGTGTGAACATGTGTGCTATGATGTTACTATAACATTAGGGATATTCAGAGAAGGATATTAACTTTACAGACATAGTTATCAATGGATCTAGTTAGAATATACAGAGTTCATTATGTGAGATTGTACTTCCTATATAGGCTGGTCCAACACATGTGGCCATAACATTTATTATAGTTCCCAGTGTAGGAGTCTTTGATATGTTACTTTTTTCACCATGGATTCATAAAATTCATGCAATACCTTCTATAGTTCATACATGCATGAAATTAATTCTAGATAATTAGGTTATTATAGTTGGTTGAGTTTCATATGAGTTAGCACTCCCCACTTTAGAGACATATCCTACTTTTTAATCACTATTTTTAGCTCCTCCACTAGTTATAGTTTTAAATCTAGTTGAGATTAAGACATAGCTAAGGCCTCCCTCACCAACATCAAGAGTTTATACACTTCCATAGAGGCCTCTATTAGAGCAATCATGACATCAGTGATAGTTTTAAGACTCTTGATAGTTTCCAACTATAGTATTCACACCCAAGTTAGTATCATTGTGGTCTCATTCCTACACACATAGAGAACACTTTCAGAGAGCTTCTTCTACTACTAGATGGCTCCCTAATAACCCTATAGTTGTATCCACTTCTCAGAGTTATAGAGGGACTCCATGGTTGATTTCCACTATATATATTTCAAAGCATTTATAGTATACATAGATTTTAGAGTCACAATCTCAACCCTTCCATCATCCTTCATGATCATGCTTGATTTCTCTCCTTGATAAAACACACCATGATAGGGAGTCTCTTATGAGATTCATCAATTAGTATCATTTCTTCTCTATATTTTATGTACATAGATTAGTTTAAATTACATGTACATAGTTTATTTAATCTTTTCTATACATATCATATTTAAAAATACAAAAACAATACAAAATTTTAAAAATAACAAAAACATTTCAACTATATGCATCATCCATGCTTTACATTTATATTACCATGTTAAACTTACATTTTATTGTTCTGTGTTGTTTTTTTTATTTATCTACATTACCATACTTCACTTAATCTTCTTTGAGTGTGTGTAGTGACATCCAAATCCTTTATTATGTCACTCTACCCACTGAGGGTGCATCCTATTTCTACATTCAAGACATACATCGACACATCTACCCATTAGGGGAATCTTCTACATGACTACACCATCCAAGTTATGTCATTCCTATACCACAGACTCTAGTTATCATGACGATGTACATTACTTACTAGCTTACATAGATCACTCTATCAACCTTCACTAGTATATAACACTTGTGTATTTCTTATCATATACCTAGTCTTCTACTCCATGTTTTGCATACTTTCACTTCTCACTTTGATTATTTAGATGAAATAGTATTTCCATCTCTTACATGTTTTAATTTATTGATTTGAGTAGCTATATGTAATTTCATTTATTATTTCCTATTTTATCTCTTTTATGTGTCTTAGGGCATTTGTCAATGTCTTTTTATTTTACTCTTCTATGTGTTTGTGTCCCTCATGCCAACCTTGCTTTTTTTCAATTATAAATGCATGTGGACATATGGACATGCCTTATATGTTTACTTTCCTAGTTTGAGTGACATGTTCCCATGTCCCTAGTTTGTTTGGTCCCTTGGCCACTTTTATGTGCTTATTACTTCTTGTCTTGTGTGTTTGTAATGTCATGATTCACATCATGAATTATGTTGCTTTCTTGGATGCCATGATATACATCATGCTCCATCACTCCTTGAAAACTAACAACTAACATTTCTAGTTTCAATTTAGTATACTACACATGCTATTACATTGTTACACCTATCTAGGGATACCCCTACTAATATAATAATATCCAATATAAACTATGATATATCTTGAGACCTCTTTCTAATTATCATTGCTATATCATGTATTTCATAACATAACACACATGCAAGGCTATTTATTATAAGGGTGGTCATTAAGGGGTGTTCATTCCTACCCTAAAAAGGGGAAAATAAATAGGGGTTTTGTCATAAAGATTAGAGCCTTCTATTAGTCAAAAATTATTTTTAGAAGACTCAAAATAATAACTAGAACCCAAACTAGGTAGAATAGACCAAGAAAATATTGATGAACACAAAAAATTGATTACAAACAATAAAATATAAGAGAACCATACTTAGACTATAGTGTTAGACAACAAAGTGTCTTGTTTTTGGTGCTCCTATCCAAGCAGTTCCAAGCAGTAAAAAATCTAGAATTTCAATAAATAGACAAAAAGGTAAGATTAGTTACAATTTTATCAGCTATAGTTTAGTTTACAATTAGTAATTTTAGTACAAATTTTCTCAAAGTATCTTGATATAGGGGCCATCATGCAAGACATGATGGATCTCACTTCTAGTTTTAGATTAGATAGTTGGTATAACTTCCAAATCATAATCCATGTTACAAATACCAATAATCAAGGGAAATGTGCACATCACATTTTCCTTCTTTTCTTTTTAGTTCATTACATAACCTAGGTATTCATTATAGTTATGTTCCTTATTCCATCTATAGGAGGTTGGCATCATTTCAGACTGAATTTCATATAAGCCTAGTTCCTAGTTTTGAAATGGATTTTATACAAGCCTAATCTTCACCTTTCAGATTGGGTAAATCTATAAACATTAGGTTATTCATGCCACATTTCCATATTACAGATCATTCATGGGCATAAGAATCCATTTCATATGACACACATTCATATCGGTACTAGTTCATAGATTCACTTAGTGGGAAATGATGGAACCAAAGGACTAGCTAACCTTTGTATTCTTGAGCCACCTACGTAGAGGGATTGAATACATATCTAAACATTGATTAGCACACGCATGATCACATAGCTTCACTTAATGGGTGATGATGGAGCCAAAGGGATAACATTTGTATTCTTGAAGCATTCTTTCGTAATTGAGTACTTAGCTCCATTATTGATATTAATTTTGGTATAACACATACCCATCATTACTCAACATTAGTCAACATCACTCAAAATCACTCAACATCATTCAACATCACACATCTTCATAGGCTTCACCCTTGTAGGTAAGTTTAGTTATGCTTTCTACTTTTCCTTTATCCTAGTATTTCACTTCTCTACATTATTAGAATAAAGGTGGGGAAAATGTAGTCATATAAAATGTCCAAATTAGTAGTTTGAGTGTGGCTTGTTGACACCCTATCTATAGGTACTTTTTGTATGCTATAGTGACACTTATAGAAACCTTTTTGCTAATTTTCAATCATCCATAGCCTTACAAATGGTCATTATAGCTTAGATACACTCCATTTCCTAGGCCAATCCTATCTCCCCAAGTCTTAAGACTATTGAATAAGAGTGTCATAACTAGACTATAGTTTCAAACCCTAGGGTGTCATATTTTTAACACAACTATCCATTTCCAATTTGAGCCCAAAAAGTCATTTTCATCTAATTCCTATTATTCATTATGTGGGCCTAACATGGATACATCTAACCCATTACAAATAGTTCCCTATAAAATCCCATCCAAACTTAATTTACAAGGGAGGTGAAAATCTTATAAAGCAGGTAAGAATACAAGCAAACTAGTAAGTGAAACTTTCTTATTCTCTACATACACTTACCCAACATAGCTAAAAACACATTAAAACCCTCATACCAGTCCTTAGCCACCTCAACCACTCTTAATTTGGAATTTTCACTTCTATATTACACTATTTCACAGACCACATTATGTGGGAGAACTACATATGGCTTGATCCCTCTTCAGAGTATTGGTATGTAGGCAACATTCCAACACAAGTGGTGTGGATCACATATTCAGTGCATCTTACACACACTAAGCTCCCATTTAAAGTGATTCAAATTCCATTAGATATTAAAACATTTCTACAACAAGCTCTATTAAAATTTAACACTCAAAATTTCACATGTAAACTCACACATGAATAATGCAAATAACCTAGAAAATTCATGTCTCTATGACCAATTTGGAAAATAAAAGTAGGAGTGGAAAAAAATGTTGGACCCAAAGTGTCCTATTTTTGGGGATCCTATCCTTTCACCAAATGAAATCAAGATCTAGGTTCATGACACTGTCCTAGTCCTACACAGCTATTTTTAGCCTTTGTCTTAGTCATCTTAATCTAGTTTCAAGATAAGTTAAATTAGTCATTTACTGCTATTTTTATAAAGGTAAAAAAGATAAATAAATTATACAAATCAAGAATGAAATTATTAGAATTTTATTTACTAATTTATTTATCCAAATGCTTAATTAAAATAGGAATAAAATTCCATTATTTACAAATAAGTTATATCATAATGCATGCAAGGCACATAAAATGGAAGGACAAGGGGCCACATACAAGGGACATGTTAAAATTTTATTCCCATGTAAATAATTACACATATTGACATGCTTAACTGTCCTCACATGCATATGTCCATATAATGAAGGACTAGAGGCATACTTAATGACATATTCAAATGTCCTCTACCTAAATAAACATACACCAGTATATGTTCAAATTTTCCCATATGCATAGAACCAAGTAATGAAGGCTTATAGTTACACACATAATGACATATTTAATAGTCTTCAATTGAATAAAACACACACACAATACATGATGAAACTAATCATTAATGAATATGTATTTGATCAGCATAAGGAAATCAAAACATAATAAGGTTTAGTAACTTGAATACCTAGAAGTTATCACTAGGTTAGTATATGATCAATATCAATAGATGTGATCTAATTAAATAACTGAGTTGTGAGCAATAATTAAAATCCATAGAAGGATAAAACATGTGTATGATATACTCATAATGGGATTGTTGGTATGTATACATAATGTAAAAATTCATGTGTGTGATTTGGGTTTTATAAATGACATCATTTGGTGACTAGGACAATACTCGGGTAATAGGAAAATAGAGTGATGCACTACTATTTATATAGGGTTTTGTTTTCTAAATGTATTTGGTGTCTATAATAACTAAATGACCTATAACAGAGTCTAGGGATGGAAATATGTATGCTATACAATCATTCATGTCTACACATTTAAAAAATATGATATAAAAACTAAATATAAATATATAATGAGTATTATGTGTATAAAAATAATATTTTTAAACTTTTTCATTTATGGATGCATTCTCTCTTGTAGAAATATATTGAATTTCAATATCTCTACATTCACACCTTCAAGGGCGAACCAACAAAGGGGAGTAATAACATTCTTTATTTACAATATTATAGTCTAAATCTATCATGCATAATTCTCTATACAAAATTCTAGTTAATTGATATATGTAATCATATAAAATTCAAAATTGGATGACTTAGGTATGGATAATGACACCCAATCCATATGCCCTTTTTATTTCTCACACAACCCTTCTTGATTAGTCTTTCACTGATTCCTAGTCATCTATAGCTTTTTGGACTACGCTTTTTGAGACATAGGCAACCCTCTCATGCCCATATCTACTCCCCTAGGTCTCATTCACTTAGGAAAACAATACCCAACTTGGATAAGAGCACTAAAACCTAGGGTGTACTAATTTTGGCACTATTGTCCAAGTTCAAAATTATTCGTATAAGTCAGATTCTTTTGGATCCTTATCCTTTTCTTTATCATCCTAAGACAAATTAATTTAACCCATGATCATTAATTACCCTAGAAAAGGCCATTCAAAGTCAATTTAGAAGGGTTGACACTCATTTATAAGAAAGAATCAATAATAAAAGTGAGTACACTCAATAACTCTTCCCTATTCTCTACATACATCGTTATAAGATTATTTCAAGCCTATTCAAGCACTCATACTAGTCCCAAGTCATCCAAAGTACATCTAATCTTTCATATAGTGGCATAAATTACACATTATTTCACCAAACACTTAAATAAGAGAATTACATTAGCTTGAAGCCTCTTTGGAGTATTGGTATGTAGGCGACATGCATACACATGGGGTGTGAAATGCATCCAATGTATCCTTTTCAAAATAACTCCTTTTATTCTTTCCCTAAGTTTTAATTAAAGTTAAAGAATTAAGACCTCCTAAGGCTTTTAAAGATTAAATCAGACACATAGTGAGATTTACAAGCTTCTAGGCCTCAAATTTCATAGACAAGGTAACACAGACCTATCAGATAGTAGCTAGAAAGTTTTTAGCCTCAAGAAAACAACACCAAAATAGGACTATAGCACTGGATATGAGGGTGTCCATTTTTGACACTCTTATCTAACCTAGAAAATAAGTTTAGGAACTTATTCCATCCTATTTTCCAATCTAGGTCCTCTAGTATCAGACTTTGTCTCAATCCAGATCAACTAGAACAAGTTAAGTTCAAATTTATCTCACATACTACTATATTTCAAAAAAGAGCAAAAGATTATCTATTTACACAAATTATTAAGTCAATTAAACAATATCTATTTATTTAAATTGTTTATACCCTTTACTTAGTAGTTAAACACTTGATTTACTAAAAAAAGAATAAAACATTTGGTGAACCCAACTTACTTCAAACTTTTGCACAAAAACCCTAGAAACCCTAGGGATAATTATTTTTTATTGTTTACCATAATTTTGTAGTTTTTCTTGAATTTAAAAATTACTAATATATCAATTCATTGAAAAAATAGCACATATTTTTTTAAAACCCTAACTTGCACATAATTTGTCCTTTTTGCATACAAGCACATTCAACACACTAGGAAAAACATATTGCTAATTTTAGAAATATTCTCTAATTTTTCCTAAATTTTCCAAGTAAAATTCTACAAATTTTGTCTAAATTTTTCAAATTATTGCACTAATTTTTAAAAAATTCCTTCAAAACCCTAGTTTCATCAAATACATTCTCAATTATTTTTTAGTACTTTTCTCATCATTTTCTAAAAATTTAATTGCATATCGAACTCAAAAAATCAATTCAAAAATCAAAGACTTTTGCATAAGTATTTTTTAAAAATCCTTAGTTACATATAGTAGCTCTTCGTTTACTTTTCAAGGCATCACCTTAAGCTCATATAAATATTACAAAAATGATGCTCATGTATTTACAAACTAGTCTTACATTTCTTTAAAATAATAAAGATTCCATATTTAGTCTTATCATGTACATGACTGATGAAGTTTATCATATGTTAGTACAAAGTTTTATTATTTGCATTCCATGTCTATTTTTCATTGTGTAGGATGATGTTAAGAAATTTATTCTTAACTATGTAAAACCATTTCCTACATCACCTCACTTAGATCCCCTTCCCTATATCAATTCATGTTGCATGGTCCATTTCACTCTTCCTCAAGTAACTACCTATAACTAGAGAGCCTAGTTGACACCCTTTATCCCTCCACCTCCTTGACCTATCAATTATATTCACTCTCTTCTCATATCTATTAATACTCTTATATGAATTGTATATACTATAGTTAGAGCTATTCCCTGACATGCTACTATGCATCCTCCACCTACACAAGAATCCCATCACCCTACTATTTTAATCGATCCTAGACCCAACCCACCCACACAAGTAGATTTGAACAAGTCATATGACATTGTCGATTAGTTTCCAAACACTCCAACTAAAATTTTTGTGTTATAACCTCTTCATAAATCTGATGTATTCAAGGACATTCTTTATCAGGCACTCACGTAGACTTTTTTGCTTATTGATTCAGAACCTTCTTATTTTGCATTAGTTGTCAACACTTTAAAAACTATAGAAGATGCAATTTATTTTGATAGTAAGGACATGGCTTCTTAGATAGTTATTGATTAAAAAAAAATTCTATTCATATAAGTAAAAGTCAAAACCAGTATAATCAAGAGAGTTCTTATTGATAGTGGTTTTGAAATAAATTTATGTAATATCACATTCTTATAGGTAATGTGTGTAGATTTGGAATCAATGTCAAAAACATAAAATAACATTTGAGGGTTTGATGATATACCACAACAAAAATTGGGTACTATTACTTTAGATATCATGGTGGGCCCAAAAACCCTCCCAACACATTTCCAGGTCATGCCAAGTTCACTTCACTATAATATTTTGCTTGGATGACCCTAGATACATACTATGGGTGTTATCCCTTTCACTCTCTATTATATTAAGTTTATCCATGAGGGATATCTATACACATATCCAAAATATAACTAGTCATTCAGATATTATCAACTTATATATTCATCTTCAACTATTTCATTAGATGGGACTCCATATCTCAAAGTATAGCCACCACCTCATAGCATTTCTCTTAATCTAATACATGCATATAAGGTTGGTGAGACTATAAATTCCCACACCACTCCACTATAATTACACCATCAACACTAGCTCTTTTTCCAGTCATAGTAGCTTCTACCATTCCAACTACTCCATCAGTCACAGTTCTAACACCTATTACACATCCACCATCATTGATAGTAGTACCATCAATTATAGTTGATTTCATAGTTACTACATTGATTATATATATCTTGGCATCAACACCTTCTAATACTATAACTAAGGAGACTCCTATAAAATAATTACCCCTTGTGGTATATTCAAAGTTACCATATGTACATGATGTTGCTATAGATTCACAAGCTTCTTCAGATGATGATACAACACCCACACTCACATATGACTATTTGTGTGGATTTATCTTTACACCAATCAGCCCAAGAGATTATTGAGATGACTTTAGAGCTCTCATCCCACATCCCACATCACTTTTATCATCTCACACTATACTCTAAGGATATGTTCCACACTCATGACCATAGATAGATCACTTGGCACATATAGTTCATATGATTACTTCCATGGATATAAAGCCAAATACTTGAATTTAGGTATGTAAAAAACAACGTCATCCATAGTTTATGTTATAGATATTACTTGATCATGGATTGATTACATAACCTATAATATGACATAGATCTATCATTAGATTGTCATATCAGGATAGTTTCCCATTTCATACTTTTCATAAGATTACATGCCATGATATAAATGCATGTATATATTTACAATAGAGATTGAATAAGCTACACAATCAAGTTATTATTCAACTTATAACACCACTAGTGGGACTAGTGCCACCACTTCCACTAAAGTCATTTACTAGCAAGTCTAAACATCCCAAAGCATATTCAACACCTCCACAACTAGAACAACCTTCAGTTCACCTCTGACACAATGACACCATGAACATAACATATATATCATATGATGATACTTACGATTATGATCTTGATGCATTTTATGATGCCCATGATCCTTTCCTCCATTTACATCCCTAGTAGGCTCCATCCTTGGATTCTTTCCCTCCTCTAGCTTAATCTTTTTATCATTTTGTATATATTATTTTATTTACATACTTGTATAAAGTATTTTTCTAGCATTGATTGTACATAATTTCTTTTTCACTAATTATACATATCTTATATTAATAAAAAACAAAAACAATACAAAAGTTTCAAAACACAAAAACATTCAAATATATCAAAAACACTAAAAACATTTCAATTATACTCATCATCCATGCTTTACATTACTAATGTCATGTTAGGACTTCAATCTATTGTTACATGCTATTTTATGTCTATTTTATACATTCCCATGCTTCACTTGATCTTATTTGAGTGTGTGTTATGACATCTAGCTATTTGATTGTTTTACTCTACCCATTGAGCAAGAATTTCTACTTCAACATTCAAGACACACATTATTATAGACACCCACTGGGGGCATCTTCTACATGAATACACCATCCAGGTTATGTCATTATTACACCATACACTCTAAGTTATCATACTAATGTACACTAATTTATATCTTACACATAATAGTATATTGATATTTCACTAGTATCTATTACTTGTGTATCTCTTACCATATACCTAGTATTGTACTAAACATGTTTTTCTACTCTCACATTTGCTTTTATTATTTAGATGTGTTTGTATCTTTCCAATTCTTACATTCTTTCTCTAATTTCTTAGCATAGCTTGTGTGATTTCATTTCCCATTCTAGTTTGTCTTCTACTTGTGCCTTAGGACATTTGGCCATGTCCTTTGCTTCTATCATGTGTGTGACTTAGGACATTTGCCAATGTCCCTTATTTTTACTCTTATATATGCCTATGTCCGTTTTTACAACTTTACTTGTTCATGTATATGTGTATGTGGCATTTGAACATGCTTTGCATGCTTGTCTTCTAGTTTGAGTGATATGTGTACATGTCCCTTGTTTACATGGACCCTTGGCCATCCTTGAACGCTTTTTGATTACTACTTGATTGTTTATTTAATTCTCATTATGTGTAATGCCATGATACATATAATTCATTTATCTTTATTTTTTTGACCCCATGATGGACATCATGCTTCATCCTTCCAACTAACAACTAATAACTAAACAACTAACATCTAACATTTCTAGGTCAATAGTTTAGGTATGCTTTCACATTTTTATATATATCTAGGCATATCCCTATTTATATAACAATATAACAATAAAAACATTACTATATCCAATGATATGTTTTAAAATATATATGTTATATCATATATCAATACAACTTAACACACATGCAAGACTCTTTTCTTCTAAGGTCAATAATTATAGGTTCATCATTCCTACCCTCAGAAGTGGGGGCATCAAAAAGGGCTTTTTCACAAATATAAACCTATTAATATTCAAACCAATAATACTTATAACACTTATAATATAATATAGACATCAAAATAATCAAATCATGGTAAAAAAATAGTGAAAATTTCATATCAGCATTTAGTTTTCACACCAAACAATAGTGTTAGAAATGGATAATAATGCCAAACATAGGGGTGTAAACATTTTATAACTATTTTCCAAGAAAGAAAACACTCATGGTTTCTAGGAAAAGGAAAAAACTTTAATTTAGGGATAGATTTTTCTCCCAGATTAGTTAGATTCAATAGTTTTAGCATAGTTTTCTCAGATACAAAGGGTTATCATGTGCATCATGATGTTTTTCACTTATAGTTTACATTAAATAATTGGCATAGATTAAAAATTATAATCCATGTTATATACATAAATTATTTTTGGAAATTTACATGGCACATTGATCTTCTTTTATTTTTGATTTCATTTTATTCTAGGTTTCTTAGCAGTTGCATGCCTTACTCCATCTATAGTTGGTTGGCATCACATTTAATTTGAACTTTCATACAAGTTTAAATTTTTGAGTGCCCAAGTTTGATTTAATATAATCCTAGTACATTAGTTTAGAGTGGATTGTATACAATCCTAACCTTCATATTTTGAAATGGCTAATAGTGGCCTAGTTTCAAACACACATGTGGCTATCCAAGCCACATTGTTAAGATTTTCAACATAACCATGGGGTCCATGATCCATTCATATGACATATATTATATAATAGTATCACTTAATAGCTTCAATTAATGGATAAATGATGGAGCTAAAGGGCCAACCTATTTATTCTTGAGCCACCTATTTAGAGGGATCAGACACAATCCAGACATTGATTAACACATACATGATTCATTAACTTCACTTAGTTGGTGATGATAGATCTAAATGGATAGCCTTTGCATTCTTGGGCCACATTATATGGAATTGAGAACTTATATCCATTCAAAATATTACTCTTGATTCAATGCATACTTGAGACAATTGAGCATCACAATAGGTTTTATATTGGTTTGCATACTCAGTGAGGTGTATTCATTCATTCCTTTCTCTTCCTCTTACTTAGTTTTGTACATTATTATTTTAGATATAACATATCTATTAATAAATAATTTAATTTATGTTTTCATTTATATATTCACACTTCATAACAAGCTCTCTCCCTATGCACAATCTATCATCACAATGAGTTCACACTTTATAGCATGCTCTCTATGCACATCCAACATCACACAACCTCATGAGATTCTCCCTTATAGGTAAGTCTAAGTATGTTTTTTTTTCCTTCATCCTAGTATTTCACTTTATTCCATCACTAAAATAAAGTGTGGGGGGGCGGGTAATGTAGTCATATAAAATCAAAAATTGGATGACTTAGGCATGCCTAATGACACCCAATCCATAGGTACTTTTTCTTTCTCACATAACCCTTCTCAATTAGTATTTCATTGATTCCCAAGCATCCATAACTTTTTAGACTAATATTTTTGAGACCCAGATATCCCTCTTAGGGTTAGGTATATTACCTCAAGTCTCATCCTCTTAGGACAATAGCACCCAACTTGGATAGGAGTACTAAAACCTAGGGTGCCATGATTTTAGTGCTATTACCCAAGTTCAAAATTACTCCTAATAGTTGCATTCATTTGGATCCTTATCCTTTTAATTTTTAACCTAACATAAATTCATTTAACTCATTATAATTAATTACCCTATAAAATTCCATTAAAATTCCATTTATAAGGGTTGGCACTCATTTATATTTAAGAATCAAGAATACAATCAAGTACACTCAAGCACTCTTCCTTATTATCTGCATATAGCCTTCCAAGATTATTTCAAGCCTATTCAAGCACACATACTAGTCCCAAGTCATCTAAATTACAACTAGTTTCATTTCTAGTAGCATACATCACACATTATTGAAGTAAATACTTAAATGAGAGAGATACATTATCCTGATCCCTCTTCAGAGTATCGGTATGTAGGCAACATGCTCACACATGGGGTGTGAAGTGCATCTAGTATATCATGTTCACACTAATCCCTTTTCTTGTTTCCCTAGGTTTCAATTAAATTTCAATCATTACGAGCTCATAAGGGTTTAAAATATTAAATCAGACACATAGTGAGCTCTACAAGCTTTTAGGCCTCAAAATTTCATAGACAATGTAACATAGACCTGATGAATAGAATTGAGAAAGCTTTCAACCTCAGAACAAAAGCATCAAAATATGAATATAACACTAAATAATAGGGTGTCCATTTTGAGTGCTCTTATCCAACCCAAAAACAATGTTTAAGAACCTATTACAACCTATTTTATAGTCCATATCCTCCAGTATCAAACTCCATCTTAGTCCAGCTCAACTAGAATAAGCTAAGTACTAATTTCTCTGACATACTAATATATTTAGAAAAAGGAAAAATATTTTATATTTACACAAATTAGTGGGTTAATTAAAGCATATCTATTTACTTATTTACATTGTTTATACCTTTTATTTAGTTAGGAATTAAACACCTAATTTCCTAAAAAAAGAATAAAGCAATATGTTATACAATATCCCTCCTAAATATCCCTTAACTAATCCAATCCCTTTATTTTCCAACTATATCATCTTTTGTTAATGAAGTGTATTCTAATTCCTAAAAAATATTCAAACTATGTCATCTTTGGTTGACATAGTTCTAAGAGTCATCGTACACACTTGACAACTAGGTTTGACTAGGGTGTCCTATTTCTAGTATAAATGGTATCTTTTAAACTACATCAAAGAAGGTTGATATTATTGGATAAATTTTTTAAGGGTTTATGATCATTATAAACTATATATATATATATATATATATATGTCTTGTTTCAATATTATATAGAGGAATATACATTTTTAACTATAATTACTCATAATTCTGCTTTATTCTACATTTAAGAGAAGTTATTTATTATATTTTTTCTCTGAGGGAAACATCTTATCTTTATATTATTAGATGAAAATAACATAATTATTTTATCTTATATTTTATTTCTAGCATTTTGATCCATAAAACCATAATAACTTATTTCAAAGCACCATTAGCCAAGAGAGAGATTGAGGCTCGATAGGTTCTATTAAAGGTAAGTATTTCTAAGGTTATCTCTTTAATTTAGTAGATAGATATTACATAATCAAAAGTTTTTATTTTATCAATCCCTAATTAAATACCTTCTACACTCAAAATAATTATGGCTATATGATTATTCAAACCATACATTTTCCAAACTAGGTAACCTAGCCTTTATTTTCCTACCATGGTTCCTTACCCTTTTTAGTGTTGTTTTAACCATCCCACATATTTGTGTTAAAATATTTTTTAGCATTGGATTAGATTAATTAAATTACTATTTGAAGATATAGTTAGGGTTATTTAATTATGTTGACTTATTAGAGGATTTTAAACCCTTTCCATTGATGTTGTGTGACAAGTGCTCATCTAGATAGGTTTAGTGCATCCAATTGATCATGAACCAATAAAACTACGTATAAAAATGTTTTCAATTGATTTACATTCTCTGAGTCTAAATCTATTAGGTGTGATAGGTTTTATGTCTATCTTAATTAATTTCATACATTCTAGTGAACCTAATGTGAATTGATCATTATTATTTCCTAATATAGAAAACTATATTAGTGTGGTTCAATGTAGTTTTATTTTTCTTTGTTTTTATTTAGACTACATTGACACATGTCATTAGGGCATAAATTTTGTATATTCTAATAAATAAATACATTATTACAAGATTATAACAATTTATTTATCTATGTATTTTTCAATAGGTTACATTAAGACAAGTTGATCTAGTTTAAATTTTTACATCCTTCTATTAGCCAACTATATCATCCATGCTTGATCTAGTTTTATCTCTTTGATTTATTTGTCTATATTTTATATATTTCTTGCAAACAATATCCACCCATATCAATATAGTCTAATTTTTGTGTGTTTTCTAGGAAAATACATCTATGAGGGTTGATATAGTGTTAACTCTATGCTTTTTGTGCAACTACATCAAAGTAGGATGATCTATTTTTCTCACTTAGATATGCATTATCTTTAGTCAAACATTAACTTTATTTTTCAATAATTAATCAAACATTTAATTTTAAGTTAGTGGGATGTTTATTTCCATTCAATAAAAGTGTAGATACTAAATCTAGGTTATTTTTCACCCCAATCTTGTACACTTGTAAAATACCTATCATGGTTGTACCCTTTAATTGTAAGACCTTCCCTCTATTCAAATGCTTATGTTCACTATCTCTTTGTACTAAATTAATTATCTCTTAGTCTAAACACTACTATTATGATGACCAAGAATTTTATAGTATGTAAAATTATATAAATAAAATTATTATCACTCTCTATAAGTTTTTGATGTGTACTTATTTTTTATCTTCCCAAACACTTACATCCCAGTTAGACACTTCCATTGATGTTAGTGTTCACTTTCAAATTAAGTGTCCAATGCAAAAAAGTCATCTCAATTGATATTGAGACATATATAAAAGGTTATCCTAAGTGATTTAAAAATATATATTTTAAAAGGTATTGGTATATAGAAGATCAACCCTCATTCATTCCTCACCTATCGTCTCACAAGGAAAATTACCAAAATCACTCAATCAAGTGTTCAAGTGAGGAAATATTCCCTATTCATCCCTATTTATATATCATACATTGGATTAGTATCCCTAAAGATTTAAAGTATTGATAGAGCATCCCATGAGCCATATTTATGAAGTTACAAGCTAGGTCACTCTATGTACTTGTTTAACACACATTGCATCCTTATACACACACAAACCAACACATAGGGGAGAATTACATGAAACTAAGGACCTATTGGCCAAATTTTGGCTACCATAGACCAAATTCGTTTAAAAATTTACTTTTTCATATCCCATTACATTCTTTATGAGGTATTCAAAAGTTATTTCTAAAGTCTTATAATCATATGTTAAGTTTGTTTTGACAAAATTAAGGTAATGACTTGTACTTATCTTGTGATAGTCTAGTCATAAAGTGGACATGAAGAGGATAATAAAAATGATATCATAAGTTAAAATTTCTCTCTCAATGTGACATAATGCTTTGACCACCTTGTAGGAACATCTTATATTTGTTTAGACAAGTTAAGGTTATTTCATAAAGATTAAGGTAAAGTGTTATACAAGGGGAAAATGCACATAGTTAAGTTTAATGCATGAAAAAGCCAAAAAATATGAAATATCCATATAATAATGATTTTCAAAGATTTTAAAGGAGTAATCTAACTAGTACATATGTCAAGAGTGTTACCAAAGGTTAGTTTTGTAGGTTTAATGTCCAAATCGGAAGAATCACTCCTTTATAAGTAGTTATAGGTACTTTTATAGACTTGGGAGATCCATTTGTCAGTGAAAATAGTTAAATATTTTCACTTCACCTTATCCAAGCCATAAAAATTTATAAAAGTATTTCACAAGTGTTGATATTCTAAAAATTTCTTGAAAATCTCCATCTCTCCCTTGGCAAGCTCATAAAGGTCAATTTTGGATGCTCGTTTTGTATAACACAAGGATAGTTTGGAACTAATATTTTTATTATATGAGGGGGTATTAATGAACTTAAAATTCATGGACATATTCATTGTATTTTTTTCCTCTCCTTTATGAAAAATCATTGAGAGTACAAGGAGGTCAATTAAGCATGGTCTATATTTTCTTGTATTTATTTAATTTAGTGTTTGATGGAGGAGAATAGATTTTGTGAGGTGATTTTAGAGATAATATGAGTTATTTTAATTTTAGGTTCATCAATTATCTCAACCATATGATGTGTTTTCAAAAAGGAAATCATTTCCTTAGTAATGTTTAAACATCACTTCACCAACTACAAGCATTTTGATTGGTTTTGAGTGTTGTCATTCTTAGAAGTTCTCAAGTGTCTCATTAGTCATGGAAAACCTCTCTTTTTCATACGATCCATGTGTATTCTCTTTGAAAATTGGTTTCCTTGTATACAATCCTTCATATGGTGGCATGGTTCTTGCTCTTTGGAGGTATGGTGTAGTATATGACCCATTTATTATAGGCCTAATTGCTAAACATGACCCAAATAGCAATGAAAAAGTCCATGATATCATGTGATAATGTAATTAAACAAATTATAGCTATAAGGTAATGATATTAAGATTCGAATATACTCTCAAACAAAGGTTAGGATGTGTTTTATCAACCCATAGGTCTATAGACCTATAGGTGGTCATTCATTGATCATAAACCCCATATTGAATATGTATGTGCAGGAAGAGTCTTGGTGTAGGACCAAAAACACTCATATTACCTTGATACATCTCACTACATCAGTGTAAATAAATTTAATGAATACATGATCTCTAACCTTCATATATGATCCTTGTATATGCAATGACCTCATATAAATACCTCTTTATATAATTGGGTAAGGTTTACACTGCATAGTGCTTAGTAGGAGGTCCATAGGATTATTGAGAGCATGATAAGGTAAATTAAATGAGTTGATAAAATACTAAAGTTGAAAAAAAAAATTAGTTCTTAACAAGATGTTCAAATAAAAATAGACATACATGTTCCAAACCTGTAGGTCATCATTTTGAGCCAAAATCCAATTGTCATATGAAGAAGAATATGTGAAGAGAACATGATGAATTATAGGTATGAAATAAAACATAAAAAAATGTAAACACCTATGATATATGAGATTCAAAAGAGCATTGAGATGACTGATGTCATTATAAATACACATGCCCAAACTCTCATACACAAGCCTATGTATGAAAATAAGAAGGAAAAGAGCTCATACATGCCTTGAGATGGAAATGGTCTTGTAATATGTAATATATATATATATATATATATATATATATATATATATATATATATATATATATAATTATTTTAAACTATCATGGTGCTAAAACAATAAATAGGTGAAGACCTATTCCCAAACTACAGTCAAGATACCCAGCTAGGGACTTTCAAGTCTATTTGAGGACATATTTTAAAAATACCAATGCCTAGGTCAATGAGATTTAATATTACCATTTGAGTTGGTATAATATGTGGAAAATACTCTCACTTCAAATGGATTTTGTAGTGAATGATCAAAAGGAAAAAATCAACATTGAGGGCTTAAGAAACCTACAACACCTAAAACTCTTAAAGCCCTGCTTTGGTCAATGATATCAAAATGAGTATATTGACACATATATATGTGAATGAAAACACATTAGATCATGGGTAGGGATGTTTTATACATAATGGAGATGGTTGAAACCAAATGTTTACAGTTTGAGGGGTGTTGTTCTCATTAAACCATATTCTTAGTCTTCACAAAATTAATTAGTTCAAGAGGCTAATTTTTATGGATCAAATCTCCTCAAAGGAGTTTCATGGTAAAAAAAGGTAATTTTAGGTGATAAATAGATTATATAACTTAAATTCCTTGGAATTGTTTCAATATTTCATCCCCATACCTATATGAATCACTCCTAAGACTAGAAGTCTCACTAAACCATATTTTATCTTGAGAAAGAACTCAAAGGTCATATTGTTTCATTTATAAGTGTATAGATTGTTTTAATTGGAACTTAGTATCATATGGGATGTTATATAGGTCTCCCTAATCCCACTTTCCAGTATTTGTTTTGGGATTAAGCACCTTTCTATTATGAACCATCATTAAGATGGTAAATACCTAAAACCCCTATTTAACCCTCCTAAAAGACTTGATGAGATAAAGGATAGATTTAACTAATTTATATGTATGAGTATGGATTGTAAATTATATTAATGACTCTCAAAAATACCTTGGAAAATTGGATAACACACTTGATAGTACTCTTGAAGGGTATATTGTACATAATAGGCTAAAAAAGCCTATTTATAGGCATAATTATGAATATTCAAGGTGGTGTTGAGCACCAAATTAATTAGAGAGTATTGTTAATCCTATAAATATATCTCATTATCTCCAACATACCTCCACAAGTATCTTGAATTAGTCTTTGTAGCTTTCAAGAAAATAGTTTAGGCCAAGAAGAGTAAATGCACTATTTTTCTAACTAAGAAGATCTATTACACACATATAAAGTAATCTTGGATGGGGAACCTACTAATTCATTGTAAAACAACTCAAGTTGTTTCATAAGCATGAGCCTACTTTTAAGTTAGGGTTTTGATAGTTTCTTGGTCCACCCATCTATACAAGGTTATAGAAACTAAAATTTTCCATGGAGTATGGTTTGAGGGAATATAAATTGATTTAGAAAATATTTAAGGTTTCACATGTGTGTGAGGTCAAACAAGAAAAATATCAATTTTTGAGCCCTAGAGCCCTAATTGAGGCTAATTTGGAGAGTAAAAAAGGTAAAATAAGTAAACTTACACTCAAATTCTAATCATGAAATTTGGTAAAGAGTTGTAATAGAATAGTTTATACTCGAATGAATGATCTTTTTCAAAATGTCATCTCCACACTATTGTACATAATAAGCTTTGTCTAGTTTGAGGGCTACAAAGAAATGAAGGCAATTAAGAGGTTTGGGTGTGAAATAGAGTGATAGAAAACATATGAGGCACTAATATGGGCTTATACAAGTTGAAAATGTAATTAGGAGTGTTTCATGAAGTTAGTTTTCAATAATGAGTTTGAAAACCAAATCTTAAGCATTTTGAGCCCAAAAAGAGCTAGTGAAGATTGCATGCCAATGAGGAGTGAAAGAAAGGTTAAAAAAATTATAAGGGAGTCACATAGAAACTTATTAATCATGCCAAATGTTAGTAAAGAATATTGTAACTATCATTTCATGTGTAGAGGTGTATCCTCAATAAATAATATGATTTAGATTCAAAGGCTCAAATTTTTGTAAGTAACCTCTTACACTAATTTTAAGAAGTACATCATTGAACAAGTGTACACATGTTGATGAGAACCTTAAGGACTATTTTATTGCTCAAGTTATTGTTTTTAAACTTATTACATGGTGGATGAAACTTGTACATGATCTTATATTCCCCTTCTCTCTCGATCTTTCTTACATTTTCCCATATATGCAACCTTGTATAGCTTGGCAAATGATCCTCACATTGGTTGTGACAAATCCCTACCATAGCATTGTAATTGTCTATTGGAATAAATTCAATATGGTTATTCTATATTCATATTTCAAGTAGTGATTTTTATTGTGTTGTTTTGATGAATTCTTAGTGATAGTGTATGTAATTCCTTGAATTTTTACTTCATGTTCATGCATCTATCCAAGTTTGTTTCCTCTCATAAGTCATATGAAGTGTGATAAGATATTTTATTAGTTAGATAACTGATAAATTATTAGTAATTATTTTTATCACCCATTTATTAATCATCCTAATATTTTTCAATCTTTATAACCCTCATGTTGAACCACTAGTGTGATAGGGACTATTTTGAAGTAGCATAATTAGAATGTAACTTAGCATTTCATAGTGCATTATCAACAATTTGAAGACCTCATGTTTCATGCATTACCTCTAAGTTTCTTTATTAGTTTTAGTATTCATCTTTCATTTTTATAATTCAATCAATTATTATAGTTTTTAGTATATGTGTTTTACTTGGGAAATATCCCAAAATATAGAGGATTAATCCCCTTGAAAGGTCACCCACAACAACCTTAGATTAATCACATTGCATAGCTCAGGTTGAGAGGGATTGAATCACCCTCTTAAGGGTAAATTTGACATATAACATTTCTATAAAGTGTGGTGGGACTCAAAGAAAAATAGTTTTTATAAGATTGATGTTAGTCTTGGGAAAATTTTGGCTATAGCAAACATTTTAATGTAGTACTTGGTGACTGCAACAAGTTTTAAACTCTTGGTAGTTAACTAGTGAGCCAATTTTAATGTCAAAGCTTACTAAAATATCAAATTTTAAAGGTATCACATTTTAATTACTTTAATTAACTTTACATTCATACAAAAGGAAGAGGTTCCCTCATACCCTCCCTTATGCCAAGTCAACTAGAAGGAAGATCTTTATTCCCTACTATCCAAGTTCTCCTAGAGTTGATATCATAGATATAAATATGCATTTTGTTGATTTTAATGTTGGTTATCCTTTAAACCTTTAAAAATATGATGACATACTTGTGGTTTCCCTCAAGAGTGTCCCTTATTTTAGTGGATAAACTATTTTTACTCCCATTAAGCATATTAAGGGCATGGTATACTTTTATCACATCCATAACATCACATAAGAGAGTGTGGAATTAGGTTGTTGGTAATCATTTTAAATATAAAATATTTATATTTTTATAAAACCTTATCCCATAATTCCATATGCTCATGGGATGAATTGGGAGAGTGATTGAGAAAAATATCTGAAGATAATAGTGACAATTTATCCTTGGCTAAGAAATTGACCACCATAAAAAGATATCCTCAAGAATTCGTGAATTATTCCAATTCCAGTTTCCAAAATACATGGGATATGATCCCAATTATTGTAATACCTACTCTAAATTATGCATTATTATAGTAATTTAAGGCTTTAAATAGTGATATAGTGGTTACGATTCAATCTATGGGTGGGAATACCATATTGGATGATTTTGAGATTCTTATTAGGGCTGATAAAAATCTAATCCAAGATATAAAAAACTATCCAAGGCCACCTATGCCTTTCTCTACTAGCATTAAACCTCTTACCCCAACTCTTTCTCTAATTTGTACCCTAACTGGTCTTGAATTAGTTGCCCCAACTCAATCAAGTAAGCTTATTACAAAAAAATTTAAGACTTTTAAAAAAAACATCATGGAAATGGAGAGGAAATAAACTTAGTTTCATATGTCCTCTTTATAGAATCAATATTATTAGCCATATTGATCAAATAGGTCACCCTTCTAAGGAAATACTTAAGTCCAAAGTTATATCACCAATGTTAGACTATACACAATTTTTAATCCAAATACAACATTTACTTCAATATCTTTGGTACCCACTCTAAATAATTTGATGAAAGAGAAAGAATGTCCTCCTTAATGGAATATATCTCATGAACAACCTACTAGTCAAGATGGAGGGTTGAATCAAGCTTGTGTGGCACAAAAAAACATTTCCTTCCCTGACTCAAGATTATGTTTGAAACCAGGTTAAGGCCATTGGATAGAAAGTTAAGTAAACTAATACACATGTACATTTCTAGGAAAAGGTGTTTAGTATTATTTCTATTGTTGAATTTTTACATTGATGTTGTCATTGATGTGAAAGGTTCTTAAGAAAGGTGTTCAAGAGGTCATTTAAGAATTTTCCTATTTTATAGCATCATTGAGAGGTATGAAACTATCTAAGGAGCATGTAAGACATATGAGAAAGGTATAATAACATTAATAAGTGTTTCAAGGTTATTTTAAAAGTTTTAAGAGCTTGAGAAGCCTAGTCATGACATTGGTCATTACATGAAGAGACCTTATGAGAAGGTATTAACTTGGTGGGTTAGTGAGATGGATGCACAAAGGCATAAAAAACCATATGAGGTTATTTAATAATTCATATTAGACATTGGATAACTCATTAGATCCTTAGAGTGAGCCTAATAGGGTAGGACCAATAGAACTAGTATGCAACTAGACCACCTCTAGACCATGCTAGGCCTAATGAGGCATCATGATCTATTGTCAAGGCATATGAAAGATATTCAAAATAAATTGAGCATGTGATATTTTTTGTGAGCATGTAGGTGAGGTGGATAGTACATGAAAAGAGGCTTGAGGGTAAGTTTCAAGGCCTAATATGGTTTACAGGTCAATCTCCAAGCAAAAAAAAATAGAGATGGTGGCCAAATGATGTATGACATTCAGATTTTTAGATAATAATGAGAATGTGAGTATTTTAAGTGGTTTTATATGTTTTCTCAAGTGTGTTTACCAATTTTTTGGTTATTGTTTGCAAGAAAAGGCATAAAACATGGTTTTGAGTTTTCTTGAGTGCACATAATGAAGGGTTCTCAACCTGAGAAAGACTTTCAAGTGTTTATTGGCATGTGTAGCCTCTATTTGAGAATATAATATATTCATGGTATATTTGGAATTTGTTTCTAGAAGGAGGGGATAAGATTTATGAATGATCATTAAGACTGGAAGATGGTTTAAACCCTCAAAGAACCCTAATAATGATCTGATATAAAATATATTTTTATAAAGTGCTCAAAATGGATTGGTGTGGATATTTAAGTGATTAGAGGTTATAGTCAGCTCTCTTAGGCACATATATGTGTGATTGGTTTTTTATGTGAGTAAATGGACCCTATAGGAAAGGCCTTATTTCTTAGGGATTTATTGTATGAGTTAGATATGACCATGTCAATGTTAATAAATGGATGAAGGTTGAAGCTTGAGACTTTTATTTGATGTTAATGGTATTTTGTGATAGGGTTATATCCCTTAGGTGTGTTAAATTAAACATATAAGTTGACCTATTTCTAAAAGGCTTAATGGTGAAAATAGTGAGAAAACTAGGTAAAAGTGAGAAGGTGATTGGGGATGAATCCAGGTGAATGGATAAGTTATTCAATACTTATAATACATTTTTCATGTTTAATATATGTTTTAGATATCAGTGAATATGGTGAAAATGTTGTTCATAAGTTGACCTATCTAGTTTAGATGAGATAGTGAGGTAAAAGACTATGAGATTGGTCTACAAGACTAATATTTACATTTAAACATATTATTTATCTATATTATAATGGTGTAGTGACCTAATAGGATCATATACATGCATTAGAAGTCTATGAAAGTGATTTTATAGGTGTTTTATGTCATTGTTTCCATGACTATGTTTTGAGGCTAGTTAGAAATTCTAGTGGGATACTTGCAAAAAAGGGTTTGAGTCATTTTTACCAATGAAATGAAGTATAATTAACTTCATTTAGTTTTTGATTTATTTAATATTTTATGTATATTATTTGTTTCCATGGTTATTTGACAATTTTTTTATTTGCTTCAGTTGTTTAAGATAGACTTATTTTTATTGATGATGGATCATAGGGGTTGATTTAAAATGCTTCGATCATCTAAATGTGTCAAATAATTTTACAAAAAATAATTATTTTATTATATGGGCTATGGAAGCTTTAAATCTTTAAGATAAGCTTTCATGGTATCCACATGCATAATTTTGAATAATGTTAATAGTGTGCTTCAAGTGGTGGTTGGAGATAAAAGGTGTCATGTACCCAAGATGATCATAGTATAGGTATATTTTAGTGACATATGATATGTTATTTCCATTTTACGAGTTTTAAAGTGTTACAAGTAGTTCAAAGGGTAATGTGTGATAATGTATGCCTAATTGAATTAGGTCTCTTTAAGGCCTAAAAGAGGTTTTTGGTCTTATATGTTATGACCAATCTATTATAATGTTTGAATCATTTTTTTGGAATTTAATAATTACTATTTTATATGAAATATTCATTTTCAAGTGTGAATGTCCAACCAAGGGGTGTATGATCAAGAACCTAGTATAAGAATAAGGCCTAATAGGCCAAATTGACTAGTTAGAGAAGGTGTGTGCTCAAATATAAGATATATAACTTTGAAGAGAAAAAGGTATTTTAGACCATTATAAGGTTGAATATAAATTATCATCAAGATATAACATAGGCACTATATATGTCTATAAAATTCAAATGACCTAATCTATCTTGAAGAGACCTAGTTGAGCGAAGGAGCCTAAATGACAATTTGAGAGGGATAAAAGTTTGAAGAGATGAAGAGGTGGTCATAATCAATTAGTTGCAACAAAATATGTCTTGAAGGTGATCAATGTGATAAGGTGGTTTATTTGGTGTTGAGTTACCTATGGGGTTGGTTCTTCATTAAAGTAGGTGATTGCTAAAGCATAGTCAAGTGGGTGCTTAGCTAGTTGGGGTTGATGCTCCAAGTGAAGTTGGTACTTCACTAAATATTGATGTTTATATTATAGGAATATATTCCATTTTCATCATTAGTTGCTTTTATTACCCTTTAGGGTTTTCCACTTAAATAATTTTTTTATGTGTTATGCTCTTATTTCATTGTCATGGGTCTTAATGTGTTTCTATTTCACTATATTATTTTGATAGTTCATGATTGATTAAAAAAAGTTATAAAAATTTTGAAGACTTATTCACCCCCCCTTCTTATTCATTATGATTCCAAAAAATAGTGTCATAGGTTGGTCATTTAAGGCAATTATAACAACTTAAAATTTATCTTAAGAAGCACAAGAATATTTTGTGATCAACAAGAATAAGACAACATGTATGATGAAGAATTCTACTATGATAGTTAATAAGGAGAAGATGAAGTAGACCTTGAATCTAAGCTCATAATTACCCTTGATGATTTGGAACATCAAAATAAGACTATCAAGGATCTTAGGAATAAGTTAGAAGGGGTCAACACAACGTTTAAGTTGAAGGATGTTGAGTATGACCAATTGAAGACAAATCTAGATTACTTGAATGTTGAATATGAGTAGATTATAGACAAAATGAGCAAGTTTAAGAGAGAGCATGAAAATTCAAAACAAGTCAAGAGCACCAACATGAAAATACCAATTAGGTATCACAATGTAATAAAGGATAAGTCATCATGGAACTATGATAAGTACAAGAATGTTGTTTGTTACATTTGTCACAATATAAGACAGATTGCAATATTTTAATCTAATGGAGTTAGAAGTTCCACAAGATTCAACAAGACATATGAAGGTCCAAGAATACATAATAAGGATCAAACATTAGTATAAAAGTCAAACTAAGTTAGGAAGGTTCATATTGAGCTCAAGAGGTAAGATGGACTATTTATTGAGGAGTACAAGACTAAAGAGGATTCTATGCTAGCACATAATGCCTTTTACATTTAAGATGAAGGCATGAAATGGTATATATATAATGCTTTCTCAGTCCACATGATAAGAGATAGAAATAAGTTCATCTCATTAAATAATAATATTATAGGAATAGTGAGGTTTGGAGATAACACAACTATTGATATATTTGGCAAGGGTGCCATGAGTTTAGACAATGGAAAGAGCAAGACACAAAATGTGTTGTATGTGGAAATTTTGAAACATAACCTACTTGGTACAAGTCAAATGTGCAATCAAGTACACATACCAACTTCTCATGATAGAGGGTGTGAGATAAGGAAATACAAATTAGGAAGGATAATTATCACTGCTAAAAGGACTAAGAACAACCTATATTTATTGAATGAGATCAAGAAAGAAAGATGCTTCATGAGAAAGCTACATGAATGTTGGATATGGAATATAAGGTTAGGTCACCTAAACTCTGACAACCTAGTCAATATTAACACTAATAAGTCTATGAATAACATTCCCAAGATTATCAAACCTACAACATACTTTACAAGACATGTCAACATGGTAAGCAAGCTAGAAAAAGGTTTGATTCTAGGGAGTACTCTTCTAAAAGACCCTTATAGTTAATACACACTAATATTTGTGGGTATACAAGAATTCAAATAATTCAATGATATAGATAATTCATGTTACTCATTGATTATTACACAATAATGACTTGGGTTACATTCTTAAAATAAAAATCAAAAGCTCTTAACATGTTCAAGGCATTCAAGACTATTGTTGAGAATTATAATAATGGGAAGATCAATTAACTAAGATATAATAGAGGAGGATATTTTTGGTCCAATGAGTTTTATTACTTATATGAGGTTCATGGAATAAGGAGATAATTATTGATAGTTATGACACCTTAGTAGAATGGAGTAGTGGAAATCAAGTACAGGATATTCAAGATATGGATAAAACTATGCTAAATGAGATTATATTATCTAATGGATATTGGAGAGATGTGGTAATCACTAATGTATAAATTTTGAATAGAGGACATATAAGGATTAATGGAAAAAAGACTCGTTATGAACTATGGAATGGTACACCTACCAATGTGGAACATTTTAGAGTGTCTGGGAGAAAATGTTTCATCAAAAGAGATGATGAAGACTTGGGAAAGTTTGATTCTAGATCTGATGAAGGCATATTCTTAGGATACTCATCAAGGAGGTTAGCCTATATATTTTATAATAAGAGACTACAAAATATAGTGGAAAGAACCAATGTGAATATTAATGAGACAAGGAAATCTCACTCACAATCAAAGAAACCTTTAAAGAATATTGACTCCAAGAATGAATATGAGACTATAGAGGTTTATGAGGAAGAATAAGAATTTTAAGAGAGACAAGACTCAAAAGGACCCTCAATATAGATTCAAAGATATTACCCTAAATCTTAAATCATTTACAACAAAAATGCAAGTATGTAAACAAGGAGAAGACTGACAAGTAATCCAAATGAAGATAATGTTGTTCTATTATCAAAGATTGAACCTAAGAGTCTTATAGAATAAAGTAAAAAAAAATTTGGATAGGTGCTATGAATGAGGAGTTAGACCAAATAGAGAAGATTGAGACTTTAGAACTAGTTCCTAGGCCTAAATACAACAATGTCATTGGCACAAAATGGGTGTTTGGAAACAAGTTGAATGAATATGGAGAAGTCATTAGGAACAAGTATAAAATGGTATTCAAGGGATATGCACAAGTTGAAGGGGTAGAATTTAAAGATACCTTTGCATAAGTATAAATATTAGATTCTATCAAATGATTTCTAGAATATGCAAGATTCAAAGGATTCAAGGTATGTCAGATGGATGTCAAATATACCTTTTTGAATGGGAATTTAGAAGAAGTGTAGACTGAGAAACCTAAAGGGTTCTCACTATTAAATGATAAAGACTATGTGTTTAGATTGTAAAAGGATCTCTATGGTCTAAATCAAGCACATAGAGCTTGGTATGCTAGGTTGGACAAGTATCTATTAGATCAAGGATTTAAAAGAGGAGTTGAAGATAGTACTATACACATCAAGATAAAAGATGACCATCAGTTGATAGTAGTTGTATATATGGATGACATCATCTTTTGTGGAAATAATGAGAACATGACCAAGGCCGTTTTAGAGGTGATAAATACATAATTTGATATGTCCATGCTAGGATAACTATCATTCTATCATGGGTTACAAATCACTCAATATGATAAAGGTATATTTATCTCATAAGATAAGTACTTAAGAGAGATGTTAAAGAAGTCTGATATGGAATATTTCAAGGTAGTTAATACACCCATGATAATAGGATTTAATTTGATAAAGTAATATAAGTCTTCAAAGGTCAATTAGATGTCATATAGGTCAATGATTAGATGTTTGTTGTACACAACTGCCTCTAGACCTAACATCATGCAAATAGTAGGTCTTGTGAGAAGGTTTCAAGAAGATCCAAAGGAGAATAATATACAACATTCAAAAAGATACTCAGTTATCTCAAGTTGAATATGGAGTATTGATTATGGTATCTAAGAATTAAGGAGTTTAATTTAACAACCTACACGGATGTAGATTGGGCAAGAAGTATAGATTATAGGAAGAGTACTAGTGAAGGAGATTTCTTACAATTTAGGCACCTAATATAATGGATGACAAAGAATAAACCAACATTAGATTTATCCCCTTGTGTGTATGAATAAATTTTAGTAGCTTCATGTTTCACTTATGTCCTATGGATGAGATAGACCCTAAAACACTATAAGGTGGAGTATGATGGTCCTAGCCCTATATATTGTGACAATATAAGTGTTATAAGCATCCCAAAGAACCATATCATGCACTCAAGGACCAAACACATTCAAATTAGGTATAATTTTATAATATATTAGGTAAGTGAACAAAATGTCAAACTTGAATATATTTCTATACAAGATTATATTGAAAATATTTTTACTAAACCACTTCCAAAGGCAACTTTTAAACATGTAAGACATGAATTGGGTCTAATTTTCCTCTAGAAATAATTAGAAAAATTCAAGTGCTTAGCGGGAGATAATAATTATATTTATCTCCAATAATAGGTGAGTTTTTCCAAGAAGGTATGCATTAAGATAAGGGAGCTTGTTTGTATTATGTCTCATAAACTAATAAGTACTATGTGTTGACTATTTTAGTTATAAGGAGTGTGATCCAAGGAGTTGTAGACACTTTGTAATTTATGTCAAAGAGGGATAAAGACAAAAATAAGGAGATAAGAATGATAAATATATAGGTTTTTTTTTCATCAATGTCAAAAGGGGAGATTATTGAGCATTGCTTCTGTTGTTGAAGTTTAGCATTAGTGTTGTCATTGATGTCAAAGGTTCTTAAGAAAGGTGTTCATGAGGTCATTACAAAATGTTATTTTTTTATAAGATCATTTAGAGGTGTAAAATTGTTTTAATATCATGTAATATATATGAGAAAGCTATAAGAGCATCAAAAAGTGTTTCAAGGTTAGTTATCAAGTTTCAAGAGCTTGAGAAGACTAGTCATGCCATTGGTCATTACATGAATAGATCTTGTGAGAAAGTATGAGCTTGGTGGGATGGAGAGATGGATGTATAGAGGCATAAAAAGATATATGATATTATTTTAGCATGAATATGAGGCATTGTATCATTCATGAGATCTTTAGAGTGAGCCTATAGGTGTAGGACTTGTAGACCTAGTATGCAATTGGAGTACCTCTAAACCCTACTTGGCGTAATGAGGCATGATAGTGTTTGAGCAAATGATATGTTGTGAGAGCATGTAAGTGAGGTGGAGAGTGCATGAAAAGAGTATTGAATGTAAGTTTTAAGGCTTAATTTGTTTTGTAGGTCAAGCTCCAAATAATCAAAGAGGGAGAGAGTCGCCAAGTGAGGTATGAGATTAAGATTTTAAGATAATAATGATTAGATGAGAATTTTTAGTGGTGAGATAGGTTGTTTGAGGTATTTTGACCTATTTTGAGGTCAAATTTTTTAAGAAATGGTCTAAAAAGTGGTTTTGAGGTTTTTCAAGTGCACAAAATTAAGGGTTCTCAATCTAAGCAGGAATTTCAAGTGTTTGTTGGCATGTTTAACCTATACATGAGAACCTAAGATATTCATGGTATATGGGGAAGGGTCCTAGCTCAAAGTTCCAGGAATTCATTTTTGAAATGAGGGGCTAAGATTTATGAATGATTTTTAAGACTAGAAGATGGTTTAAGCCCTCAAAGAACCCTAATATTGACTTGATATGAAAGATCTTGTTCTGAAGTGCTCAATATGGATTGGTATTACTAGTTGAAGATAACTAGGTTTTAGTAGTTTGTGCAAGATAGTATAGTGAATTAATGAAATCCTGAAACATGACAGAAGTGAAAGATCATGAAATAGGTAGAAACTAAGATTAACAAATATTTATTGAAATATATAGAGAATTTTACATTAATATTCATAAAACTAAAGCATTAAAGATGATAACAAAAACAAGGATTAACATAAGACATTCAAAAATTAACCATGAAATAAAAAGTCTATATTGATCTCAGTAAAAGTTCATCAACCCATTCATATAAGCATACATATTTATAGTCACTTTAGTTCCTTACTATTCATATTCTTCTTCATACATTGGCACCAAAATGAGGAGACTATTCATCTTCATCCTTTCACAAGCTGAGAGGATAACGCAAAATACATTAGCCAACAATTTCATATATAACTCATGAATATTGAAAGGAATATCATATGAAACTTTCTTATCTAATTTTATTCTCCCAACACTTTCCTAAACTTAAAATTTTGTCTCATCTCGAGACAATATCACATGTTCATATATCTATGCACTGAGGGAAGAAGATAAAAATGTTGCGGCTAGACTAGCAAGAATTGAAATAATAACTCAAGGCACCATTTCAAACTTTCACCTTTTATGCACTACTTATCCAATATTTTAGGTTTTCAACTATGTAGCATACCAACCTACCACCCTTTTGGGTTTTCACATGGCTGATGTAATTTGGTGGCTACCATTGATGGGTTTTCAGCCATCATAGCCCCACTTGTCTCACTAGTTATCCCCAATGTAAAATGTTGTTCAAAATTATACAATTTTTTTCAAAATTTATGCATTATGTAGTACTCAACTGGTAGGAGGTGGTGTTTTTTATGAAGAAGGCCAGCTAGAAAGATCTTTTATCTCTATTTTGGTAGCCAGGAATTGCATGATAGATTACTAAAGTTTAGAAGGTGGCATTTACATAGGAACATTGAGCATCAAAGTCACCTCACTGTAGAATAGAGCTAAGTCAATTTTGAATGCATTCTAGTCAAGCATGACTTTTTAGACCATGAAAATCAAGATACACAATGGTGTATAATTCTTGATGAGTTCCTTTAAATCCTCATTCTACAAATTGCTTAGGTCAGCCCTTATATTGTTGACCTTTAATTTGATCTTTGTACTCAACTGGTCCAACTTTTTTAAATGTCTCTCTACTTGTTTCCCTAAAAATGCACCACATTGCAAGTTTTATTACCAGTTGAGAAGTTAGTTTCACAAATTATACTAAGCATTGAATGAATAATAAAGGGAAGTTTTATTTTATGTGGTTGGGTTGTCCATGATTATGTGGGATATGATAGTTATGTTGAAATCTATGCTAGAGGTGGTTAGGGAATTTTCAAGCTATTGCTTATAATCTAAAAGACTATGTGAAAGTTGATGTACTTGAATAGTTATGATGTCTAACATATGTTGATACTCCTCCATTAGAATAATAAAAGTCATGGTATCATTCTTCACATTGTAGCCCAAATTACCAATTGCATAGAGTTACTACATCATGCACTAGTCTTTGGTAATATCTGCTACTAGGGTCATTAACCTATAGTGATCTGACATGATTTTTTCATTTCACTCATGAACCCAAATATAGAAAAGTGCCTTCAATGGCTTTCACTACTTCATGTAATTGTGCTAGTAGTTTGATGTTCTCAACCTTTGCTTGGTCCTACTCTTACTCTAGGGAAGCTTCCTTTTGTGAGATAAATTCTTGAAATGCTACGATTCCCTCTAGTTATTTCTTCAAGGGTAGGTTAGAGATGTCCAAGGATGATTCTTGATTGAAAAAAATAGCAGCCAATGTGCTATATTTCATTATAATATCTTGTCATGGCATGGTGGATAGAGGAAGGAGAAAGTGTTGTATTGAGTGGTGACTATTGGAACATCCCAAATCCATACAACTCTTAGTGGAGCCTATGGTATATAAGTTTGTTTTTATGTCATGGTGGGTGATTTTTATTGCATCATGGCCTCTACTACTAGATTTCTTACTGCGCAAAATCCTCAACCTTCTTCTATCTAGCCTCTTCTTCCTATTTATTCTTCGTAGCTTCTTTCTCCATCTTCCTTTTCTCCTCATCTTTTTTTTGTTTCCCTTTTTCTTTATTTCCTACTTTCTCTAGTCTTCTTCCATCGTCTTCTCTTCGTTTTATTTTTTCAATGTCCCTTCATCTTCCTCTCTTTTTTTTCTTGCTTTTAATTTTTTTTTCTTGTTTTTTCTTTTACCTATGTTCATTATCTTCTTTATTCTTCAATTCACATTCCTACACAACTTGGGCCTATGCTTGAGCTTGTGCTTTTACCTATGACTGATGTTTCCATAGGACATCATCATGTTATACCTTCATCTTGGAAGCTTCCTCTACTTATTTTTACACCTAGGCAATTGTGTTTTATTGCCATTTTTGTTCTTATTTTTACCTCTCTCTCTCTCTCTCTCTCTCTCTCTCTCTCTCTCTCTCTCTCTCTCTCTCTCTCTCTCTCTCTCTCTCTCTCTCTCTCTCTCTCTCTCTCTCTCTCTCTCTCTCTCTCTCTCTCTCTCTCTCTTCTCCTTTAATGATGGTGGAGAGTCCTTAGGGTGCACCTTCAAATTGGGAACCTACTGCTTCTTTCTACCTATGGTGACTAGTCTACACTATGGTGGTGGTGCAGAAGATTTTAGGGTAGGTTGTGTTTCCTACTCAATAGTTGGTTGGATAAATGTACATTATTTGAGTGTCTATGAGACTCTAGTCTCTCATCTCATTCACACCTACACACAAGTGGTTATGGTGGGATCTTTGATATGGGTGTGAGGACAACATCCAGTTCAAACATTAGAGCAGTCACTAGTGGGAAGAATTATATTTTGCATCATAGTTAATCTTCTTCTTTAACTATATCCATTAAGATGAAAGGTAGATATATGAGGAGATCTACCAATATTTTTTTTGGTAATTTATTTTGGATATGCATGGTGCACACTACCATCCAAGAATATAATTAATTTTCTTCCTCCTTGTCAAATAGTCTCCAGTCATGTCTACCAACATGAATTGGTAGACCTCTTATGCATTAGTTTCCATTTTTATGAGATCATAGGAACCAACTATCTGGGTTACCTATAGGTCATCTTTCCATGTTACCATTTAGCATGTTATTTGCTTAAGAGGGGGTGACATTGAATGAGGGTCTACTTTATACTTCTACTTTCATTATTGTGAACTAGATGTTGGTTTTGATGTTTGCATCATATGAATGTCAGCACCCAATGGTATGGATTATAGAGGCGTGGCTCACCTTGCTATGTGCTTATTTTGTCTAGCCACCTAAACCTATTCCATCTCCATTGTGATGAAAAACAAAAGTGTTTTTAAGGGTGAGTGTAATATCTCATGGATTGTAAAGAAAACTCCCTTTGGTAGCAACATGATGTTGGTATGTTGTCCTAAATACTGGAGGACATTTGGTGGGACTCAATAGTGTGTTGAAATGAGATCTAAATACTCCTCCCACCATGATTTAAACCTCCCCTCATGTGTGATGGTTCCCCATTATTTCATCCAAATAATATTATGGAATTTATGTGGTGGAAAGTATATGTATTGGGGTGCACTTCTCTCTTGGGAAATTTCCACTATGTGAAATAAAAGAGGATAAAAAACTAGTACTGTAAGATCTACCTTGGGGTGTTCTGACACTTGTATATGTTTGTGAATAATTCTTGCACAAAAAATTTTGGCCAATTTAATTGTTCACCTCAATGGATCATCTTATGTGCGATGTCCACAACTCTTGTTGGTATCTACTTGATAGACTTGTTTGTTTACCAGAATCACCTAGTAATATACTAGACAAGGATGCACATAAGTTCATCTAAGACATTATCTGCTAATATTAATCTATTATATTAAACATATAGCTTAAAAACTTCTTGTATAATTGATAGTGTCTTAGTTTTATATGCTAGTAGTGAATACCTTCACATAAGCATGCCCAATGCTCATGACATGGCCTATATGTTAATGGTGATCATCTCATTAGGTCTCAAATAGATAGCTCCATCATTATCTCATCCAAGCAATACTTGAATGATTTTTCCCATGTCACCAAAGGTTGGCATTCATAATAGGTCCTTAACATATGTATTTTGGAATCTATGGGGAACTACAAGGGTGAGTGGTTGTGCAGAATCCATAGGGTCTGGTCAGAATATCTTCTGCTTAGCTTCATGTAGGTATTGGAATGGCTCTTGATAAATATATTCTATCTATTAAAGTGCCATATCAACACCCATGGATTTATTTTGTGCTTTTAAGAGAGGTCAACTTAGTGGCATAGTTTCCATGATTGTATGAAAAAGAATTTGAATGCATTTGAGAGCTTTTTGAAAATAAAATGGTTCAACTCTTTGATAGTTGCAGGTCTCAAAAATAGTATAACAATGAAATACAAACATTAATTTTAAACTTGTATTTTTATAAATTTCATGTCTCTTAGCTTCTATATTGAGGTAATTCCTAGATGTCCACTCATCTTGAATGTAATGATGGATGTGGCAAATAAATTTCCTATATGGCCATTAAAGTAGTTAGTCATTGGTGCATGTGTGGAATTATGTTTTTATGCCCTTAGGTGTTCATACCAGAGGTATGAGCTATTGGTGTTGATTAAATACTAATTTGTTGAAGCTCACATTCATCAACCCTTGGCTCTTACATTTATTTTTGGTGGATGACCATTATCCAATTGATAAATTTTAGATGTGATGTTTCACCTAATTATCAAACTTAATATTCTTCATTACCTCCTCCTTGATTTTTTCAATAGTTCATGTGGATATTTTTGCACACATCTGGTGAACTTGATGTTTTGTCTATGTATTTCACCATTGGAATTAATGAGGTCATCTAAAAACAAACAAATAGAAAAAAAAAAAAAAAACACCCAAAAACTTGTAAATAAAAAAAATCCTAATCTACATGGTACTACTCAATACCCATTCATCTTGTAAAATGAGATCAAATAGATTATTGTGGTAAGGCTTAAGCCTACATACATTTACTTTCCTTAGAAATAAAATTCTATATAATTACCTTAAAACTACCATTCTTTGTTATGTTAAGTCATGAATAATGTAAGGCCCTTTCCATATTATTTGCAATTTACCTGGGAATGCTCTGAACAAGCTATCGTATAAAAAAATGGTTTTTCCTTATGGAATTTCTTATGGCATACGTTCCTATAATTCCATAATTTTTTACTTTGTTTATGTACTTCTTGCATCCATGCTACTTTTCTTCTAAACTCATCCATTCTATTCAATTCTAAGAGTCAATTGGTAAGATATTATCAATCACCTAAATGCATGACCATAGTGATGCATGAGATAGGTAATAGATACTCCATTATCATTAATGTTTCCTAACCATACAATAACTAAAATGGTGTAAATATTGTAGCTCTTTTATAATTTATGTGATATTCCCATAAGGACGTAGGAATTCAATCTTTCTAGTCATCATGATTAACATCATAGATTTTAGTGAGCATTTTCCATAGTACTTTATTTGAAGCTTCAGCCTATCCATTTGCTTGAGGATGTTATGTAGTAATTTTATGAGGCATAATCATGAAATCTTCCATTGAAGCTTTTATAGTATTATTGAAGAATTGCATTCCTCTATCATTGACTAGTTTAATTAGACATCCAAACCTAGTAATGATGTTTTCATACAAAAACTTCACATCATCCTTTGTATTGTAGCTCGGAGTGGTAGCAACTTCAACCCGTTTAGTGAAATATTATGTTATAGTAATGATATAACTAACCTTGTTGTACTTTCTTGGAGGGTTTATTAATCTTAGAAAGTCAATACCCCATTTTTAAAATGGTTGTTATGCTAACATGGGTTACAACAACATCTCATCCTTCTGAAATGGTTTTTTCATACATTGGTAGACATAACAATGTTTCAAAAATCTATATTCATCCTAAAACAAATTTGGCCACCATAGTCCAATCTATAGAATATGTATAGCAGTAGCCTCTCCTATGAAATGTCCTTTTATGACTCCCTGATGAGCTTCCTCTAAGCTTTGATGTTGTTTATGTTAGATGACAACCCTACGTAAGACCTCATCCTTTCCCAAGTGGTATAAAATTACTTTAATGATAGTGTATGGTAGTTCTCTAGTCACATATTTATTTTTATCCCATTCCTAAAATTGCATATGGAAGATTACTTGCTTGAGTAAGTTGGCAATAGCTTCAAAATTTATAGGAATCATAGTGACATGAAAGAGGTGAACATCAGGTGAGTCTTCTTGTAGTTATTATAGCTCTTCACCATTGGAATTTGGATGAGGTGGTTAGGATCCATGTTTTATCTACCTAGTTTTACATTTATTTGGAATTGAAATTCCTAAAATAGTATTAACCAGTGAATATTTGTCCTCCTAGCATTGGTTTGTTGACCAAGTAACACAGAGCTTAATGGTCCATGAAAAATTTGAATGATGTTACTAGAAGATAGTGCCAAAAAAAATTTAGTGTAAACACAATGGTCAATTCTTCCCATTCTATGGTTGCATAAGTTTTCTTTACATTAGACAATTTTTATTTAGCAATGTGAATGGGATGATCAAGCACACCATCTCTAGGCTGCATAAGTATTGTACTAACTATGATGCCCAGATGATCTATATGTACATGAGAAAACTTAGTCCACTTTGGGAAAATAAGTATAGATGTAGTGACCAATATTTTTTTGAGATCAATGAATGCTACTTGGCATTCAAATGCCCATACAAACATAACATTCTTTCATAGAAAAGTTTCTAGAGGAGATGATATCACTACATAGCCTTTGATAAAATTTTGATAGTATCTTGTATGTCTAAGAAAGGAATGCACTTTAGTGGAACTAAAAAGTGGTGGGATACTTAGGATTACTATAATTTTATCCTAATCCACCAAAATACCATCACTATAAACAACATGACAAAAGGTGTAAAGAATAGACATTTCTTCAAATTTAAAGTGATGCACAAATCTTAGCATCATTCTAAAATCAAATGAAACTTAGATAAATGCTCTTTAAATAGCTAGAAGACTGCCCAATCATCTAAATATAATTCAAATAAATCATGGATTAAATATTTGATTATTTTGACTACTACATGTGAGAATACTGTAGGTACTTTCTTTAGACCAAAAAACATGACTTTATATGCAAAATAATACCACTCTATTAAAAAAGTCATTTTGGTTCTATCCTCCCCTATTATAAAAATATAATGGTATCCCTTAAACCCATCTATAAATGAAAATACTTTGTGACCTATGAAAACCTCCAAAACTTCAGCTATAAGTGGTATAGGGAATGGATCATCTACACAGGCATCATTAATAATGTGGTAGTCTCCACATACCTAGATTTATCCTATTTTCTTGGGCTGTAATACCATTGGTCTTGCCTAGTTAAATTTTTCTACTAGATAGATTATCCTTATTTCCTACATCCTATCCAGTTATAATTTTACTTTTAGTTTCATATTATGGTTGAGTTTGTATGGTCGCTTCTTGATTAAATGTGCACACTATTTCAATTCAATGTTCATCTCACCAAGAGATGGGTCAACTCCCTGAACCTCTAAGACCTTAGTGATGAATACATCTTAGTAGTCCATCAGAAGTTGTAGGGTTTATAAAATCTTAGTATTCATCTAATAGTCACCTACACTTGTCATTTTTAAAAATCCTCTATTATGATGTTAATGATGTGTTTCTTGAGAGGTTGTTGATATATATTGCATTTTTATTCATTAAATGATTCTTGGATCTTCCTTTGCCCTTCCTTCTCTAATATCTAGATGTTATGCAACTTATCTTCTTTAGTTACCATTGTGTTAGTGTCCTTGAGTGTTTTTATAGGCCACTCAAGTCCAAACAAATCATTCAAATATAAATCTACATTAGAATCAGAGTCTTAATCATCATCTACCTCATCTTTGATTTAGTGACAAGGCTACGCCAAAGCTTGTTCTTCAATCCTAGAAGATTTATACTTTGGAGTCTAAAATTATGATCAAAAGCTACATTTTTATTTATAGTTTATTATGTTATGTTACTCACATATTTTGTGCACCCATGGCATATAAAGTACTTAATTCTTTGAAGTGTGTTATGTAATAATAAATTTTCATCTTCAAATAATTTTTTTTATGAAGTTAATTTGTACTTGTGCCCAATGTTTGGTTTCTCTCCTATGATTTTGGTGTATGTACCATGTTGTAATTAGTGGAGCTAGTGTATAGTGAAAAAATATAAACCCAATAATTAAGTGCCACATGTTATACATTTTAGACTTCAACAAATTTATCTACATGAATCTTAGGGCACTTTCCTTTTTGAAAAAATGGCTAGTTAGTGCAAATGAATTTTGGGAGATGAAATATACTAATCATGAGTTCACAAGCATCATCCCACTCTAGTAGATTATCTCGATGAGTTGCCCACCAAGTTAAAATAAATCCATTCAAATCATAGTTTAGTGTACTAACCTATTGATTGATAGTTGGAATATGGACTTGTAGTAATACAATAAAATCATTAATTTCCTCCAATGCATAATATATAGGTAGTTAACATTCATGTTTAAAGACCATCCTCATGGACATAAGTTCATTTTCATCATAGGTCCAATTAAGGAGATGTGTATTTTAATCACCAATAATAGAAGAGGTTGCTTCCTAGGGAACTCTACCTTCCCTTACTATTTATATGTAATTCTATATGTGATCATTAGCTTGGTATAGGAAACCAAATTCTAAGTGAGTGGGTGATTTTATAAACATGGAGATGTAGTCTTCACTAATGAAATAATTTACAATCAGATATGCAACTTCTATTTTTGGTCTTCATTATTCTCCTACATTTGATTATTGAGTAATAATTGACTATACTTGTGGTTTGTCTTATTTGTAGAATAAGTTGCATTGTGTTGTGTGTAGAGAATTTTGATTCTCCTCTATATTTACCTTCATCTAGATAGTTTCTTGTAAAAAATGTGGAGAGTGTAGTTCAGTAGGAATTACATATGGTTTATGCACTTTATTGAGGGGAATGACCATAAAATTATCACCTTGATGTGCCTCAAGTTAGTTGAGTACTATATTGATAGTCATCTAGCCATCATACACCCATTTCTTTCTAATCAGGGTGGTGTAGTGCATTAGCATAGTCTTCATGTGTATGACTTCAAAGTCTCCTCACAAAGACAAATCCATGACTTTAATCTCAACATCCTCTAATTATCCAATAGGCTCAACTTTCCCATAGTCATCGAAGCTCAAAGTTAATGGCATATAACTAAGGGTTGGTCATCCAATAGCTTCCCATGTGGATTTGGGAATCATATGTAATATGCTACCAAAATCAAAGATAACGTTTGGTATTTTTTATCCTATAACTTAAATATCAACATGCACATACACATCCCATGGTTTCTTCATTTTAACATACCAGACTAGATTTTCTATCTTTTGCTAGCCACATTGCACACATTCCAAAAGATTATGTAATAGGTTAATGTTGGTCTATGATATGTGTTCATTACATAGAGTACTTAGGAGTTTTAGTAAACTTATTATCATAGTTATAACTCCATCTTATTATATGATGTGAATAATTTTACCATACATATATGCATTGATGGATACAACATCACCATCAATAATTTCTTATTTTTTAATTGTTTTCAACAATGATGAAGCTTCATTCATAAAACTCTTTTCTATGGTTTGATCTACGTATTTATCTTGTTTAACCTTTTGATACCCTAATCATAAGGCATCTCAAGTGAAGTGATTCCTTTTTATACATGTTTTTACCATGTCACAGTGTTTAGAAAGGCATTTCATTTAGGTTTTACACTTACCGTGTTTATATTTCAAATAGCTTCTTCCTTCCTCTACTTTTCTAGAATAAGATAGTCTTTTATATCATACTAATTGAATACTTTATAGTATGCACAATATGATTATATTTTTAGATTCATTAGGTAGTTTCTTTGAACATGATTATACTATCCATATAGGTAGCATTATAGAGGAGGCCATTGATAGTTGTTTCCTCAACTACCTTGATATCCTCCTCTATATCCACCTCAACCTCCTCCTCTATTAGATTGATATCCTCCTTATGGATATGTAGAATTCCATTGTTGATACTGCTAATTATTATCTCCCATACTAAATTATTGTTTCAAGGCTATTGGAGTCCAAGTTGATTATTGTAGCTATATTATGATTAAACTCAAAGGTGATGCATACTGGTATTGAGGGGATGGAGGTGTCCAACCTCACATCGAAGGAGTCCATCTAGGTGAAGAAGGATTACATTCAACTAGGCCACGAGGTTTGTACTAAAGTGAACTCATAATCCACTATGGACCCACTTGGGTCACATAATTCTTATCAACCTCCAAGTCTGGGATTGTTTGATTCATTAAGGAGATTTTCCATCCTACAATGACAAACACATTTTTAGAGATACCCTTTTTAATTTCATATAGGGTTGTACAATTATTATCATCATGATTAATAGATTTATATAATTATACTAAAAATTATAAGGATTTTTAATATATTTTTGTAGTAGATGAAATTTTTTTGTAGCATGCCCTACTAATTGACAAAGTATATAAAATTATATCTTTACTTTTAGATAGTCATTTTGGTGGTGTCACTCTTTTTCACACTCTGTATACCACAAGTTCAATTTTTTTTTTCTATTTATTGATACTAATCAATTATTTTCATGAAATATTGCAATGTGTTTTCAAATTTAGTGTTAGCAATAGGATCTTCTCCATAGTCCTCAATCTATTCTACTCTCAATGTAGTAGATATGGCATCTGATTTCATCTCATATTATGATTGCATAGTCACAAATCAAATTCTTCCTCATAGAATCTCAATGAACCATATTACCTTATCCTTATCTATCAAATCCAATTCAACTTTGTTCATTGTATAAAAAAAATATGCAATCTTAGTCACAAATTGACTCTCTAGACTTTTGCCTTCTCTCTTTGAGGTCAAGTATTATCTGGCTAGTATATTTATTAATCCTAAACTTTGTGATGATTGAATCTTACATGTCTTTAAGACTTCCCTATTTTATATATCTTTTGTATATGAGTTTTAATGCTCTCTTAGATATATTACCTATCAATTCACACTTTTATAAGTTTTAATTGGTGACACTCTTAACTTGCCATTTCATTTTATAAATTAAAAGGTATTATTCAAGGTTTGTATACCCATCATAGATGGAAAATTTTAAGAGTCCTCCTAAGTTATTCATCATAGTAGCTGGTATATATGGAGTCTTATGTGCAACTATTATTTGAGATGACTACAACCTAGATGTTCTTACCTATGTACTACTCTGTGCACTAGAGGAATTTTCATGTGCACTCTGATTGACTACACTTCCTTGATATCATTGTTCAAAAGCACCTAATAATATATAATTCAAAGTCTTCCTAACTGATTTTTTTGAATCTTTATGCCCCAATAGTTTAAGTTCTCTAAAAATAATTTTCCCAACTCTTCTCCCCTTGCTCAGCTTACTGAAAACTTATACTAGGATATATAATATTGGGATGTAGGGACATGTACACTTTTAGTGAATAATCCTTTCTAATGACTTCTTTATTTTTTATGATTGAGACTATAATCAACCTATGCCTAATTTATATTTCATTTTGTGATTCTTCTTCTACTATTAGTACCCTTTTCTATAGTTGTGCACTACTATTTTTAATATATTCTACTCCTAAACTACTCTCATCTTATTCCTCACACATCTATTTATATACTCACTCTTTCTACCAGCATCCAACATCATTCTCTTTATTTTATATACACTCATAATCATAATCATAACTTTTATGCACTCATTCATCAACTACCATTTTTACTTCTATTCATACCTACTTAGGTATCCATCTATTTATTCCATCTATTCTATTGTTATAGTTATTTTTATAAATCTAGATTTTTCTTCTAACTCATCTTCCCTCATGTCTCCATTTTGGATTCAAGCTCAATCTCTAGTCACTCATCTATCCATAATTCACCATCATGCACACACATCCCCTTATGCCCAAAGTGACTACTCCATATTATATGGAATAGGCACCATGGCCTTTTCAATCACCAACATTTTAAATACAAGAGATAGTCATTGTAAAAAAAATTATTTGATTCCTTAGATGAAGATGTCTTGCATAGCCTCAAATGTTATATATATTTATACTAAAATATTAGTAGTGTATCTATCTATAGTGATAGTAGCCCAGTAATTTATTGCTTTTGTCTAATCAGTTTCTAATTTCACTAACTAGTCTATCATTTATTTAGTATAAAGAATGGTCCCCTCCACTCTGGGATGGAACTAATAGTACTCCAATATTGTTAACTAATTATCCAATAATTAAAGTAGTTTACACTAGAAACTTTCATATATTTCACTATATATATGTTATTGAATGAATTTACTCATGGTGAGACCCATCCATTTGGATTATTCTTCTATGAAGTGCCATATTATTTGTTTTAACAAAGTTTTAATGTATTTTTATCCCAATAACCATCTTAGCATATCTCTCTTTGGAAGGAGTGGTTCAACACTCACTGCACCATCGTTAGTAGAGTTTTTTATTTTGATAGAACATGATAAGGACAAAGATAGCTAGGTTTTATTAGTCTACATAGGATTGTGTAGTGAAATCATGAAAACCTAAAACATGATAAAAGTGAAAGATTGTGAAATAGGTAGAAACTAATATTAACCAAGAGTTCTTAAAAGATACAAATCATTCAGATTACATTAAGATAGATAAAACTAAATAATTAAACATGATAAGAGATTAAATTAGGTAACCATGAACTAGAAATTCTATATTAATCTTGGTAAAATTTCATCAAATTCTTCATATAAGCATACATATTTATAGTAGCTTCAATTCGTAACTATTCATATTCTTCTTCATACATTAGTGTCAAAATATGGAGACTATTCATATTTTATAATTTCACAAGCTGAGAGGATATAAAAAATATATTAGTTGACAACTTCATCTATATTACATGAATATTTAAAGGAATATCCTGAGCATCTCTCTTATCTAGTTTTCTTCTCCCAATAGTGGACCCTAAAGGAAAGACCTTATTTCTTCGAGATTTCTTGTAGCAGTTATAGTTGACCACATTAATTTTTATAAATGGATGAAGGTTGAATATTGATACTTTTATTTTATGTACATGGATGTTTATTATTAGGTTTTATCCCTCATGTGTGTTAAACTAGTCATACAAGTTGACCTATCACTAAAAAGACTAATGGTGTAAATAATGAAAATACTAGATAGAAGTGAGAAGGTGATTACATATGTGTTATCATGGATTAGGGATGAATCCAAGTACATGGATAATTATTTCAAGACTTTTAACACATGTTCATGTTGGATAGGTGTTTCGGATATCAGTGAATATGGAAAAAATGTTGCTCATAAGTTGACATATCTAGTTTAAATGAAATAATGAGGTATGAGACTATAAGATTGGCTTGCAAGACCATTATTTAAATTTAAACATATTATATATCTATTTTATAATGGTATAATTAAATCATAGGATACATTAAATTCATATTAAATCTTTGAAAATGGTTTTACAGGTGTTTTAGGTCATTATTTCCATTACTATGTTTTGAGGCTAGCTAGCAGTTCTATGTGGGCTACTTGCAAAGAAAGGTTTCAGTCCTTTTACCCTATGAAATTAAGTATAATTAAATTTATGAAGTTATTAACTTATTTAATTTTGTATGTATACTATTTTTTCCATGGTTATTTTACTAAATTTTACTTTTTCTTTAGTTGTTCAAGATAGACTTTCTAGGTATGCACATGCCTAATTGTGAATAGTGCTAATGGCATACATCTAGTGGTGGTTGGAGATAAACGGTGTCATGGAACTAATATGATATTTGTATACATATATTTTAGTGACATATTATATTATATTTATATTTAATTATTTTTAAAGTGTTCCAAGGAGTTCAAAGGGTAATGTGTGTTAATGTAGGCCTAATTGAATTAGGTCTCCTTAAGGCCTAAAAGAGGTTTTTGGCCCTATATGATATGAACAACATATTGTAATTTTTAATTAAATTTTTTTCTCATTTCCTAAGTCTTATTAAATGGTAAATATAAATTTTCAATTATATATGGCTGACCAAGGGGTGTATGAGCAATAAGCTAGTATAAGCACAAGGCTTAGTAGGCCAGATTGATTAGTTAAAGAACATGTGTGTTGAAGTGAAATATATATAAATTTAAAGATAAAAATAAGGAATTATATACCATAAAAAGTGTGCATATAAAATATCATCAAGATATAACATAGGTTCTATATATGACTATCAAGATCAAATGACTTAATCTATATTGAAGAGAACTAGTTGTGCGAAGGAGCCTAGAAAATAGTTTTAGAGGGATAAGAGTGTGAATATATAAAGAGGTGGTGATAATTAGTTTTCTCAAAAACAATATTTATTTAAGGTGATCAAGGTAATAAGTTGGTTTAGTTATTTCTAAGTCACCTAGGGGGTTAATGCCTCCTTGTAAGTAGGTACTTACTAAAGCCTAGTCAAATGGGTGTTTGGATAGTTGGGGTTAGTACTCCAAGTGAAGTTGGTGATTCACTAAATATTTATATTGTTATTATATTATTGTAGTTAATTTTATTATTCATTTAGTTTTATTTTCTTTAAGGGTTTCCCACTCAAATACGTGTTCTATGTGTTATGCTCTTATTTCATGCTCATGGCTCTTAATGTGTTGCTAGTTCACTATATGTGTTGTAAAAAATTTGAAGACTAATTCACTCCCCTAGTCATTGTGATTCAAAGAATAGTATTATTGTGTAGTGAATCAAGTGGTAATATCAAGTAGGGTGGTACATATTTAATTTACATCCAATACTAGGTCTAAAAAATAGATGTTGAAGAGGTACAAGAGAGTGGGAAAGGTTTAGCTTTAATTCCATCCATTACTCAAGCGATAAGAGAGCCTAGTTTACCACATAAGGATAAATAGTCTCAAAGAAATTATACTAATAATAGTACCTTTAAACACCAAAATAAATAGGCCCAAAGTGATGTCATGAATCCTAGAAGGCATCCAAAGATTGTTGGTTCTTCTCTCAACATAGTAGATCAAATGAAAATGATTGGTTTAATTATGCCTATGGGACACTTTGTATATTTTGAGATAAAGGGATATCATACCATAAGAAATATATAATCTTATATCATCATTAGGGGCATTAATAAAAGGTATTATTATGTATATAAATGCATTAAATCCTAGTGAGTCACAATAAGGTAAAATAAATAAGCCTTCCCACTTCTATGTTTCAATAATCCTTGGTGATTTTTTTGTGCATAATTATATGATAGATAATGGGGATAGTATTTCAATAATGTCAAAGCAAATAGTATATAAACTAGGCCTCAAATATGAACCCCATGCTAAACATGTATTATAACTAGATGGATCAACCACTAAGATAATTCGTGTTAACAAACACTTCATGCTTGTGTTAATTTATCAAGTGATAAAGATGTGGTTATTGTTTACTTGCCAACATATTTATACCTTTGCTTCTAAAGGGATTTCACAAAAAATATTGGTCATTACTCATCATCATATTGGCCCTACATGGATTTTAGGAAAAGATATGGCACCAAATCTACTATAATATTAGAACCTATTTCAAGGATTCACATTGATCCATAAGAACCAAATGTTACTAATTTTAATTATGATATCATTGATGAGGAGGATCAAAATAATAACCAAGAACCAATTTTTCCTCTCAAAGATATTTTAGATCTCTTCCTTAATGAATTGGGAGCATAAAATCATGAGTTTAAATAATATATAGGGATTGAATAGGTTGGTATTGGGTTGTATTTCTTACATGAACATACATCCATATATTATCCTTCTAAGCCTAATGAGGATAGTGATGGTTTATAGAAGTTACTTTTTGATTACTTAAGAATCAAGATTGGATTAGGTGGAGGGATGATGCTTGTTTCTACATCAAATAAAAGGTACAATTCAGCTATTATGTTTCAATTTACTTTTTATTTAAGTTGAATTGAATATGAATCTTTTATTCATGGGATTCAATGGGAAAGGAAGAAAGGATTCAAAAAATTTAAATCCATAGGAGATAGTGAACTAATTGTACACTAAGTAATAGGTAATAGTTTATCCAAGAACACATTGTTGAAGTCATAGAGTAATATATTGTGGGACCTTATTGAGGATTTTAAGGTTTTTGACATCAAATCAGTCCTTAGGTAAAAAAATCTAACGTGATAATAGGTTGGTATCAGTTGGAGCATAATTTGACATCCCCAATGATGTCAAGAATAACAAAACTCAACTACACATCATGGTATTTGTAAGGCCTTCAATACTAAATAATGATGTAAATTGGAAAGTTTTCAAAAGCGATAAAAAAATAGTATGGTTTTTCCAATAGGAAGATAAGTTCTCTTTCAAAAAACAAACCAGGTTACAGCACCAATATGGAGACCAAATTATGCAATTGAGGTCTAACAAGCTTCTTAAAGGGTTGGTTACTCTATGGAGAGATAAAATAAGAATCTATAAAAAATAAGAACATCATGATAAGGTGTTTATATTAATAGATAAAATCATAAAGTTTGGAAAGGAATGTATTCCAAAAGAGAAGGCTACATTCATTAAGTTATGTAGATAATTTTATGATGTCTCTGCTTGGGAGTATAATGACCTCAAGGGGTTTAATATCTCGTTAGCCCAACACATTATATAAATTGATCCCAATTCTAAGCATATAATGTAAATTCAAAGGCCTATTAATACTAAAGTGGAGGTGTTCATGAGGAAAAAACTCACCAAGTTGATAGTGTCAAGAATTATATTTCCTATCAAACATTCTTCATGGATTACCAATATTGTTCATGTGAGAAAGAAGATTTGTAAAATCAGGTTATGTGTGGATTTTAGAGACTTAAATATGGTCTCATTGAAGGATAACTATGCTATAACTTCAATGGATCAAATCCTTCAAGTAGTGGGAGGTTATCAACATTTCTCACTTTTGTATGGCTATTCAAGATATAATCAAGTGTTGATGAAAGAAAAAGACCAATATAAGATAGACTTTACTACTAAATGGGGGAAATATGCCTATAATATAGTGTTATTTGGGTTATCCAATGAAGGTATCACATTCCAATGGGCCATGAATATGGATTTATAAGGTCTGATCAATGATATGGTATTAGTATACCTTGATGACATAACCATTTTCTCTAAAGATGCTAGTGACCACTTTAATGATCTGAGGATAATATTTTAAAGGTGTGGGAAATATGGGGTTTCTATCAACACCAAGAAGTGTACTTTTTTCTATTCATGAAGGTAGGTTAATTGGACATTTTTTTTTTAAATATGGGCTTTCTATATACCCTGATATGGTGAGTGTCATATTAGCCTTGCCACTATCCAAACATAAGAAATATTTGCAAAATTTTATTGGGAAGATAAATTTTTTTAGGAGATTCATACTTGGATTTTACATAAGACATATAAAAACCATGTTAGAGAACCATCAAACATCTATTTGGACCAAGGAATGGAAGGATAGTCTTGTGGCATTCAAACAGTCTACTGCTTAAGAACCTACATTAATCAACCATAGCTTTTCTAAGGACTTTGTCTTGTACTATTCTGCCAACATTGACACCATATGTTATATGCTAATGTATTAGAATAATTAAGGACTTAAACAACCTATATATTTTTTTAGTCAATGATTAGAAGACTATGAAGAGAGGTACACCTATGTTGAGAAACATGTATTGGTAGTTAGAAGAAGTCTTAATAAATTTAGACATATGGTGTCCAACAAAAATATACATTTCATGGTAACTAATCTAGGCATAAGATATTTCCTTTTAAATAAAGACTTGAGTGAGAAAAGAGTTTCATGGATTACTAGGTTGATGGAGTATGATGTTGAGATCAAATCCACTATGTTGGTAAGAGGATGTGGGCTATGTGAACACCTAGCATCATATATAAAGGAAGAAGAAGATATGCTTTTGTAATTGCAAGAGGGTCCTAGTATAGCTATAACTTCATCTCATCCAAGTTGGACATAATAAATGGTGAGGTTCCTTTAAATAGGTGAGTATTATGGGTCTAGATAAAGTAAGAAGGAGATAATTCAGATTGAAAGAAATACTATATGTCCTTGTGGATGGGGTTATTTTTAGGAAAAATCTCAATGTAATGCTACTAAGATGTGTGGAAATAGACTAGATCATTAATATTCTATAACATTTTCATGATGGACCCACTAAAGGTCATTTTGTACCTAAAAATATAGCTACAAAAATAGTGAGGGATGGTTAATATTGGCCTAGCCTATTCAAGGATGCATATGATTGGTTTAGAATATGTCATATGTGTGCCATTTTTGCAAGTAAATAAAGACTTGTAGCCCTTGCTCTTCACCCTATTTAGGTTCAACAACCATTCATGTAGAGGGGACTTGATTTCATTGAGATGATCAATCCTTAACTTAGTGTAGGCCATAAATGGGTCTTTATAACTACTAATTTTTCATAAGGTGAGTATAGGTAGTGGTCATCAAAGAGGCTAATGAAACTTCAATTCTTGACTTATATTAGAGCCTAACATAATATTTCTTGATAATGACATGAATTTTAGTGGTATAATAATAATGGAATGGGTTATAAAATATGGAATCTACTTGAATACTTATTCTAACTACCACCCTAAAGACAATACGATAGCTAAGTCCAATAATAATAAATTGATCATAATTATAAAGAAGATAATAGAAGATAATCAAAGGATTTGGCACACTAAGTTGAAGATATCCCTATGGGTTGATAGGATCACTCCAAATATTGCCATTAGTAACTCACCTTATATGCTTTTCTATGGAAGAGAAGATAAGATTCCCATTTAACTTCAGTTACTAGCTCTTAATTTATCCCATCATATTGAAAGGATGGATAATGATCCTATGGAAGTAATATTGGTAGAACTAATGGCATTGAAGGATGCAATAGATCATGATATGCACACCATAGAATATCACCAAGCATAAACGAAAAAAAATGTTGAAAAGAGATCTATATTAAGAACATATCAATAATGAGATCTTATCTTAATGTGGGATTCTAATAGAACTAAGACTGGTAATCACAACTATTTTTATGCATTATAGAGTGGACCTTATGTTATCATTGATTATAAATAACACAATGAATTTAAGCCTGTAAGACTCAATGGAGAATAATTGAGTATACCATTCAATGACATACACTTTAATACATGATATTGAAGTTATTTTTACAACTTTGTACATATTAGAGTAGGTTTTTGTATTCCCTAAGTGCCCATACACAAATGTGTCTTATTTTCTTTGTGTTATTCCTTCTTCTAAGTGTCTTATGAAACATGCGGTGTGGCATTTTGTTTTGTGTTTATCTAGTTTATTTGGTTTCATTGTTGTTGTTAAGTATTATTTTTAGTCATGACTCTAAACCGAAATGAATCTACTAAGCCACTAGTCTAGATATATAGTCAAGCATGTATTCCTAGGAAGTCACGAAATATGTTAGCCAAATGTTAGCTACCATAGACCAAGTTCATTAAAAATTTGACTTTTCATGTTTTATGATCTTGTTAATAACCTGTTCCATGATTTATGAATTTTTAATAAGGTCTTTCTAAATTCTTATTAGCATATGTTAATTTTGTTTTGTTAAAACTAAGGTAATGGCTTATATTTGTCTTACGCTAGTCTAGTCATAAAGTGAACATGACGAGGTTAATAAAAAATGGGTCATAGGTTAAAAAGTATCTTTCAATTTTATATCATGTTTTGACCACCTTGTATGAAAATTTTACATTTTTTCAGAGAAGTTAAGGTTGTTTTGTGAAGTTTAAGGTAAAGTTTTATACGAGGGAAAAGTGCAAATAGTCAAGTTTAATGCATGACAAAGACAAAAAATATAAAATATACATAAAATCACAATTTTAAAATATTTTTAAGGAGTTATATAACTTACACATAAGTCAAAAATGTTAGTTAAGGCTAGTTTTGCAAGTTCATCATCCAAATTAGGAGAATCGCTCCTTTTCAGATAGTTATAGGCACTTGTATAGACTTGGTATATCCATTTGTAGGTGAAAAAGTTTTAGGAGTGCCTCTTTACCTTATCTAAGACATATAAATGGATAAAAATCTTGCACAACTCCTAATATTCCAAAGATTTCATCAAAACCTCCATCGCTACCTTACAAGCTCATAAAGGTCAATTTTGGATGCTCATTCCATATAGAACAAGGAGAATTGAGACTTGAGATATTTACCAAAGGAGGGGATCCTAATGGAATTAAAATCCATAAACATATTCATCATATTTGTGGCCTTTCATTTATGAACAATCATTAAGAGTGCAAGGAGATCACTGTCTTGTTCATCCAAGCAAGGTGTAGATTTGCCTTTGTTTCTTCACTTTAGAGTTTGATGAAGGAAAATGGCATTTGTGAAGTGATTTTATAAATGAAAAGATAAATTTTAATGTTAATTTCATCAATTAACTCAACTTTATGAGTTTTTTTTCAATAAGTAAATTGGTGCCTCAATCATGTTTGAACATCACTACCCCTACTGAAAGCATTTTGATTAGTTTTGAGTGTTATCTCTTGGAGAATTTATCAAGTGTCTCATAAATCATGTAAAACCTATATTTTTTAGATGATCCACATTTATTCTCTTTAAAAATTAGTTTCTTTTTATACAGTCCTTTGAGTGGTGGCATGGTTTTTGCCCTTTAGAGGCATTGTGTAGTATATGAATAGCTTTGTATAGTCCTAATATATAAACATGGCCCAAATAACAATGAAAAAATCAATGATAGCATCTAAGAATGGTATTGAAAAAATTGGATGTATAAAGTAATGAGATTAGGATTCAAACATACTCTCAAATAAAGGCTAGGATATGTTTTATCCACCCACAAGTTTGCATAACAATAGGTGGTCATTTATGTATCAAAAACCCAATCGTAAAGATATATGATGAAGGGAGATACTTGGTGTAGGACCTATTTTAGGCTATAATTTCACCCTTGTAGGAGAGTTTTTTTAGTCTCTCTCACTCCTAGCTACAATCAAGCTATGGGTATCTTGTAGTGAGGTTAAGCCTCTAAGATTTTTAATGAGGCTAGATCCTTAGATTTTTCACTTTGGCTTGTTTCCCACCCTAGAATATACTACTAAATAAGGAAAAGGGAGAGAAGGATGACATGAAAGGGAAACGTACGCTAAGGAAGGTGATGCAACAAAATATGAAATGATCCACTTTTAGCATAGAAACCTTAATAACTACTAATGAACCTAATTAAGACACAGACTAATCTAATCCTATCTCAAGACCACAAGAAATAAGTATTTTGAATGGATTTTGAAGGGAAACCTTGAAATTTGGAGGATAAAAAGTAATAGGTCTATATGAGACCCTATAAACTTATGACACTTCAAGAAAGGCACCAATGTCTAACACTTCACACAACCTACAAGGAACCAAAAGAATTAAATAAAGATACTTAGACAATATATAGATGATGAAAATGGAAATACATCTACAAGTTAAAATCTAATAATGTATAATTGACTTCAAACTAAAATAAAAAAAGTTTATCTTATTACTTCAAGAGAGTGTTTACGAGGTGATTTTGATAGAGCAACTCTTTCACCAGTCAGGGATCCATTTTTTGGCTCTAAATCCTTTATATATAGTAGAAAGGGCTCAATTAAAATGGGGAGAGATAAAGGAAGAGGGGAGCCTATTGAAGAAAAAGTGATATATAACTTGATACCTTAACATAATGAATGCTCCACCATCTTTTTGACCAATTAGGGGACTATTTTTCTTTGTACAAATGAAACAATTTTTTCCCAATAACTTCAAGCTTCCTCATTGATTAGAAAACATGTTAGAAGACAAGAAATTTTCTAAGAACATATTTAATGATCAAGCTACATTTTTCAATCACTTGATCTTCACCTTTCATCCTCATGCCATCTTTCACTTGTCCTACACATATAAGGAAAAATCCCCATAACTCTGGATCTGGACTGAGCCATTTTGCTTTTGTGTTGAGAAGTTATTTGTTAGAGATGATGGCCATGCTGAAAGATGAAGACCTATACATTAATTGTACCTACTAGCTCGTACTTTGAAACCTGGGCCAAATCCTTTCTATATATTGAAAACCAATCTAAGGACATTTGTTTTTTTGTATCTATTTATGTTGATGCAAGTCCATAGAAATCCAAATGGCTATTTTTAGGGGTTAAAATTTTGACATTTACAGGCCCATCATGGGATATTTGAATCCTAATGACTATTTCCTGAGCTTGAACTTTGACACTAGCATGAATGTCATGTTTCCTTTAAGACACTTTCCTACATGCATTTTTCTTTTAGATAATTTGCTTGAAAAATTTATATGGACTTTTTTCTCAAAGGAATCAAAATTTAGAATTTTTGAGAATGACCCTTCATATTCTGAAAATTCCTTTGGAGAAGTGCCCTTTTTGAAGGAAAATTATATTTTGGTCACTTTGAAAATGCCCTTTTCTAAAGGGAAATCACCATTTAAAACTTTTGTAAATTTCCTTTGGTTATTAGAAATGAACCATCAATTTTTTTGGAAAAGACACCTTGAACAAATTTTCTTCAGCCACTTTCCTAAAAGAAAAGTCTTGGAGACTTTTGCAAAGGTCCACTTCCTCAAAAGATACCCTTATGAATTATTGCATAAGACACTTTTACATGGAAATGACTCTTTAAAAAAAGTGTTTTATCCCTTCAGAACTTTGGCAGGTCCATTTTTGCTGAGAAAAGTGCCCTTTAAAATTTTTACAAAGGTCCCTCAGTTTTTTTTGTTTCAACACTTCTTCTTGAAGGAATTCCTTCAGGCCTTTTGTTGAAGATGGTACTTTCCCTAAAGAAAAAATACCTTTAGGTATTTTAATAAGACTATTTATTCAAAAAAAATTATTGAATGACCAATTCCTTGATAATTTTAAACTGGACCATTTAGAAAAATTACTAAGGGCATCTTTTCTTCCAAAATAACTTTTCAAAACTTTCACATAAGAGCATTTCTTCAAAAAAGAACCCTTCAAGGAAATTGTCTTGGCCACTTCAATTTGAAAAAAAATATTCTTCAAAACTTTTGCTTGGTACACTTTCTAAGAGAAAAATCCTTCAGGCCTTTTGTGTTAGAAAAAATGTCTAAAACAATTCTTGATACTTAGCCAAAAAGACCTAAAAAAATCTCTTGAAAGAAATAGGTCTTTGGGTAAATTATTCTGGCACAATTTCCCTAAAAGAATTTAGTATTTCTATTTTTCTTTATACATTTTGTCTGAAAGAACTATCCCTTTGGAAACATTCTCTTAGACATCTTGTCTAAAGGAATTCAACACTTAGCCATAAATGTGGGCCCAAAATAAAAGAAACACTTAGTTCCCACAAAGTCTAAAATAATTAACAAGTAAGGACTTAGCTGAGTAAAAGATTTTGCACTTAGATTTTAGCTTGTAGGCTTATCCTTGAACACTAATACTAGATCCTTGAGAACCTTGCTTAGATCCTCTCTATTTGCAAATGTCAGATACATTTCTAAGCCTTGGTATGTGGGCCAAAAATGGCCAACATTTTTTATGACTCATAGGGAAGTATGCCTACTATGCTTGACAAACTAGATTATTTGCCACATCTGATCCATTGGGCATAGAGTCATTACTTTTTTTATGAGGCTGACCTTATTTAGAAACTCCAATTGAAGTAATAAGAATAACAAGAACAAAACAAATACTGTGCCCAAGGCACTTAGGGAAGGGAAAAATATAACTAAGAAGATGTGCACAAGGCACTTTAGAGAAAACATGAAAAACCATTAAAAAAATACTATATATATACATATAATGGCTATAAACTCTTCTAATATCAAGGCTTTAGATGAATCGTATTGATTGGCATTGGTATTATCTCTCCATCTAGTCAATCTAGTTGAAAAGCATTATGTTATTTGCATCCATAGATCAAATAAGGACCACTCCAATAGCTATAAAATTTGGTATGGTTTCTTGGTTTGGCCTTATTTGAATCCCACTTAAGGACTAGATCCCCTTATTTTAATTCCCTTATTATGGCTCTCTTGTCAAAGGCTTTCCTGACTTGATCTTGATGTGATTCTAGTGTTTTCATTGCAAGGTCTCTCACTTCTTCAAGCTCCATGAGTTTTGTGAGTCTCACATGCATGGGCTCATTTTCCATCAACTACAATTGATGGGATAGTTATAATGTAGGTAGCTCAAGAGAAATGGGAAACTTGGCCTCCTTTGAATATACTAAGACATATGGAGAATTGCTAATGGTAGCTTTAGGATTCACCCTATCAGCCCACAAGGCTATCTTTAATTTAGTGTGCCATGTCCTCTAATTCTCTTTCATAGTTCTCCTAATGATTCTTAACAATTTTTTGAGGACTCATCCAGTCTATTTTCTTGAGGATAATAGTTGGAAGAGGTGCTAAGGTAGATGCCCATCTTGAGAACCCATTCACTCACTTTTAGACAAAGGAATGTTAATGCATTATCAAAAATAATAGTGGATAGAACACCAAACCTTGTCACAATGGTATCATATAAGTCTAGGAATACACCTTCATTAGCTTCTTTAAATTCAATGGCTTCTACCCACTTGGTTAAGTAATTGGTTGTAGTAAGAACCCATCTATGTCTTACACTTGATGGAGGGTTGATAATTCCTATGAAATCTAACCCTCATTACAGGAAGGGTTACTCTACCTAAATTGGGTTGAGAGAAAGGGATAACAATCATTTATTACCCACAAATAAATCACACTTTTACCATTTATTACCCATTCATATGTATCCTTAAAGTGTTTGGGCCAATAATTACCAACTCTCATCACTTTTGCCACTATAGTCCTTAGATAAAAATGGCCTCTTGTATGCCCATCATGGAATTGCTCTAAGAGGCTTGTCACTTGGTCATCATATATGCACCTTAAGATCACTCCATTGAGTTCCTTTATAAATAAAACCCATCAATAAATGTATAAAGTATGGACTAAAGTCTGAAATACCTTCTTTTTTTCCTTATCTAAATCTTGAGGGAACTCACCTATTATCAAGAAACATGTCATATCCTACAGCTAGCTAGTGTGAGGTGGAGGTGCATATGTCTATGAGTCATCTTGTTCTACCAAGATAAAATCTTTGTATTCATGAATTTCATCAACCATATGCTCACATAAGCCTTTGTCTCTCACTAGCTTAGTGACCTTGATCTCCATGTCATACTTTGTGACATTGGTAATCAAAGTGATGCTTTTTTCATTTAAGTCTTTGTTAGTAAGGAAATATCTCACTCCAAGATGAGACATAGTTAGATGTATTTCGCTATTGGAGAGCATTGTCCTAAACCTTTTAAGGCTTCTTACCACTATAAGGACTTGTTTTTTTCTAAAATTATATCTCACCTCATACCCCTCAAGCCCCTAACTAAAAAATGTTATTAACTACTCAAGTACTTCACCATTATTCTACATCAACATAGCTAATATATTGTCAATATTGTCAAAGTCATAAAATATGAAATCTTTTGAGAAATTAGGATTCATGAGTGTGGGTGCTTAGGCCATAGCTTCTTTGATAGCCTCAAATGTTGATTTACCTTCATTCGACCAAGTGAACACTTGGTTCTTATTTATCATGGTAGTGATGGGTTTGACCAACTTTACAAAACTAGGTATAAGCCTTCTCATGATGTTTATTTTCCCAAGGAAATTTTGGATTTGTTTCTTATGCTTGGCTAAGGATAAGGACAATATAACACTTATTCTATAAGGATCAATGTCTAGTCCTTGATTTGAGATAATATTTCCTAAGAGTTTGCCCTCATAGACAATGAACATACACTTTTTGGGATTCCAAGAGATCCCATACTCTCTCCATCTCTCAAAGATAAACCTTAGTGGTCCATGTGTTTATTATCATCCTTGGAGAAAACTATGGTGGCATCCAAGTAGACTAGCACCCTTTTATTCAATATCCCTTGAAAATCCATGTCCATTAAAATTTGAAATGTGGCCCCATCATTTAATAGGCAAAAAGGCATATTTTGATAAGCATATGTACCCCATTTTGTGGTGAATTTATTCTTATACTGATCATATTTCTTTACTAATACTTTGCTTTAACCTTCATATCCATCTAAACAAGAAAATAATTTTGAACTTGCAACTATTTGAAGAAATTGCTCCATGGATGGTAAAGGGTAATGGTCCTTCAAGGAGACCCTATTCAAGTCTCTGAAGTCAACACACAATCGAATATCACCATTCTTCTTCCTCAAATGTACCAAATTATTTATTCATGAGGAGTGTTTGATGGGAAAAATTATATTAGATTCAATCAATTTAGTTAATTATTTCCTCATTAGCTCTTTAATTTTTAGATTCATAGGCCTTTACTTCTACCTCATAGGCTTAGCATTGGCCTCTAGTTTTATAGTATGTTGGGCTAGCTTAGGATCAAATCCTCTCATATCACTATATTCCAAAGTAAAGATGTCTAAATATTCCTTAAAATGTTCAATTAAAGCATGCCTTTCTACCTCATTACTCACCTTTCCAAGCTTGCGGAGCTTGTCCTTAAAAATAAGGACTCTTTCATAGTTCTCTTCATCAAATGACATCACTACCTTATCTTTCCTCATATGGTCTCCCTCATGGAAAAGAATTTCAAGGGTGAACATCCCTTTAGGAATTTTTTTGATCCTCATACTGATTTTGAAATTTACCTTGGTTCATTAAGGAAAACCCTACTTCCTATTGTAAAAACCAAGAAATTTGTTTGTCATTTTCAAAGACTTGCTAGTGGGCTTCATTATCTAATATTGATGGCCTCACCACCACCTTGACATGTGGTTAAACCTTAGCCTCTTTTAGCTTACTTAGAATATAAAACTAGGTTCCCATAGGTACCAACCTATCATCATGCTAACCCTGGTTCCTTGGCATAAATTGAATGTTAAAGGCTTCAAAATATTCAATTTAGTCTGAAACTCTTTTTTTGTAGGACTTCATCAAAGGATTATTTGTGATGTTTAGGCCCTTGACCTGGTTCACTATATGCTCAATGTCCTCATATACTTGTAACTACTTGATTCCCTTCTTCCTAGCCCATTGAAGGCCATGGATTAATATTTCATATTCTATAGCATTGGAAGAGCAACTAAAATGTAACCTATAAGAAGATAAATACTTATCATCTAAAGGGGAAACTAGCATTGCCCCTACACCTACTCCATTTTTGCTCCTTGAATCATCAAAGAACAACTTCCACATACCATTAAGGTATTCTTTAAGACTAATGAGGGAAGGCATGAGTTTATTTTCTTCATGTAACAAATAGACATGCATGTTTCTTTCTTCAACACCTTCCGAAGGGTTGAGAATTTTATTATCACCCCATAGCTCATCCAAGAATAAGTATGGAATCTCCGCATGATATGTATTCAAATTTTAACAAAATGTAAATTCATCCTCATCAAGGATAGTATAATTGAGTTTTATGTTATCTAGTTGATGAGGGTGAATGTGAAATTGTGCCATGGGCTTAGCCTTCATTGATACTTTAGTACCATACCTCATTCTGACTGCCATGTATGACTAATCTACTATGAGATATAACCTCTTATATTTGCTATGAATTCTATATATAAGCATAAAACAAAACAAAGATGCAACTCTATAATAAACACATCTTGAGCCACTAAAACACTAAGACAAGCATGCAGGGTTAAGATGAGAGCTCTAATAATACCAACTAGTTTGGTAGAAGATTCATCAAGCTACAAAACCCCCTTAGATTGAGGTTCATACTTTAACCCAAGTTGGTCTACTATTGACTTTGGCATCATTGAATTACTTGCTCCACTATCTACCATGTAGTTATATATCAAGGAGTTACCACTGATTAATGAAATGTAGAACATAGGAGGTTTGACCACCTTACTTGATCCTTTTCCCATAGGACCTTGGTTTGCATTGGTGAGGACCTCAGTTTCTTTACTTGGTTGCTTACCTATATTCATTGTAACACCTATCATGGACAAACCTTCATAATGGATATCAACTTAACCAAGCATGGAAAGCATGTCGCACATTGGTATACTCACACTAAATTTCTTTATTTGTTCAATAATGTTGATTTGTGGACCACCAACCTTTGCTTGTTATTTGGGGGCCATTACTATTCTTTGTTGAATTTACAAGTTTTGTGGATCAAAATGGGTCCCTTGATTCTAATTATTTAGAGATATTGGAACCTTTGGAGTAGTATTAGGTTCACTTAGCTTTGATATTAATGGAGTAATTGTAGGAGGATCTTTGAATGCTCCCTAGTTCTCACTCATACTCCTTCTTGTGAACCTTGTATTAGCTGCCACTGGAATGTATGCTTGGCTAAAACTAGCCTACTAATTGAGTGCATAACAATCTTATTTCTCACTAATGACCATCATAGTATCTAGCTGGTTTGGTACTTGATTAGATCCTTTGTCTTGTGGAGACTATCCTAGTTTTGTCTTCATGGGGACCTCTATGTTTTGAGCCATTAAAGGTTGATTGTATCCATAAGAAATAGATTAATGCCATTGGTCATTAAATGACTAGTTAAAACCATTAGTTGGGATAATGGATTGCCCAAAGGATTGATCTCAAGGTATAGTCCCTCTAAATTCTTGAGCCATGTTCTTTTGAATAGGAACCAAGAAGTTAGAAGAGCCTATGACATTTGGGTTATAGCTGTTCTACTTATTATAGCTAGGCTATCTTTTCCCTTACTCACGATTCTAGTTTTGGAAATTTTCCTTGAAGGGTGTATTATTTTCTTAACAAGACTATATTTGATGTTGATATTGAGCTTGATAAGGTTTATTAAATTGAGCTTGCTACATTTTAACATTTATCATATCTTTTCTCAAAGATTGGATCATTATCTTAAGTTCTAGGTAGTTTTTTTTTCTCTTGGGAATCACTTGATCCACTAGTGGAGGCCTTTTCCTACTTAGGTGCAAGTATAGAAAAAATTATTAGAGTTGGAATAATAAAATCAAGTGGGGGAATAAACATAAGGGGGTGGTACAATTTGATGGAAAAGAGGCATTGAGGGTCTAAGAGTAAGCTTGCTAGCTTGAACTAGATAACTTTCTACTATAATAGCCACCTCATAAGCATATGTCAATATGTCCCCTCCCATGGATTGGATCATTATATCTATATTGATACTTAGAGCCTTAAATTAGTATAAGAACACAAATTTAGGTGATGTTCTAATCAAGGTTGGAATTTTATCCCAAGGTTTTTGGAGTCTTGTTTTGAAGTCTTACAAGACTTCACGGGGGGATCTCTTGATTGTGGTAAGCTATTACATTAGTGATAAATGGCCACTCTTGTTTGGAAATCTACTACATAGGGCCACTCCTAGCTAATTCTATGATTGAATAGAGTTAGTAACTAAGACTTTATAATAATGTAAAGATTTTCTTGTAAGGGATATATCTAACAGTCTAATAGATATATTTTCCACAATGACATTATGGATATTGAAAAAATTGGATATGCCATTGACGTGTTCAGTAAGGGTTATGTCTTGGTTTCTTATGAAATATGGGACACTTTTGAGAGTTTATATTGGTATAGAATTGTATTGAGGCAAATTCAAATGAATTTGGCTACTAAATCCTACAAAAGCTTTTTGAGGAATCATGGTAATGAAAGGACTCGACAAAGATCTTCTTGCAGAGGTAGTTTTTTAAAATGGTTTAGGAGGAAATCTTCCCACATATGGGTGAGTGTTATAAAATATTAACCTTCATGTTGAGTTTAAAGGTAATTCAAGAAATTTAAAAGGAATACCTCTATAATCTGATGTTGTAGTCACATTTGGCATGAAAGATACTTATTGTTCTATGACTAGATTGCTAAGTGTTCTTTGGAGTCACCAGATACTAAAAGATCAAAGCTATAACCACTACGAATTGATTAAAATAACATCAAAATTGATAAGTATTCCACAAAAGTGGTCCCACCAGGCATGCTAGAAATTTTTCTAGTCTAGAATTGTACCTTGTGGGAGATTTTTTTTAGGCTCGCTCACTCCTAGCTACAATATTATAACAACCTCAGGTTATGGGTATCCTATATTGAGGTTAAACATCTAAGATTTTTAATGAGGCTAGCTCCTCAGATGCTTCACTTTGGCTTATTTCCCACACTATAATCTACTACTAACTAAGGAAAAGGGAGAGAAGGATGACATGAAAGGGAAACCTAAGCAAAGGAAGGTGATGCACCAAAATATTAAATGATTCACTTTTAGCCTAGAAACATTAACAAATACTAATGAATATAACCAAGACATAGAGTAATCTGATCCTATCTCAAGACCACAAGCATAAGTATTTTGTGTGGGGATAGAAGTGAAACCCTATAATTTGGAGGATAGAAAGAAATAGGTTTGTATGAGACATTATAAACTTGTGACACTTCAATAAAGGTACCAATGTCTAACACTTCACACAACCTACAAGGAACCAATAGAATTAAATAAAGGTACATAGAGAATATATAGATGATGAAAAGGGACATACATCTATAAGTTAAACTCTAATAATGTATACTTGACTTCAAACCAAAATCATATAAGTTTATCTTATTTCTTCAAGAGAATGTTTTAAAGGTAATTTTGATAGAGCAACTCTATCACCAATTAAGGGATTTAATTTTTGTCTCTAAAGCCTCCATATATAGCTAAAAGGGCTTAGAGAAAGTGGGGAGAGAGAAAGGAAGAGGGGAACTTGTTAGAGAAAATTGGATAGATAAGTTTCTACCTTATTGTAATGAATGCTCCACCATGTTTTTGACCAATTAGGGCACTATTTTGCTTTGTACAAATGAAACTTTGTTTTTCCCAATAACTTTGAGCTACCTCACTCATTAGTAAACATGATAGAAGACAAAAACTTTTACAATAACATCTTTAATGCTTGAGTTACAATTTCTAATCACATGATCTTCACCTTTCATCCCCATGCCATCTTTCACTTATCTTGCATGTATAAGGCAAAAAACCCTATAATTATGAATCGAGACTAAGCCATGCTACTTCTATGTTGAGTAGCTATCTATTAGAGATGATGGCTATGCCAAAAGATGAAGACCTTTCCATTAATTACACCTACCAATTCCTAATTTGAAATCTAGGCCAATTCCTTTCTATAGATGGAAATCCAATCTAAGGAAATTTGTTTTCTTGTATCTATTTATGTCAATTCAATTCCATACAAATCCAAATGGCTACTTGTAGGGGTTTATATTTTGACATTTACAAGCTCATCATGGGATATTTGAATCCTAATGGATATTTGTTGAGCTTGAACTTTGACACTAGTGTGAACATCATGTTTCCTTTAGACACTTTCTTGTGGGCCTTTTTCTTTTACATAATTTGTTTGAACAATTTCCATGGAATTTTTTCTTTAAGGAATTAAACTTTGGATTTTTTGAGAATGACCCTTTGGATTTTGAAAAGTCCTTTGGAGAAGTGCCCTTTATAATGGAAAAGTATCTTTTGCCCATTTTGAAAATATCCCTTTCCAAATGAAATGTAACCTTCATAACTTTTGTAAATGTCCTTTGGTTATTTGAAATGAACTGTCAACTTTTTTGTAAAAGACCCCTTAGATAAATTTGCTTTAGCCACTTTCCTAAAATAAAAGTCTTGAAGACTTTTGTAAAGGTTCACTTCCTAAAAAGATACCCTTAAGAATTATTGCTTAAGACACTTTGGCATGGAAATGACTCTTCAAAAAAAAGTGTTTTGTCCCTTTAAAACATGAAAAGGCCCCTTCTTACCGAGAAAAGTGCCTTTCATAATTTTTGAAAATGTCACTCAATTTTTTTTTATTTTTGTACTTCTTCCCAAAGGAATTCCTTCAAGCCTTTTGTTGAAGATGGTCCTTTCCCTTGAGAAAAGATACCTTTAGGAATTTTTAAAAGACCATTTCTTTAGAATTTTTTCCCAAAAGACCAATTTCTTTGGAATTTTGAATTGGACCATTTGAAAAAATTGCTAAGGGCATCTTTACTTTGAAAAGAATTTTTTAGAACTTTCACATAGGACCATTTCTTTGAAAAAGAACCATTCAAGGAAATTGTCTCAGTGGTTTCACTTTTAAAAATATATCCTTTAGAACTTTTTATTGGTGCACTTTCTAAGAGAAAAATCCACTAGGCCTTTTGTTTTAGATAAAATATCTAAAACAATTCTTGATACTTAGCCAAAAAGACCTAAAACAAATCTCCTGAAAGAAATAGGTCTTCAAGGAAATTTTTGTGGAATATTTTCTCTAAAATAATTTAGTATTTTTATTTTACTTTGGACATTTTATCTGAAATAATAATCCCTTTGAAAAATTTGTTATAGACAACTTGTCGGAAAGAATTCAACACTTAGCCAAAAAAGGGGGATTGAAATAAAAGAAACACTTGATTGCCACAAAGTCCAAAAGAATGAACAAGTAAAGACTTATATAAATAAAATATTTTTCACTTATATTTTGGCTTGTAGGCTTATACTTAAACACTATTGTTGGATCCTTGAAAACCTTACTTGGATCCTCTCTATTTGCAAATGTTGGATCCATTTCTAAGCCTTGGTATGTGGGCCAAAAATGGCCAACAAGACCCTAAGTACTAATATAACTTTGATATATTTCACTATCAGAAGCACAACCACTAGGGGGGATGAATTAGTGTACAAAATATTCTTTCTCTTTTACCTATCATTCATTAACCATTAAAACTAAGACAGAGATAAAGCAATGCATAAACAACCATTCATACGAGCATGAAGCAGAAACATAACACATGAAAAGAAAAGATATGTGGGAAACCCTCACAGGGAATAAAATACACTAAAAAAAAGGTTATAATATAGTCCTATAAGTATTGAATCAATATTTAGTGAGGCACCAACCCTACAAAGAGCATGAACCCATCACTAGTCAAGCACCAACTCATCTAGTCCTCTAGCAAGCACCAACTTGTAAGGAAGTACCAAACCCCTAGGTAACTTAGTTCTAAATTAGAAACCTAAAATCTATGATAAAATTTGGACACCTATTTCTCCTTCAACTGATTATTATCACCTTATTTTTCTCTTAACACTCTTCTATCTCTCTCAACTAGCTTATTAGGCCTCTTCACTGAACTAACCCTTAGATTTAGGTCATATGACCTTGATCACCATTTGTAGAATCAATATTATAATTTTATGAAATATTAAACACAATTATCTTATGGTATTCAATCCCTCTAACTAGTTTTTAAAATTTTATTTCATTCTTTCATTCACTCAAATTACCTAATTAGTCAAATTAAGCCTATTAGACCTTCTTCTTATACATGACTCTTGCTCTCACATACCTTGGTTAGGAAAAAAAATATTCATACTTGGATCACCATTTTAATATATCAAAAAACATGTAAAAAAATTTAAATATCCATGATATAGGTTGGTCACCACTCATAAGGACCAAAACCACCATTAGGCCTAACAGAGACCTAATTCACTTAGACCTTCACAAAGCACATGTTTCACTTTGAACACCTTGGAGCATATTGATACTCCAATAATTGATTAAAAAATTCAAAATGTATTCAATTATATTCTTTCAAATATCACGTTAGGTACCTAAAACCATTTATCTCGTTTCATTCCTTGAACCACACCAATGGGTCTACTCACAATTAGCCCTTCTCACTACTAGAAAGTTTACTTTGATTATTTTAAGTATACACTCAAATTTTAAAAATAAAAATATAAAAAAATAAAATTTATATAACATTCATGACCTCAGGCTCATCACCAAGTTCTTTATAACTCACCATACAAGGTAAAAGACCTCAAACTAACCACTTTTATATGCTCACTTAGAACAACAAACATGCCTCAAGACCTAGTCAAGAAACTTTGATTTTTAACACCTTTATAGGAATTTATCATGAATATGAATACATTTAAAATAACCTATGAGACCTATATAATAAATTCATGTGAATTATATTCTTTAACTTTGTGCATAATGACTCGGGAACACCAATCTTAGAAAGACATAGAAAACTACCTAAATGCTCTAAAACACATTCATGGAAATAATGAATTAGCTCACATATAGATTCATTTTAATGAAATTACAATAGTTTTATATCCTTAATAATACTTATAACATTTTTAAACAAATATATTACAAGATTAATAGTAATATTGATCTTACATACTAGTTTCATGGCTTCACTATACACAGACCTCAATGTGCTAGATAAGTCATTTTAAGATAAACTTTATACCATACATATTTTTAAAAATAATATATATAATGGGTATATATGTTACATATCTTAATAAACAACACTATGTAATTACCCTAATCTCATTCCCACTTCTACCTAGTTTTCTCCTTAGCTTCCTCACTTGGCCTTTTTAGCAATAGGTGAACTTCCATGATAATTTTATCAAATTTGAAATATATAAAATGATCATAAACTTAAATGGACAGAAAATACAATTCTCACACATCATCCTCCAATCATTTTCATGTTTTGACCTAGTTAACACTACCTAATACATAAAATATCCAAGAAACGAGGGGTTTCTTGTAGGTTCCACTCACTCTTACGATATACCAATGCCATATAAAGGTACTTGGGAGAGTCCTCTACATGTTATAATAAATAAAATATACCATACAAACCATTACAATCCATTTCAAACAAGATATTTCATATCAAGTCATAGTTAGGGTTTAAAGCACTAAAAACTAGTTTCCATTCTTACCAATCATTTAAAAAGGATTGCCCCTTATCTCAAAAATAAATGATATTAAATTTATTATATCCTCATTAAAATGTTTCAAATGTCAATGATCATAATAAAATCCTTGTCAGGTCTACAATACTTTATTTTATAGACACAAAAAATCTTAAAACCACATTTCATGATTTTTACTTCAAAATTTGACCTCAAACTTGGTAAACACACTTGACACAACCTTTCACACCTCTGAAAATGTTCTAATGAGCTCTATCACCTTGGAAACTGAACATGACCCCTCATTAGGCCACAGTATGTCTCTTTGCTTACTATTACTATACTTGTATGTCACACTTAGACTTTAAACACACCTTGAAACCTCTTGTCCTATTCTAAAAACCTCATAATCATGTCATAAAACCTATTTTCATGATCACACACTACCAAAATTCTTCTCAAAAGCCTTAGACTACTCAACTGAACATATTACCAAACCTATGCCTTTACAAAAGGTTTCTTAAGAACATGACTAATGAACTCAACCTCAAGAACATCAAAGACAACTCATAAATATGTCAATAACACTTTCATGACATCAATGAAGACTCTATTCATACCTTATAACACATTCTCAATAATTTCCCCTTTGTCATTGATGATAACCACTCAATGATGGAAACCATTCAAAAAATATTCTCTTACTAAGATACATCTCCCCCATATAGATGAATCTCCCCCTTTGACATTAATGACAAAGCACTACCTATAAAAAAATAGGAATAAAAGATCATATTAACAATCTCTGCCTATCTCAATGCATACCTCAGACATCTTCTTCTTAAAAAATTGATATGACTCTCCCTTTGACCTCAAATCTTGTGCACTTATTTACTACTCTTAGAGATGAAACACCTCATTATTATATCCCCATAATAACTTGACTTCCTTAGTAAATTATAGGAGTAGGAATCATGCCCAATTCTTATTTCAAACTTTCAAAAGTATCCTTTAAAAGAGGTTTAGTTAAGATATCCACATTTTGATCCTTGGTAGACACATATTAAAGATTAATAATTTTTTCACTTACCTATTCTATTAATAAATGATACCTGATAGGAATGTACTTGGTCCTTGAATGCATGACAGGAATCTTTTAAACACTTATAGCACTAGTATTATCATAAAAAATAGGACTATGACCAACAAACTCCACTTTATCATCTCTTAAGGTTTGTCTCATCCATTGTACCTTAGCGAAATATGAAGTTGCTTCAATTTAATCGACATCATAAGTAGATAGATCCATTGATGGTTTCTTATTATTTATCCCTAAAACTAGGAACTCATTTAAGAAAAATGATCCTCTAATAATGCTATTTCTATCATCTAGACTACCAGCACAATCTGGATTTGTATAGGCTACTAGATCAAACTTCTTGCTCCTTGAGTATCATAATCCATGCTCCATAGTTCCCTTGAGATACATAATTATCCTATTGAATAATTATAGATGAATTTACTTAGGATCTATTTGAAATTATCTCAGATGAGCTATTCCTTCCATTATATTAGGTCTAGAGGCATTAATATACCATAAACTCTCAATCATTGATCTACATTTTGTTTGATTAACTCTTAAATATTCATCCTCCTTCCTTAACATACATCTTATAACCATATGTGTACTAAAATCCTTTCAATCTTCCATTTCAAACTTATTTAACATCTATTTTATATACTTATCCTATGAAATTAACATACCTTTTTCATATGGACTGATTTGATGTCCAAGAAAGACATATGAAAAATCTATTTATTACAACTAACAATAGACTTAAAATAAATACTTTACTCAAAGTATTTAATCCTAAATTTATGTAATAAAAATTAATGACCTTAATTTTGAAAATAATTAGCCAAAATATATTTAAAAGATAATTTAATAAATAATTTCCAAAGACTTAATTTGACACTTTGAAAATAACATAAAACTAAATGTTCACATAATAATCATTAAAACTTAACTAAACCTATAATTAACATGACGTTTTCTAAAATCTAAATACCAACCAAAATTTAATAAAAAACTCTTGACTAATTTTAAAACAGACATAAATGTTTTAAAACTAAATGATAGTAATATCACATTTATTTCTAAACTATACTTGAGACTAAATAATATCATTAGCAATATGAATGGAATGTGGAAAAATTGTGTAGATAGAGGCTACTTCATAGTGCCTATGGAGAATCTCTTATTCACCATATTACATCGATATTTAGAATTGATTAAACATTTGACCCATAATTTTTTTAGGTGAATTAAACACTTAGTGAAGTTGAGTTATATTTTCTTGGAAAAATTGATGCCAACTCTGATATTTGTCATTACTCAGACAATATATATAGCAAGTGCAAATCAAGATCATCAACACTGTTGAATACAAAATCATCATATAAATATGGTTAATTTGATCATAAATTATTAAAAATTATTCTTATATATTTATATATCGTTCTACTATATAATACCTTAACTGTGGTAAAATAAACTTGGTTGAGGATGAGTGATTCTGATTCACCAAAAATGTTGAGTGTAATCAAACATAAACTGTCAACTTTCCTTTAGGTAAAATGGAAATAAAGGAATAATAATTATTCATCCATGATTAATATTGTGTAATTTTTAATTGTCCTCTAATTATAGAATTAAATCCATGAATGGTGAAATATGCTTAGAACTGAGATTTTCTACAAGTCATTATATATTTAAGGTTGCCGTAGAACAAACTGACAAAGTTGAGAATACAATTGAACCAATTAATGAATATCATTACTCAAGGAAATAGAATAATGTAAATTCCTTTAGACATATTATAAAAAAAAATTCCCATGCTCTATCTCCTCTTACCTGCTCTAATACCAAATGATAAAGCTGGTTTAGTTTTGCATAAAGAACAAGATGGAAAAGTATGGATCCAAACATAGAGATAATTTTAAAAATAATAATATTTATTTTTATATATTATTTATTATGATTTTTAATTACCAACCATAGGTTAATATTATAGATTATATAGGAAAACTATTTCCTATATTAGGGGAGATTAAATCTCCACCGAAATCTCTCACATAAACTGATTCCCAATAACCCATTATACTTGAATATATTGTTTTAGATTAAGGTAAAAACAGGTTTTGAAGGGGCCCCGAAACCCTATACATCAGAAGATAGATAAAACCTTAAGCATTCTAGAATACACAAAAGCCAGGAAACCGCTTAAGCAAAACCAGTTTAACCAGGAAATTGAAAACAGCAAACAAAGTGCTGAACAAACAATAAAAATTATTTTTTACAAGACCGAAGCCTCATATCTAGAGGGGGGACCAAGGGCTTAGACTTCTTCCTCTTAACTATGATCCAACCATCCTCTACCTTAGCTGCCTCAGCAACCCAATCCTCAGAAGGCCTAGAACCATAAATCCCAGGGGGTGTCGAAGCCTCAGCAGAAACCTTATGAGAACAAGCCAGCATCTGGCTCCTAGTAGAAACCTTCAAAATAGGTGGAGGAACCTCCACCTCCTCTGAAATTGGTTCAGGGAGATCACAAAATCCTATCTCCACAGTACCTACAACAGGATCCGTCTCCAACGGAGTCTCCTTATCCGTCGATTCAGAATGGCTACTCTCATGCTTTGAATCAGTCGATTCTTCATCAGGTTGTTTAGCAAAATAGCGTTCATGTCCTGCTTTAGACCACCAAGAAGTTGAACTTCTAGGTATGGATTTCCCTGCAGTACATCGCACTGCAACGTGCCCCGTCTGGTGACACTTTCTACATCAAAAGGGTAAACCTTCAAAATCTAACCTTTGTGTCTACGAACCCCTAGGGGAGTCCAAAAAAATTGCCTCAAGAAGGCCCTTTGAAACATCCACCTCAACCATGAGGTGAGCACAGGTTGAGTGATACATCCTCTGAGTTTCATCATCCTCAAATAAAAACTCCCCTATAGCATTTACAATGGTTTTAAGCACCGCTTCTTGCCATAAATGTATTGGTAAATTTGGGAGCCGAACCCAGACTGGGATCTTATTGAAGGATTTCGTGAGAGGATTGAAGTCCTTATGCCACCGTTTGGCCATAAGAGGGAATTTACCCTGTAATAAGAGGTTGATATTAGATAGAATAGTCTGTCAATCATTAGAGAATTGGAATAATGCAATGAAAAAACCTTTAACACAAGGGAATATTTCAACATTTCCATCAATCAGTGGCAGCCAGGTATTAGATATCCAGCCGTGTAGATCTACAAGGGAAGGTCAGCAGCCACGAAATCTACAAATAGCCTCAAACTTTGAAAAATGATCTACCTGATCAAAAATTACTTCAATAGTATCAGGATCCAAATTGACCCTAACAGGATTTAAAACACTTACAGGAGAAACGCACAATCTCCCAGTAGAAGCTTGATCTTTCGCATCATGTATTTTAGCTTCATAAGTAGCCACATCTGCATAAGTCATTTCCTTTGATCCCAGGATAGAACCAAAAATAGGGGCTTTTGCTATTTTCATTTTTGGAGATAAACCTTTTCCCGCAGAAGAGAGGGTGCTCAAGATGCTAACCCCATTCCCAGGTGGAGTCCCTTTCGATGCATGATCTGCTGCCACACCATCCGTCAGATCAATGGCATTCTGGTTTAGATTTTGGGTACGTGCACCAGGAAGCACGCACACTTCATTCAATGTTATATATTTCAAATTCTCCATGCACGCGCATAGTCAAGCTACCCGTTATATTATTAAAGAATAAAATATTTGATCTTTGTATGTTGGTTCAAGTATGTAATGTGCTTTATCCAACACTTGAATATATTGTTATTAACTATATATTCAATTAAATAACATATTAAATATGAAAATAATATTTTTATAATAATATTTACATCATTACATTAATAATGTGAACACATTATACCTTTACACTTACCATTTCAACATGCCTTGCAAAGAGCATCTGCAGGTTTGGAAATTTTGGGCATGTTCTTCATGGATCCCTTAGAGCTGATCTTGACCAGATTATCAAAGTTAAAATATCCTAACCTCATATTCCATATCTAAATTTCATATAAATTTCTCATAAATAACTTATATTTATTTATCTCATTCAATACATATATACTATTCTCAATTTTGTTGGCTTTTGCAATCAACCTCCCTAATTTTGATCTTCTTACCTAAAATACTCTATCATGAAAAGTTAGGGTATGTATTTGGATGTAAATTTTAATTATTATCAACAAGTTATATTTCAATCCATCTACATATAATACATTTTTTGTCTTCATCTTCCCATTGTCCAAGTTTAATGCATCTTTTCCAACTATATTAGTAGATGTGTTGTCTCCAAACCTCACTGATCGAATGGCATTATTCTTCAAAGTAATGCATTTTTTTTTAACTTATATAATGTGACTTGAACTTAAACTATCTATTTACCACTTGAAATCTTCATTCTGAGTACAAAATGCATTTTGATCTATCATATATTCTTCTCATCTAGATTCATGTTTCTCATTTATATTATCCACAAGGTCTACTTTCTTGATCCATTATTTAATATCATGACTAAATACCTTCTTAACTTTACTAGTCTTCCTCAGAGGTATTGCATTAAAATCTCTTGAAATATGTCCTATTTGGTTATAGTTATAACACATGATTCTACTTTTCCATATGTAGTCAATACCTCTATGTCCAATTTAACCACAAGAAAAACAATAACCATTGAAATAATCCACATACTTTGACTGTCTAAACTCATTTTTATTTTTATTATCATTAATTGATACACTACTACCTTTGATATCCTTTAATGAAACAAAACTCTTCTTGTCTTGTTGATGATTGACTTCAAACATGAGTACTTTTGCATAGGTCTTTATTCTAACAACATTATCACTCCTTGATAGACCATTGACTTTTGGAAATTGGCTTTCCTTGAAATCCTTTTGACCATTTTTAAATCCAATACCTATCTTATCATTATAATATATTTTATTATTCAACATATTATCTCTCCTCAAATTTATGATATGTATTTATCTTTAATGTATCTTACTTTATTTATGACTCTAAAGACTTTACTCTCATTCTTAGCTAGGTACATTATTCCAAATGATACTTCTATTTTTAAAATAAATTACAAGACATTTAAATTAATATGGATATATATTCATTGTAATCATATTAATCAATTTCATTATCATAATTCATACTTATGCTTCACAAGATCTCCCTCAGGCTGTTAGGCCTACATAACGAACCTACTCTGATACCAATTGTTGGAATAAAAAAAACTAAGAGGGGGGTTTTAATATATTTAAAAACTTTTATTTCTCTTTTACATATCAATTATTAACCATTTAAACTAATATATAGATAAATCATTGCATAAACAACCATTCATATGAGCATTAAACAAAAACGTAACACATGAACATAAGATCTATATAGGAAACCTAATTGGGAATAAATCACACTAAAAGTAATATTTTAATATATTAATATAATAAATTAATCAATATTTATTGAGGAACCAAAACCACAAGGATCACGAACCCCTCACTAGTCAAGCACCAACTCAAGTAGTCCTTTAACAAGTACCAACTTGCAAGGAGGTAACAACCCTCTAGGTAAATTAGTACCAACTTAGCCAATTGGAACATATAATAAAATTTGGACACCTATTTATCATTCAAATTATTATTATATCTTTAATTTTCTCTTAACACTCTTCTATCTCTCTCAAATAGCTTATTAGGCCTCTTTGCTCAATTATCCCTCTTCTTGAAAAAATTAGGTCATATGACCTTGATCATCATTTGTATAATCACTGATATAAATTAATGAAATGTTGAAAAAACTTATATAATATTATTTAATCCATCTACCTATTTTCCAAACTTTTATTTCACTTTTTCATTCACTCGAATGTCATAACTAGTCAAATTAGGACTATTAGACCCTCTTCTTATACACGAATCTTGATATCACAGACGTTGGTCATAAAAAAACCTATTAATACTTAAATAACACTTGGATATATAAGAAAAAAAATTTCACAAGTGAAAAAACCACTACATAGGTCAGTTACTACTCATAATGACCAAAACCACCATTAGGCCTAAAGTAGACCTAATGTGATTAGCCCTTCTCAAAACACACATTTCATTTTGACCACCTTGGAACAACTTAAGCATCAAAAAATGGATGATTTTTTTAAAAAAATATTCAATTATACCATTTATAATATCACATTATCTCCCCAACACCATTTAACTCATTTTACTCCTTGAACCACACCACTAGGCCTACTCACAATTAGCCCTTCTCACTACTAAAATGTTTGCTTTGAGTATCTAAAGTATAAAATTAATTTTTACACATAAAAATATTAGAAAACCACATGTATATATCCTTTATTATCTAAATTTCATCACCATTTTTTTTGTACTTCACCATATAGGTTAAAAGACCTTAAACTAACCATTTCCATATGCTCACTTAGAACTACAAACAGGCTTCAAAACCTAGTCAAGAACCTTTGAATTTTCACACCTTGATATGAATTTCTCATTAATAAAAATATATTAAAATGAACCTATTATACATATATAAAAACTTAATATACATTATATTCTTCAAATATGTGCATAATGACTCAAGAACACCAATCTTACTAACACAAAATTGCCTAAATGCTCCAAAACATAGTCATGGAAACAATGACTTAGAACACCTATAGATTAATTTTAATGAAATTAAAATAGGTTTATATTATCCTTTAAAATAATTAAAAAGTATTTAAATAAATATATTACAAGTTCCAATATCAATATTGGTATTACAAACCAATATTATGGCTTCATTATACACAGACCTCACTGTGTTAGATAAGTCATTTTGAGATCAATTTTATACCATACACACATATTTTTAAATATTATATCCAATGGGGTTATGTTTTACATGTATTAAAAAAAAACCTATGTAGTTTTATCCATCCATAATCCTTTTCAATACATTCCTAATTTTATTCCCACTTCTCCCTAGTTTTCTCACTATTTTCCTCAATAGGCCTTCTTAGCGATAGGTTAGCTTCCATGACCGGTTTAGCATATTTGAAGTCTATAACCTGATCATAAAATTTCATGTACACAAAATAAAATTCTCACACATCATCATCTAATCATTTTAATTCTTTGAATTGGTCAACCCTAACTACTACAATAAAAATCCAAGAAATAAGGGGTTTTTTTATAGCTTTCACTCACTCTTATGATATAATAATTCCACCTAGAGGTACCTGGGAGAGTCCTATACATGTTAAAATCACCAAAATAAATCATAAAAACCATTATGATCCATTTCCAATAATATCTTCCATATCAAGTTATAGTTAGGGTTTTAAAGCACAACAAAAATAGTTTCCATTCTTAGAAATCATTCTAAAAATATTTCCCATTAACTCCAAAACCAATGCCAATAAATTTTAGATATGAAAATTACCCAACTTACATGAACTTATTATATCCTCATGAAAAGTTTTCACATGCCAAAGGTCATAATAAAATCCTTCTCAGGTCTGCAATAATTCATTATGTGCACATAAAAAATATCAAAACTACATTTCATGCTTTCTCCACAATTTGAACTCAAACATGGTCAACACACTTAAAAAAAATCATGCCTCTGATCATGATATCATGATCTCTATCACCTTATAAACTAAACTTGACCCCTCATTAGGCCATACTAGGTCTCTTTACTCACTAAACCTATACTTGTAAGTCACACTTAGACATTAAACACACCTTGAAACCTCTTGTACTATTCTAAACACCTCATAATCATGTCATAAAACATCATAAAATGTTCACACACTTCCAATATTATTTTCTCAAACTTAAAATTTCTCACCTCAACATGCTACCAAGCTTATGCTTTTACACTAGGTTTCTCAAGAATATGACTAATGAACTCAACCTCAAGAACATGAAAGACAACATAGAATGAAATCAATGACGCTTTCATGGCATAAATGACAACTCCATGCATACCTTATAACACATTATCAACCCTCACTACATAATTATAAATAACATGAATAAATACATGAGCTTCAGGTTTCATGCATGATCCTTGTACTTGAGAAGACCTCATACACAGGATTGCATATACAATTGGGAAGTTTTTTACTACATTTTGTTTAGTAGAAGGTCCAAAACCTTAATTATAACATGATAAATTAAATTACATGGGTTAATAAAATCATATAGTGATAAAGACTCAAGAATCTGGTTCTTAATAGTGTATTCAATGAAAAGTAAACCTAGAGTTTCCAAATGTGTAGTTCCTCATTTTGAGCCAAAATCCAATTGTCATATGAAAAATAATATGTTAATAGAATGTGATGTAGTATAGGAGTGAAATAAAATATATATAAATGTAAAACTTTATGCTATATGCCATTCAAAAGAGCATTGAGATGACTAAAGTTTGTCAAGAGACACATGCCCAAATGCTCATACACATGCCTATGTAAGAAAACAAGAAGGAAGAAAGATCATAGATGACATGAGAGGCCAATGGTCTTGTAGGATGGTAAGAAATATATAAATATATATCTCTATCATTTTTTGAAACTATTAAGGTGCTAAAATAACAAAAAGTGAAGACCTATTATCAAACTATAGTCAGGATGCCTAGGTAGGGACCTAAAGGTCTGCTTGAGGACACATTTGAAAAAGATCAATGCCTAGGTGAATCATAGTTAGGATAACCATTGTTTGTTTTATAACATATGGCAAATATTTTCATTTCAATTGGATTCTATAGTGAAGGATCAAAAGGCAAAACTCAATAGTGAGGGATTAAGAAACTTACAACACCTAGAACTTTTAAAGGCCTACTATAGTCAATGAGATCGAATTGAGTATATTCACATATAGAGATGTGAATTAAAACACATTAAATAATGTGGTAGGATGTTTCAAACACACTAGATATGGTTGAAACTAAAGGTTTGTAGTTTATGGGTGTTCTCATCAAACCCTATTCTCAGTATTCACATAATCAATTAGCCTGAGAGGCTACTTTTGATGGATCATAACTCCTTAAAGGAGTTTAATAGTGAAAAAAGGTAATTATAAGTGATAAATATGGTCTCTAACTTAAATTTATTAGTATTTTTTAATATTTCATACCTATACCTATATGAATTATCCCTAAGACTAGAGGTCTCACCAAACACATTTTTTTTATCTTGTGAAAGAGCTCAAAGGTCATCTTATTTTCCTTAGTAGTGTACAGAGGGGTTTCATGGTAACCAAGATCATAGGTGATGTTATAGGGGTCTCCCTAATCCCACTTTTTGGTATTTTTTTGATATTAATCTCCTGTGCTTTATGAACCATCACTAATATGGTAATCACCTAAAAACCTTGTAAAACCCTCCTAAAGGACCCAATGAGATAAAGGGTGGATTTAATGACTTTATATGGACTATTATGGATTTTAAATGATCTAAATGACTCTAAAAACTCCCATGAACACTTGCATAACATAATTAATAGTACACATTATATGGAACAGACCAAAGAAGCCCATTTGTAGGCCTATTTATGAATATTCAAGGTGGTTTTGAGTACCAAATCAATTATATAGGATTGGTTAGCCTATAAATAGATCTCATTATCTCCCACATACTTCCATATGTCTCTTGAAGTGGTCTTTATAAATTTCAAGTAAATAGTTTGGGCCTAAAAGAGAAAATGTAACATTTTGCTTATATAATCTCTTGGATGCCTATGAGATACTCTTGGAGGGATTTATTATAGAATATGAGTTTCCTTATGATGTTTTAGTCACTAAAAAACAACAATCAAACATTTTAACCTACCAATTCCTTGGAAAACCACTCAAGTTGCTTATTAAGCATGAGCATGCTTCTAAGCTAAGGTTTTGACCATTTCTTGGTCCGCCCATCCATACATAGTTCAAGAACCTAAAATTTGACATGGATCATTATTTTAGGGTAGACAAAGTTTATCAAATGTTTAATTAATGTTTCACATGTGTGGGAGGTCAATCAAGTAAAATCTTAGTTTTCTAGGCCAAGTGGTCTAATTAGAGAGAGAAAAGTATTAAATAAGTACACTTCCACTCAAATTATGATCATTAAATTCGGTATAAATATGTAAGGGAATAACTAATACTAAAATCCATGATTATTTTTTCAATATCATCTTTACACTATCCTACATGAGGACCTTTGTCTATTTTGAGGGCTATAAGGAAATGAAGGCAATTGAGAGGTTTAGGTGTGAAATTGAGTTCTATAAAACATTTGGAAAACTAATATAGGTTAATATAAGTTTATAATGAAATTATGAGTTTTTCATGAAGTTAATTTTTATTCATGAGTTTGAAAACAAATATTTAAGCATTTTGATCCCAAAAAGGGCTAGTGAAGATTTCATGCTAATGAGGAGTGAAGGAGAGGTTACAAAATATGTAGGTGAGTGGAATAAAAACATCTTAATCATGCAAAATTTAATTAAAACATATTATAATTATCATTTTATAATTATAGGTGTGGCCTCAAGATATATGAGTTAGATTCAAGAGCTCCAATTTGCCTAAGTAACCTCATATGCTAATTTGAAGAAGTAATCATTAGGAATGTGTACACATGTTGATGAAAACCTTTAGGACTATTTAATTAATTTATTTCCTATGTTGAAACTACCCCCATGATGGATGAAAATTTTCAATGATATTCCTACACACACACACACACACAAACACACATATTTTCCTATATATGCAGCCTTATATCACTTAAAAAAATATCCTCACATTGGTTGTCATAAATCCTTTCCAAAATAAAGTCTTGTACTTGCTTATTGAAATAAATTAAATGTTTATATTCTATCTTAATCTTCCAAATATTTATTTTGAAAGTGTTGTTTTGATGAATGTTGAATGATAGTGTATGTACTTCCTTGAATTTTCCCTTCATGTTCATTCATATATGTAAGTTTATTTCATCTCACATGTGAAGTGTTATACCTAATATTTTTAGTTAGATAACTAATAAATCATTAGTGTTTATTGTTATCACATCTTTTTTCATCATCCTAATATTTTTAAATATTCATAACCTTAATGTTGAATCACTTGCGTGATAGGGACTATTTTGAAGTAGAATAATCAAATTATAACTTAGTATTTCATAGTCCATTCTTAAAATGTTGAGGAACTCATATTTGGTCCATGACCTATAAGTTTATTTATTAGTTTTATTCTTCATCTTTCCCTTTTATAGGTAAATAAAGTAGTATAGCTATTAGTCTATGTTTTGTACTTGGGAGCTAGCCCAAAATCTATAAGTTTTAACCCCTTGAAAGGTCACCCATAACCTTGGATCAATCCCATTACATAGCTCAAGTTGAGAGGCCTTGAATCACCTACTCAAGGGTGAAAAATTGATATATAATAGGACCTTATTTAGTTATTGAATATTTAGGCAATTCCCATTGATATATGGTCCTTAGGGAAGTTTTACACTTTGTGCCCACTAACTAAATATTCCCATAGTCTCTCCAACGCTGAAGAAGCTATAATTTTTATCATTTGAAAAATAGAAATAAATTATGAATGAATTATGAATACACTAGAATAAATATGATAGAAAACCTAGAAGCCTTTAGGTGGTCACATTTATTTCCAATCACTTTTATATATTAGACACTTTCATCTAACGTAGACACCAATGTCGATATAACTATCTAGATCTGATGCAAGCATATAACACCATAATGTAAAATTATATAACCTGATGATTGTTATATAATCTTGTTATAGTTCATTTCTAACATGTTTTAGCCTATATATACATGTGCATAATAAACTAGTGAATTACTCTTGTTTCTCATTTATTTTAATATCAATCAATATTTTTACTTTATATTTTTGGCATATCTTACTACCTAAATTCATTATATTATTTATATAAGTTTGAAAATTAATTATCCTATTATATATTAATCATGTTTGTGTTTATTAATTTATATACTTTTAACCCTATATTATCTCATGCATCTAATTTTAGGGTTAATAATTTTTTGAGCTTGATATTGGCATCTTTATTTTTATAACATAATCTGGCTTAGGGTTTCCTATTTTTATGATTATTGTAAGTTTTTTCTATTTCTAAAATTTCCATTTATAATTAATGGAAAATGTCAATCACTAATCTCATTTTCAAGTGGAGGATAAATAAGCATTTATTACTAATCTTAATAATAACAAGTTATTTATAGATGCATTTTTGTATATTACAATAGATGAAATCAAAACACGTTAAGGCTAAGGCTTCCTTACCCATTGACGGTGAATCCTTAGATGGTACTAAAATTGATTGTATATCAATAACATCTCCTTGAGCACATCAATAATTCACATATCTAATGGGGTCATAGGATATATGTTTACACCATTTTTCTCTAAAACATTTCCTATTATTTCTACATCTTACATGAGAAACATAAATAGTTCAACCCAATTACTAGTTTCAATGGATATATCCACTCAAACTATGGTATACATCCTTTGGCAGCTTACAAATCATAAAACCTCAATGATCAACATGTGCAATAGCTTGTCCAAACAATAAAAAAATTTAAATCTAAGGTTACAAATATTGAACAAAATTATTTGAAATCACCTTATACTATTGATTCACAAGAGTTATTGCATAACCCTGTTCCACATAAAATATATTTACACCCTTTGCTAACTAGTTTTGTTACCCCTAAGTTTACATTTAATGATGTCAATCTTGATCTTTAATAATTTTTTAAGTTTTTTTATGTTTCATCCATTTATTATTCCTCTAATGATAAACTTTTTACTAAACTATTTCCAAGGAGCCTAAATGACTATGCTCTAAGGTGGTTATATGCCTTACCAATATAATCAATAAAAGCATTAAAACCTCTTGATGATAAATTTTTGGCACACTTATCTTTTACCATTACATAAAAGGTTACATGTGCACAAATTGAGAAAAACAAACAAGGAACCAATGATCCTATTAATGAATATGTCTTAAGACACAAGACAATGTTGCCTAAAATGACCAATCCAATGAAAAATAAAGAGCTTCGAAACATATTCAAGCAAAGTTTTCCTACCCCATTACATCAATCATTTTTTTCAAATTAGAATATTTTTATGACTTATTCTATATTGTGTTAGATCTTCAAATGAAAATTTTATCATTGAAAAGATTTAATTATGTAGCAAACACACCAACTACATCAAATAACAAGTTCACTATCACACCAAATTATAATGTAAAACCTAAGAAACCTAAAAAAAAAAAAGTAATTTGATTATTTTAATGTTACAAAAATATAATTATCTTTTATTATCCAATGCACCAAGGATACAATTTACATTCTTACCTGAATCTCCATCTTTATTACTCTAAAGCTTATGGAGTATCACCTCATATCCCTCCCTCATCTAATATAGATTGATATAATTCAACCTCTACCCAAATTATATTATTCAAATTCTAATTTTAACTATCACCAAGGCCAAAATATTTATATGTAGTGATTTACATTTAATAATAGGTTCTAAGACCTTATTTATGACCAAATAGCTAAATTGTACGATCCTTTAAAGGAATCTAGTTCACAACTTGGTGGTGAATAGAATCAGAATATATTTAGCAACCTTTTACAATACCATTCTTAGAAGTATCTATAAGAAAAAATGGTATATAATATGCATCATCTTCTAGCACATTATGGACACCTATTATATTTTATTATTACTTCTTATACATGGCATATACCTCCTATGGTAAAGATAGTTTCTATTAATTTTGATGACAATGAGATTTTGGATGATGACTCAGATCTTAATTCATTATTCATTCAGGTATACCTTGATCACCAACCTATATAAAATTTTATGATTAATAATGACTATAGAGATAATGTTTAAACTATGACAATACTTACAAAATTTTGTTATACATATGATGATTCACAAACTTTAACCAAATTGGTCAAAGAATTCAATAAAAACTCAAATTAAGCCCTTAGAGAGATTTTCATACCTTTATAGGTTGGTGTATATTATACTTTTTTATTATGTAGCACCTCAGTCTTGTACACATGGTAAACTTAGACCTTGGGTATTCCTCTTAGTTCTACACTCTCCTTTCTTTTATAATCCTCATGTCTTCTCTATATTTCTACCCCTTGGCCTATATCTCCTAGTCTAACCAATATTATATTGATGACATAGATATTCTATCTTTCCAAAAATGCTTAAAATCTACTTATCTTACACCTCTACAAGTTTTGATCATGTACTTATTCTGTTACTCCATAGACACTAGCATCTAGGATAGATAATAATGTTGATGTTAACGTCTTGCCTTGATGTAAGTGTCCAATGCCCTAAAGTCATCCAATTTTAAAATTAAATGGATTGTAATGATCATCATAAATTATTTAATGTGAGTTATTAGTCCAAATTTATTTATATAAATACAAGATCAACCCTCCATTCCTCACCTATATAATCTATTAGAGGGACCAAAGAGTATTCAATTAAGAAAAGATTCCATATTTACTCCTATCTCAAAACTAGTCATAGAGATTACACATCTATAGGTCTAAATTAATAAATGGGAATCCAAATATTTCAATTTATCTAGGTTACAAGTTAGTTCACTATTGTAATTGCTTTACACATATTACATGATTCACACACAACTAAACACATAGCATATAACTACATTAGTCTAAGGACCTCTTTACATTATTGTCTATGCAAGAAGCATCCTTTGACAATGCGGTCATTAAGGTTGGCTTGAAAATATATTCCCACTAACCCATTTTCCCCCAAGGTCACATTAAAGATAGAAAGCTAAGGTTTTTCCATTTCACAAGGAGTAACTACCCATGAAATAGATTTGAATGCACTAGAATGAAGGAGAATCCAAACTCAAAAGGATCTAGGTAGTCACATCTCATTTCACCAAATATTTCATACAAGACACTATCATCAAACTTAGGTAGTAGCATTGATGTAACTATTTAGGGATGACATAACTATTCAGAAAACTAGAGGCACAAGATCAAGAATCTGACAACTATTTTATAACTATCTTCATTATTACTTCTAGACTATTCTAGATCTAGAATTACATTATTATAAAAAAAGATAAGTACTTATCTTATTTGTCATTTGTATATCTAGCCTATTTATACATTCCATATTTATATTATCTCATCATAATAAATTTAGTGTATGTTTATATCCAAGTTTAGAATTTAGTTGGCTTATTATAGATATGATTATCACCCTTGTGCCATTTTATTTATATATTATTAAACATAAGCTTAAACTGAAATGCATACCCGCACATTTCATTTTAGGGTTAGAACCAAAAGTATTTAGGTGGTTACTTATTTTTTCACCATATATTCCTTATAGGACACTATCATTAGACTCAAAAAATAGCATCAATGCAACCATCCAAAGCTGGTGCAACTATCTAGGTAGCTAGAGGCACAAGATTTAGAATGTAACTATTATTTTGGAATTATCTTCCTACCTGCTTCTATCTTTTTCTAGATTAAAAACTACATTAGCATTAAAATAAACTAAGTACTTATCTTATTTTTCATTTATATATCTATCCTAGTTATACTTTCCATTTTTAGACTATCTCAACATAATAAATATATTGTATGATTATATCTGAGTTTAGCATTTAATTAGCCCACTATATATCTTATTATCACCCCTTTTCCATTTCGTTTATATATTTTTAACCCTAATCTTTAACTAAATTACATACCCCCACATTTTATTTTAGGGTTAAACATTTCGTGACCCCAGCTTTTAAACATCAAACCATAGGTTATATATGGTTTTCTAATTTATTCCTAAATTTTCTTATTATTTGGTTATAATCATTGTGTGTTTTATCTCCCTTAACAAGGATGATATTGATTTATTTTATGACTATTAGGTACATAGAAAGTATACCCACATAAAGTGACCGAGTAGGAATGAATGTAGAAATAAGTGGTGGCGGGATGGTAGAAATTATAGGTAAAGACATCAAAGGAAAAAGGTCTAAAGGGGATGTAAAAAGAGGACCCTTACTAGATGGTTCCCTGCTGAGAGGTTCCTTGGCCTGATCCAACTCCTCCTCATCCACCTCTTCTGTTGGCTCACCTTCTAGTGAAGGTTTTCCCTCCTTGAGTGTCTATGAGGGTTGGTTATATGGTCTATCCTCCTTAGGATTCCTTTGATAATAATTTGTTGGTCAACCTTCTTATGGAACTATCACCTATTAGGGAAGAGAAGGTGGAATAATGTTAGGTGTTAGTGATATTGAAGCCACTATTTCCTCTTCATTAGAGGATCCCAAGCATATAATCCCAATTTATTCCATCTATGTACTATCTTTTACTTAATTTATCTCCTCTATAATATCTTACTTGACATATATCAGTTCAAATATTGAATCTCAAACTTGCATCATTTTTTGTTCTTTGGCTTGTGTATAGACATGCAATTATTCTTGTTGTTTTTCATACTACCTTCCAATAATTGGTGCCTCACCTTCCAACTACTATTGGTCCTATTTTTGGCCTTGAGTTATCTATGGATAGTATCCCTTTCCTTCTAGTTTATATGATGGCCTACCACTCTAAAACTTATAAGATCTCCATCCTCCAAGAGGTGGGATCCTAAACATTGCTCCACTAAGTGTGAGGGAGGGTTTAGATTGTATCACTCTAAGTAGGTCCTCACTAAATCCTATAGTTGTAACCCTTTATTTCACCTCTTAATCATCCATGGAATTTAAGAAAAAAAAATCATGATCCATTAGCTTTTATTTGTAACTGAGGCCAAGGGTCTGAATTTTCTTCTTGACCTTGACATGATGATCCAAGTCTATATGAGGGAGGCTAGGTAATGCCTATGCCTTCCTTGAATTTCCTTATTATTTAAACTACCTTTATATTATGAATTACATTCTCCCAATGGTTATTTAGGATCCATGGAATGTGGCCTTATTAATCTTCATTAATTCTTCATCAATGTCATTCCATATCTGGTATGCAATTTTCTACTCAGGTAATTTATCTACAATGAACTTAGAGAGTTAAAGAGGATCCAGCTTATGGCCAGCTACCATGATAACAATATATAAAATGTAGATATAGTAGTATCCTATGTTTTTTTAAAATAACCTACCTATACTAGGTGAAATTCTTGCCAAAGGCTAGTTTTGGATATCCATCCAGACCTAAGGGTAGAGATCCTTAGCAATATTTGCTATATTTATGACTAATTTAACTTATTTGGAAATAATGGAGTTTTATTCCTATTTTAGTTAAGGGTATGGATTAATAAAGTGATATATAATATAGAAATAAATACTATCTTAATTTGTGTAATTGTTTGATTTTTTAACCTTTCTAAAAATAGCAATAAATAAGAAGAAATGTAACTTGGCTAGAAAATAGACTGATGGCTAATACGAAGGTTGAAAATGGTTGTGTAGGACTGGGAAGGTTTCATGAACCTAAATATATATTTTATTAGGTGAAAATATAGGATCACCAAAAAGTGGATGCTTTGGTGTCTAGTATTATTTTCCATTCTTGCCACTATTGTCCAAACTAGTCACAGAGACCTAAAACTTTTTGGGTAGTTATGTTGTGCCTATGAAAATTTGAGTTTTACTTATTGATGGAAATCACTATGGATCTAATTTTGTCTTCAAACCCTAACCCTCCATCATATTTGATAGAATGACATTTTATTCACATGAGAAAGGGAGGGTTAGTGTGAAAAATGTACTGAATGTGCAATCTATTGTCCCCTAAAAGTATCACTTATTTTTGGGACAACATTTGAACTATTTTGGTCCTACAGACCAAAATTGTCTCTTCCCTTTTCAAAATTTGTCTTGGGCATTCAAAATCCTCATTTTTTAAGATTCTCAAAAATCTACAAACTCAACAGGAAGAGAAAATCTATGGACTCTGCAGGCCAAGTTCAAAGGACTTCATAAGTTGATTTCTACAGACTTGGTTTCTATGGACTCTATAGGTAGGTTCATCTCTATAGGTTTAAAGACTTTTGTAAGTAGGTTCAACCAAAAGAATCAATTTCTAACACTTGGTCATTTTTGGGATTGGTTTAGTGCCTTGGTTCAGTCAAAAATCTCCATCGGCAAGCATCTAAGCAAAGAAGGCTTGAACTGTTGAACCATCAAGCCACTTTGGTTTAAAGGTTCAACAAGTTTAAAGTTTAAAAGGTTTAATGCTTTCAATTCAATGGTGGGTTCAATCAATGGAATGGTTTAATGGCTTGGTTCAACCAAGTGGTTCAACACTTTGTTTCACTCGAGTGGTTCATCCACTTTGTTTCAATGCTTTGGTTCATCCTTTGGTTCAATCAAATGGTTCATCAGTTAGTTCAAGGCTTCATTTAAACCATTGAACCCAAAACTGGTTTAATGGTTGGTTAAAACAAATGGTTCAAAGGTAGGTTCAATCAAGTGGTTCAATGCTCAGTTCATCCACTTGGTTCAAAGGCTTGGTTCATCATCTTGAACCATTTTGGTCAAAGCTTAGTTCATCAGCTTGGTTCAAAATTTAGTTCAACTAAGCAGTTCATTACCTTGGTTTAAGGAAGTGGTTTAATGAAGCGATTCAATGTTTGGTTCAATCAAATAGTTTAACAGCTTGGTTTAACCAAGCGGTTCACTTAGAAAGTTCAAAGAAGCCTCACAAAGGACAAGTGCCCTTACGAAGGGCACTTGGTCAACAAAAACACCCTTCGGAAGGGTCATTTTTGAAGAAGGCCACAAAGGTAAATTCTTTTAGAAATTTTGTTTAAGGCAAATAGTCATAATTCTTCCAAACTTTTATCTGAAGGAATTCCTTCAGACAGAAAGTCTGAAAGAATTTAGAGAAGTTGTGGAAGGAAATCCCAAAGGAATTCATGGATATTTCAAATGGAACATTTTTGCAGACTTTTTGTCCATGGGAAAATACACGTGAAGAAAGCTCGAGAGACAGTCTGCTAAGGAAAAGGCCGCAAGAGACTTCTAATGTGAAGGCTACCAAAGGACCCTAAAGGGTAGGTGACCTTGTGGGGGACTCTCAGCTACTAAATAAAAAGACATTTCCCCAAAGCTAAAGGGTCACCTTCGCTTCGAGAAGATGTAAAACAAGAAGTTGGAAGGCCATTCGAAGATCGCCCGAAGGGCAGATACCTGGCAGGGGGCTCTTCTCAACCCAAAGTAGATCATTTCTTATGGCTTGAAAGGGTAGATTATTTCTAGGAAAGTACCAAATAGAAAAGCTAAAGAAGGACGAAGGGGTGACACGCCTAAAGACATCAAATTCAAGACAACGAACTAGCCATTGAAAACATTGTGACAGGTGTGCAAACATCAATTTTAAAGCTCATAAAGTAGCCATTGATCCTTTGAATCTATAGACCTAAATGCATTCATAGGCTTTAAGGACAAGACTAGTAGAAAGAAAGGAAGGAATATAATAGAATAGAAAATTGAATCCAGGACCTAATTCAATTAACTAGAAAAGGAGGAATGATGAAGAAGGATCAGATCACCAGGTGGACATTGAAAGTTCCAAACATTCAATAGCGTGACTTGTTTCTCTACATTAAGAAAAACAAATGGTTAGATGCCCCTAAATTCCAGTCTATCTTCTTAACAGATTCTAATGCAACATGATGTGTTATTATTCCTAAATCCTTCTTGAAGAGGCAACTATAAGGGACTCTCCTTTATTGTAAATAGATCTCTTTTTGACAATCAGAACGAAACTCTACCCAAATTGAAAGGCATTTCTAGGACTTTGAGCTTAGTTTGTTGATCATATTTTATTATTAGAATAAGAAAGCAAGTGATTTTTTAGACTTTGTGTTGTGATATCTTTGTTGTTGAGGAAACTATTGTTATGTCTTTTTCCTTAATATATCTTCTATTCCTTTAACTCAACAAGCAGAATTAGTGATATCAGTTAGAAAGGTGTCCTAAAGAGTCAAGTGTGGAGAAACTTTGTGCCCCCATAATTGCCTTTAGTGTGTTTTCTTTTCATTTCTATGTAAAGGACCTTGGGATGACTTTGTGCCCTCATTGTCCTTCATATCTTACTCTTGAGCAATTTAGGTGGGGACTTTGCATTGCATCTTGATCTACTGGTTACTACATCTTTGGTTACATTTTGCTGTTACTACTAGGAGTACTCTTGTGGATAGTTAAATAGTACATCTGAAAGAAGAGGAGTGCTATCTATCATTTCCCTTTATTTTTTCCTTTGATCCACATGCATCATCTCTGAAAAAAGAGAGATGGATGGTTTGTCCTACCCTTGAGTATTATTTTATGTTTATATATATATATATATATATATATATATATATATATATATATAGGGAACCTCCCCTTGATGAGAGGAGAGATCAGTCCCCTTCTAATGTGGTAAACCTACATATTTGGATGACTAATCTTCCTACTTTGGCTAATCAGACCTCTTTTGTTTATTAGTACGTTGATCAACAAAATATTCAACCAACATAATCTACACCCCTTATATGGGCACACTACCTACATACCAATGCTTAAAAGAGGGATCAATCCATATGTAGTTATCCCACTCAGTGTGATTTGTGTAATAGTTTTATGTGGATGGAAATTCCAAATTGATAGTGTTTGAAGTGTTTAGGGACTATTATGAGGATTTGAGTAGGTTTGTAGCTATGTTGGGTGACTGTGTGCAAAGAATAGGGAAGTTTCCCTTAGTGATTTGTTTGTATTCTTGTTTGCTTTATAAGTTTGGTCAAATATCTTGTAAATGAGATTTATTGGGATTTCATAGGGAATAATTTGTGATATGTTAGATGTATTTATGTTAGGTTGACCTAATTAAGGATAAGGATTAGTTGAAAATGATCATTGGGGATCAAATTGATAATGAATAGGACCACCAAAAATAGGACACTTCTTTATGGGGTGATATAGTCCAAATGGGACACTCTTATTCTATAGGCTTGGGACCTAGGGGAATAGGATTGGCATAGGGAGTGCTATCTACCTGAGGTGGAATGATCATTTAGAAGGTTTTGGATTATTGAAAAATAGCAAAAAGGTGTATAGAAGGGTTGTAAGATGATGCAAAAAGAACATATGGATGGGGTGTCACATAACACACTCAAAATATGAATTTAGACATTTTATATGACTATAATTCCCCCCTTTATTCTAATGATGAAAAAAAGTGAACATATTAGCATAAAGGAAAAATAGAAAGCATACTTGAACTTACCTATAAGGGTGAATCCCATGAAGATGTGTGATGGTGAGTGTGCATAGAGAGACCACAATGTCAAGCATAAATTTGCAAGAGAAAATAAGGAGTAGATCAATTCTTAATAGACATGTTATGTCTATAATAAGAAAATACAAAGTTCAGGTAAAAGAGAGATGAAGATAAAGCTATGAATATACCTCACCAGGTATGCAAACCAGTACAAAACATATTGTGATGTTGAGTGATGTTGGGTACATGTTACACCAAGATTAATATCATGAATAGAGTTGAGTGATTAATTCCCTAAGGGTGGCTCAAAAATAAAAATATTGGCCCTTTGATTAATATCTTGAAGAGACTATATAAGGGACTCTCCTTTATTATATATAGATCTATTTTTGACAATCAGAATGAAACTCTACCCAAATTGAAAGGCATTTCTAAGACGTTGAGTTCAGTTTGTTGATCATATTTTATTATTGGAATAAGAAAGCAAGTGATTTTTTAGACTTTGTGTTGTTATATCTTTATTGTTGAGGAAACTATTCTTATGTCTATTTCCTTAATATATCTTCTATTCCTTTAATTCAACAAGCAGAATTAGTGATAGCAGTCAGGAAGGTGTCCTAAAGAGTCAAGTGTGGAGAGACTTTGTGCCCCCATAATTTCCTTTAGTGTGTTTTCTTTTCAATTATATGTAAAGGACCTTGGGATGACTTTGTGCCCTCATTGTCCTTCGTATCTTACTCTAGAGCAATTTAGGTGGAGACTTTGTGTTGCATCTTGATTTGTTGGTTACTACATCTTTGGTTACATTTTGCTGTTACTACAAGGAGTACTCTTGTGGTTGGCTAAATAGTACTTCTAAAAGAAGAGTAGTGTTGTCTATCATTTCCTTTGATCCACATGCATCATCTCTAAAAAAAGAGAGATGGATGGTTTGTCCTTCCCTTGAGTAATATTTTCTATATATATATATATATATATATATATATATATATATATATATATATATATATATATATATATATATATAGGGAACCTCCCCTTGATGAGAGGAGAGATCAATCCCCTTCTGATGTGGTAAACCTACACATTTGGATGAGTAATCTTCTTACTTCGGCTGATCAGACCTATTTTGTTTATCAGTACACTGATCGACTAAATATTCAACCAACACAATCTACACCCCTTATATGGGCACACTACCTACATACCAATGATTAGAAGAGGGATCAATCCATATGTAGTTATCCCACTTAGTGTGATTTGTGTAATAGTTTTATGTGGATGGAAATTCCAAATTGATAGTGTTTGAAGTGTTTAGGGACTGTTATGAGGATTTGAGTAGGTTTGCAGCTATATTGGGTGACTATGTGCAAAGAATAGGGATGTTTGCCTTAGTGATTTATTTGTATTCTTGTTTGCTTTATAAGTTTGGTCAAATATCTTGTAAATGAGCTTTGAGTGGGATTTTATAGGGAATAATTTTTCATATGTCAGATGTATTTATGTTAGGTTGACCTAATTAAGGATAAGGATTAGTTGAAAATGATCATTGTGGATCAAAGTGATAATGAATAAGAACACCAAAAATAGGACACTTCTTTATGGAGTGCTATAGTCAAAATGGGGCACTCTTATTCTATAGGATTGAGACCTAGGGGAATAGGATTGGCATAGGGATTACTATCTACCTGAGGTGGAATGATCATTTTGAAGGTTTTGGATGATTGAAAAATAGCAAAAAGGTGTCTAGAAGGGTTCTAAGATGATGCAAAAAGGACATATGGATGGGGTGTCATAAAACACACTCAAAATATGAATTTAGACATTTTATATCACTATAATTCCCCCCTTTATTCTAATGATGTAGAAAAGTGAACATATTAGGATAAAGGAAAAATAGAAAGCATACTTGAACTTACCTATAAGGGTGAATCCCATGAAGATGTGTGATGGTGAGTGTGCATAGAGAGATCACAATGTGAAGCATAAATTTGCAAGAGAAAATAAGGAGTATATCAGTTCTTAATAGACATTTTATGTCTAAAATAAGAACATACAAAGGTTAAGTAAAAGAGAGATGAAGATAAAGCTATGAATGTACCTCACCAGGTATGCAAACCAATACAAAATTTATTGTGATGTTGATTGATGTTGGGTACATGTTACACCAAGATTTATATCATGAATACAGTTGAGTGATTAATTCCGTAAGGGTGGCTCAAAAATACAAATATTGGCCCTTTGATTAATATCTTGAAGAGGCTATATAAGGGACTCTCCTTTATCGTAAATAGATCTCTTTTTGGCAATCAGAATGAAACTCTGCCCAAATTGAAAGGCATTTTTTAGACTTGGAGCTCAGTTTGTTGATCATATTTTATTATTGGAATAAGAAAGCAAGTGATTTTTTAAACTTTGTGCTGTGATATCTTTATTGTTGAGGAAAGTGTTCTTATGTCTTTTTCCTTAATATATCTTCTATTTTTTTAATTCAACAAGCATAATTAGTGATAGCAGTTAGGAAGGTGTCCTGAAGAGTCAAGTGTGGAGAGACTTTGTGCCCCCATAATTGCCTTTAGTGTGTTTTCTTTTCATTTCTATGTAAAGGACCTTGGGATGACTTTGTTCCGTCATTGTCCTTTGTATCTTACTCTTGAGCAATTTAGGTGGAGACTTTGTGCTGCATCTTGATTTGTTGGTTACTACATCTTTGGTTACATTTTGATGTTACTACCAGTACTCTTGTGGCTAGCTAAATAGTACTTTTGAAAGAAGAGGAGTGCTTTCAGTCATTTCCCTTGGGTTTTTCCTTTGATCCACACACATCATCTCTAAAAAAAGAAACATGGATGGTTTGTCCTACCCTTGAGTATTATTTTCTGTTTATATATATATATATATATATATATATATATAGGGAACCTCCCCTTGATGAGAGGAGTGATCAGTCCCCTTCTAATGTGGTAAACCTACACATTTGGATGACTAATCTTCCTACTTTGGCTGATCAAACCTATTTTGTTTATCAGTATACTGATCGACAAAATATTCAACCAACAGTTTTGGGTGACTCCGCTGGGGATATACATAATTCTGTGCAATTTGGAACCTCATGTTTCATATTGAAACATCACCTATGTCTTACCCATTATTATTATAACCCTTATCCATTACAGATTTTAGTGACTCCATTACTTATCTTACCCATTATCCATTTATATCCTTACCATCTTCCTCCACCTCCGTTATTTTATCTAGTCTGTAAGACCAGAGCTACTAAGAAAGAACACATAGTTTAAGGCCTCAAGCTTCAAACTAAAGCAAAGTCAATTCCTTTCCCATTTTTGTTTCAAAATCTTGTAGATTTAAGGTATACACAAAGCCAAGGGCTAAAGGCATCGTTGATCCTGTATTCAAGCTGGTACATCAAAGTGATTTTGATCTATTTCCTTCGCCATCTCATCTCCAATGAACCAAGAGCTTTCCTCCTACTAAAGTCAGATCTCCATTGGTAGATGAAGTATTTACTTTTGCTATTGATAAAGCTTTACCAATAATTACCCCTTTGATATCTATTATCACTCCTTTTCATTATCTTATAATGGCAGTTTAAGGCCCCTGGGGTAATGCTTTTGGTCCTCTCAATCTTACTCCACCTCTACATGAGCTTCCACATAGTTTAAGGAAGAATTTCCCCAAATTATATGGTGATGGGAAAGTTCATCCTAATGAACACATTGCAGCCTTCAAAATAACTTGTGGAGTAATCAAAGTAGAATTTGAAGATGTAGCAATTATGGTTTTCATAGAAACATTACAAGGTGCTGTTATAGATTGGTTTTATCATCTACAAGCTCGGTCAGTGACTAATTGGAATAATCTCAAAGATAAATTTGAATCTAGATTCAAAATTGTAGAAGATGCATATGCACTTCTGGCTTAATTTACACAGATGAAGAAAGAGCCTCATGAGCCTATGAGAGACTTCATAGCCAAATTTGACAAACTAAGAAATAGAATTCCTATAATAGCTCGACCTCCAGCTGAGAATCTCAAATGATTTTTTATTAATTCTCAGTTACCTAGAGTAAGTTTTCTCTTGATACGTGCTGGTCAAATAGATCTTCTTATAGCTCAACATTTGGCCACCAAGGTAAAATATGATCTCATCTTAGTAGGGAAGATAAGAAGAGATCCAAAGAGAAATAGAGCTTCATCATCTTCTGAATATTCATCTACAAGCACCACAGATCTAATGGTGTAGAAATTGCCAAATGAGTTGCTTGCTCTCAAAAAGCAAATAACTCAAGGAATGTCTTCTACTCCATACAAAAGGACATTCCCAAATCAGTCATATTAGGGTAATGCTACCAAGAATCAAGGGTAATAGAATCACCTTCCTCCCCCACAAAGGAAACCTGCCCTGGGAGCTCCTCCAACCAATTTAGTAATGGGATATCTTAAATCAGAATTAGAGTTGTCTTTCTAGCCTGAATTGAATCAAGAAAATGACATTGATCTCCTTGATGAAAATCAAGAAAAATTAGCTGGCAACTCCCACATTAGTTTCTTGAACTACTAGGATGAACTTAGAAGCAAAGGATAAGCTTTTGATGGATCATATGTAGTGTTTACTAGGTCCAAGAACTAATCAATCTAGCAAGCTAATAAAGGGAAGACAAGAGAACAACCGTAGCCAACAGTCATGATTGCTAAGTGTGGCACCACTCTACCTTTTTCAGTTAGAGGATTTGGTAATCACCCAAAAGGTAAATACATCAATTTTTCCTTCTCCTACTTCAAATTCATAAACCAACCCACCTCCCATCCCTCTTAAGACTCAGAAGGTTGAAGTACCCTTCTCTATACCTAGCTCAATTCAGCCATTTGACATAATCAATCATGTCAAAAAGATAAAAATACAAATATCTAAGTTTAAATATTTGTAGTCCAATCTTGATCAATTGGATAAGTTGATCCAATGTGTCAAGAACCAAACCATCCTTGTAGGACAAAAAACTAAAAAGGTAACTCCTGATTCTCTAAAGAACATGCCTATTCCAAATAATCTAGTCATTACTCCTCCAGTTGCTCCTAAAAAATAAAACCTTTCTATGTTTTTTTGTTAATTAATGGTCACAAGCTAAGTAATTATATTATAGACTCAGGCACATCTAACAATGTCATGCCTACTAAAGTAGTTGAGTCTCTAGGCCTCACACTAACCAAGACATTTGAGAGATGTTTCTCTATGGAGAACAAACAATTACCATTGATGGAGCAAATCAAAGATTCCCAATTTACATTTGTAACCTTTCCAGATAAGAGAATCAAGATGACTATCTTGGTATCTAACGTCCCAACATCTTATGGAATTTTGCTTGGATGAAATTTCCCAAGGATGTGGGAGGAGAACTAATCATGGATCTATCTAAGGCAAGGATCCCTGTACAAGGCATAATGAAGAGGTTGTTCCCTGAAAAGGAGGCAAAATATGTGGTCACCCAGACATCAGCTCTTGAAGCTCAAATTATTTTTTAATCTACAGGTATGGGTAAATATTTTCTATCTATAGTGAAGTGCATGAAACACCTTATATAATTATTGAAAGTGTCAACTCATAAATTAGTTTGACTAAAATAGCAAAAAAACTAATATGCTACAATATAGATGGAGAAGGATCCTCCATCTCTAATGAAGGAAAATCTAAAGAAATATTAGTATCAGATGAGATATGGACTTTAGAATTTGATGGTAGCTATTCCTCTACTAGTTTAGGAGCTAGGATTGTGTTGATATCTCCTTAAGGAGATATGTTCCCTTCATTTTATAAATTATAATTTAGTAACACTAAAAATATAGCTGAATACAAATCTCTATTACTTGGAATGAAGGCTGCTCAAGAAAAAGACATCAAGTTTCTTCATGCCAAAGGGGATGCTAAATTAGTGGTTTGTCAAGTGAGGAACTTATACTAAACCAAGAATGAAAGATTACACCACTACCGTAACCTAGTTTTGGACCAAATTGAAAGCTTTGATCCTTTCAACATTTTTGCCATACCCAAAGAGTCTAATGACAGAGCTGATGCACTTGCTATTTCAGGAACTATCTTAGTTCCTCATTCAAATTTCAAAGAAGATAGGTATACTATTGAGTTAATCTATAGACCAAGTGTTCCTAATAATGTTGATTATTGGTAAGTATTCAATGATGATCATCAAATCATTACTTTCCTAGAATGAAAAGACAATTTTAAACAACTACATTTTGAAGGCAGTGAATCTCAGAAGAATGAATCAGCCTTTGAATCTAGTTCAAATATAAATGAAGAGTTCTTATAGCTGAAAGGAAACAAAATTCCCAAAGGCCTAGTTTCTCTTGAGAAGTTGTTTGACAATCATGATAGATTCATCAAACAACAGCAAATAGATTCAAGTTTCTCTCAGGGGTTTGATCAAGTGAATCTAACCACTAAAAAAATCCCAAGATGGTCCACATTGGTAAGTGCTACACCCTTGAAGAAAGAATCAAGTTCACCTCTTTACTCCGTCAATATATGGATGTCTTAGCATATTCTTATGAAGACCTGAAGTCTCTCAGACCTGATGAAATCTACCATGACATTCCTCTCAAGGCTGACTCAATGCCCTACAAGCAAAAATATAGATAGTATAATTTAAAAATATCAAGTACTATTATATTTGAGATATAAAAAATGTTAAATGCTAGAATCATCTTCCCAATCCATCATTACACATGGATTGCAAACATAGTGCCTGTAAGGAAGAAGAATGGAAAAAATTGCATTTATGTAGATTTCAGAAATCTGAATCAAGCATCTTTGAAAGATAATTATCCTTTGCCAATTATGGATCAATTACTTCAAACAATTATAGGTTTAGAGATGTTATCAATTCTGGATGGCTTCTCAGGTATAATCAAGTTGAAGTTGGTGAAGCAGACCAACACAAGACTGCATTCACCACACCTTGGGGCACATTTGCATATAGAAGAATGCCTTTATGTTTAATAAATGTTAGTGCTACCTTTTAGAGAGCAATGGATTTAGCTTTTAAATATGAGATTGGTAAATTCATAGTGGTATACCTTGATGACTTGACTGTCTTTTCAAAGCATCGATTCGATCATGTACACCATTTACAACAAGTGTTAGAGCACTGCCACCATAATGGTATTTTCTTGAATCTTAAGAAGTCTATTTTTGGGATAATAGAGTGGAAACTCCTTGGACACATTATGTCAAAAGAAGGCATAAATATTGACTCAGATAGATTCAAGTCTATTCAAGAGCTTAATTTGCCTACAAGAAAAAATGTTGTTCATTTTTTCTTCGAAAAGGTGAATTTCTTATGGAGGTTCATCCCTAAATTTGTTGAGAAGACTAGACACATTATGAACATGATGAAATGGAAGACTATCTTCAACTAGACTAAAGAAGGTAAATCAACATTTCAAGATATCAAGATCGCCATTGCTCATGACCCTACCTTAGTTTGTCTAGATTACAACAAAGATTTCATCATATATAGCTATGCATCTGAACAGACTCCTTCAGCAATTCTTGTTCAACAAGGCAAGGAAGGAATGGAATCTCTTATCTCTTTCATGAGTTTCCCTCTCAAAACCCATGAGATGAAGTATTCAAATGTAGAGAAGCATGCTTATGCATTGGTGAAAGTAGTCAAATATTTCTACTTCTATATTCTAAATTCACACATTACTGCCTTAGTTCCTAACACTACAGTCAAGTCTTTATTAACTCAACAAGAGTTTGGCACAAAAAGAGGTAATTATATTGTAAATATCCAAGAGTTTGATCTAGACATCAAGCTGACAAAGCTGGTCAGGGGTAAAGGCCTATGCTAATTAATTACTGACAATAAGCCACACACAGCATGAAGAAACTAAAGAGGAAGAGACACTAACAGTCCTATTTGTCTCCACTACCAATGCGTGGTATTCAGGTATCACTCATTTACTTACTTATGGTGAATGTCCTGCTCATTTGTCTTATAAAGAAAGGAGGACTATCAAGTTGAAAGCTACCAATTTTGTCCTTTGAGACAATGGCTTGTACAAGAGAAGCATAGATGGAGTATTCCTTCACTGCGTAGACAAAGAACAACAAAGCCAAATTTTGAAATCTTTCCACAATTTGGATTATGGAGGACATTTTTCTACACCTGTGACTACTCACAAGATTTTGTGAGCCAGGTATTACTGGCCAACTCTTTTCCAAGATGCACATAAGTGGGTGAGAAAATGTGAACTCTATCAGCAATTTGTTGGAAGACCCAAGTTAGTTGCTATGCCTCTCAAGCCAGTGATCATAGAAGAACCTTTCTAGAAATGGGGGATTGATTTTATTGGGATAATAAACCCATATTCAAGTGTTAGATATGATTATGTCCTTACAATAATTGACTTTTTCACCAAGTGGGTAGAAGCAATCCCAACTAAGCATGCTACTTCAAAAGTTGTATGCAACTTCCTGAAAGAGATTATCATTTTTAGGTTTGGAGTTCAAATCAAAATTGTTACTAATAATGTAGCTTCTTTCATCTCGCAAGAGATTACACAATTCTATTTCCATTATGGAATTATACTCTCACTCTTTTGATTCTTTTCCACAAGGGAATGGACAAGTTGAATCCAAAAATAAGAACTTGGTAACTATCATCAAAAAGCTAGTAGATGACAATCAAAGGATGTGGCACAAATCATTGGTTGATGCTCTATGGGTAGGAAGAATCACACCAACGAGGGAAATTGGTATGTCTCCTTTTCATCTTCTTTATGGTATCAATGCTGAGATACTAATCACCTTAGAATTGCCAGCCTTGAAACTGGCAAAGGCAATTAAAGATCAGACATATGAAAGCTCTCTTGATAAAAGAATCATGTGCCTGACTGAGTTGGAGGAACAAAGAACCATGGTGGTGGATAGAATTGCTGCTCATCAAAGTCTGGTAAAGAAACTCTTTGACTAAAAGGCCAAAAATCATGATTTCCAGATTGGGGATTAAGTCTTGCTGTGGGACAAAAGGAGAGAACCAAAGGGGATGCATGTAAATTTTGACTCCCTTTGGAGAGGCCCATTTATAATTCATCAACACATTGGTGAAATTAGCTTTCTGGTAAAATATCAAGATGGCACACTCTTTTCTCTGCCTCATAATGGGTAGCATCTGAAGCACTTCAACTCTTGAAGTATCAGATCATTGCATATGTATATATGTATATTTGTACAATTTTTAATTCTGTTTTGTTTTATTTGTTTTATGCCTTTCATTTCTAGGTAGCATGACTCTGTATCCCAATGGTACACATGAAGACATTGGAGATTTTGGATTCTAATCCCTTTAATTCTTTTTGCAATAGACAAAATTTCCCCAACTGGAGCCAGCTATTGTCCCCCAAAAGTATCACTTATTTTTGGGACAACATTTGAACTATTTTGGTCTTACAGACCAAAATTGTCTCTTCCCTTTTCAAAATTTGTCTTGGGCATTCAAATTCCTCATTTTTTAAGCTTCTCAGAAATCTATAGACTCAGTAGGAAGAGAATCTATGGACTCTGCAAGACAAGTTCAAAGGACTTCACAGGTTGATTTTTATAGACTTGGTTTCTACGCACTCTGCAGGTAGGTTCATCTCTATATGTTCAAAGACTTTTGCAGGTAGGTTTAACCCAAAGAATCAGTTTCTAACACTTGGTCATTTTTGAGATTGGTTCAGTGCCTTGGTTTAATAAAAAAACTCCATTAGTGAGCATCTAAGTAGATAAGGCTTTAACTGTTGAACCATTGAACCATTTGGTTCAAAGGTTCACCAAGTTAAAAGTTCAAAAGGTTCAATGCTTCCGGTTCAATGGTGGGTTCAACCAAAGGATCAGTTCAATGGCTGGTTCAACCAAGTAGTTCAATGCTTTATTTTACTCAGGTGGTTCGTCTACATTGTTTCAATGCTTTAGTTCATCCTTTGGGTCAATCAAATGGTTCATCAGTCAATTCAAGGCTTCATTTGAACCATTGAACCAAAACTTGGTTCAACAGTTGGTTCAAACAAATGGTTCAAAGGTAGGTTCAATCAAGTGGTTCAATGCTCAGTTCATCCACTTGGTTCAAAGGCTTGGTTCATCAGCTTAAACCATTTTGATTCAAAGCTTGGTTCATCATCTTGGTTCATCAGCTTGGTTCAATATTTGGTTCAACCAAGTGGTTCATTGCCATGGTTCAACAAAGTGGTTTAGTGGAGCGGTTCAATGTTTGGTTCAATCAAACAGTTCAATGGCTTGGTTCAACTAAGAAATTCACTCAAAAAGTTAAAAGAAGCCTCCTAAAGGAAAAGTGCCCTTGTGGAGGGCACTTGGTTGACAAAAATACCCTTCAGAAGGGTCATTTTTGAAGAAGGCCGCAAAGGTAAATTCTTTCAAAAAATTTGTTTAAAGAAAATAGTCATAATTCTTTTAGACTTTTGTCCAAAGGAATTCCTTCAGATAAAAAGTTTGAAAGAATTCAGAGAAGTCACGGAAGGAAATCCCAAAGGAATTTGTGTATATTTGAAATGGAATATTTTCGCAGACTTTTTTTCCATGGGAAAATACCCACAGAAAAAGCCTAAGAGGCAATCCACTAAGGAAAAGGCTGCGAGAGACTTCTAAGGCAAAGGCTACTAAAGGACCCTGAAGGGTAGGTGCCCTTGTGGGGGACTCTCAGATGCCAAATAGAAGGATACTTCCCTGAAGCTAAAGGGTCACCTTCCCTTTGGGAAGATGTAAAACAAGAAGCCTGAAGGCCATTCGAAGACCACTCAAAGGGTAGATACCTGGCAAGGGGCTCTTCTCGACCCAAAGTGGATCATTTTTTAAGGCCCAAAAGGGTAGATTTTTTTTGAGAAAGTGCCAAATAGAAAATCTAAAGAAAGACCAAGGGGTAACGTGCCTGAAGATGTCAAATTCAAGACAGCAAACTAACTATTGAAAACATAGTGATGGGCACGTGAACATCAATTTTAAAGCTCATAAAATAGCCATTTATCCTTTGAATCTACAGACTTGAATGCATTCATAGGCTTTAAGGCCAAGACTAGCAGAAAGCAAGGAAGGAACAAAATAACAAATTGAATCCAGGACCCGATTCAATTAACCAGAAAAGGAGGAATGATAAAGGATAAGATTGCTAGGTGGACATTGAAAGTTGCAAATGCTCAATAGCATGACTTGTTTCTCTACATTGAGAAAAACAAATGGGTGGATGCCCCTAAATTCCAGCCTATCTTCTTAACAGATTTCAATGCAACATGATGTGTTAATGTTCATGAGTCCTTCTTGAAGAGGCTATATAAGGGACTCTCCTTTATTGTAAATAGATCTCTTTTGGCTAGCTGAATAGTACTTCTGAAAGAAGAGGAGTGTTGTCTATCATTTCCCTTGAGTTTTTCCTTTGATCCACATGCATCATCTCTGGAAAAAGAGAGATGGATGGTTTGTCCTACCCTTGAGTGTGTGTGTGTGTATATATATATGTATATATATGTATATGTATATATATATATGTATATATATATATATGTATGTATATATATATGTGTATGTATGTACGTATGTATGTATGTATGTATGTATGTATAGCATATCTATAGTCAACCTCCCCTTGAAGAGAGGAGAGATCAGTCCCCTTTTGATGTGGTAAACCTACACATTTGGATGATTAATCTTCCTACTTTGGTTGATCAGACCTATTTTGTTTATTAGTACGCTGATCGACAAAATATTCAACCAACACAATCTACGCCCCTTATATGGGCACACTACCTACATACCAATGATTAGAAGAGGGATCAATCCATATGTAGTTATCCCACTTACTGTGATTTGTGTAATAGTTTTATGTGGATGGAAATTTGAAATTGATAGTGTTTGAAGTGTTTAGGTACTGTTATGAGGATTTGACTAGGTTTGCAGCTATGTTGGGTGATTGTGTTCAAAGAATAGGGAAGTTTACCTTAGTGATTTATTTGTATTCTTGTTTGCTTTAAAAGTTTGGTCAAATATCTTGTAAATGAGCTTTGAGTGTGATTTTATAGGGAATAATTTGTCATATGTCAGATGTATTTATGTTAGGTTGACCTAATTAAGGATAAGGATTGGTTGAAAATGATCATTGAGGATCAAAGTGATAATGAATAGGACCACCAAAGATAGGACACTTCTTTATGGGGTACTAAAGTCAAAATGGGGCACTCTTATTCTATAGGATTGAGACCTAGGGGAATAGGATTGGCATAGGGATTACTATCTACCTGAGGTGGAATGATCATTTTGAAGGTTTTGGATGATTGAAAAATAGCAAAAAGGTGTCTAGAAGGGTTCTAAGATGATGCAAAAAGGACATATGGATGGGGTGTCACAAAACAAACTCAAAATATGAATTTAGACATTTTATATGACTATAATTCCCCCCTTTATTCTAATGATGTAGAAAAGTGAACATATTAGGATAAAGGAAAAATAGAAAGCATACTTGAACTTACCTATAAGGGTGAATCCCATGAAAATGTGTGATGGTGAGTGTGCATAAAGACATCACAATGTGAAGCATAAATTTGTAAGAGAAAATAAGGAGTAGATCAATTCTTAATAGACATGCTATGTCTAAAATAAGAACATACAAAGGTTGGGTAAATGAGAGATGAAGATAAAGTAATGAATATACCTCACCAGGTATGCAAACCAATACAAAACTTATTGTGATGTTGAGTGATGTTGGGTACATGTTACACCAAGATTAATTCCCTAAGGGTGGCTCAAAAATACAAATATTTACCCTTTGGTTCCATTATCTCCCACCTTCTAGTGAGGATATGTGATCATTTGTGTGTTAATTGATGTATGGATTGTGTTTCCAATCCCCTTGAGTGGGTGGTTTAAGAATACAAAATCTAGTGATTCCTTTGGCTCAATCATTGTCTACTATGTGTAAACTAATACTGGTATGAATGTGTGTCATATGAGATGGATTAAGAATCCCATTAATGCTCTATAATCTAATAATGTGGCATGAATAACCAAATGTGTAACAAAAACTAAGCCAATCTTGGCCACTTTGAAATGTGGAGATTAGGCTTGTATGAAAGCCACTCTAAAATTGATAACTAAGGTAATATGAAAGCCACTCTGAAATGATGCCAACCACCTCTAGATGGAATAAGGCATGCAACTACTGAGAATACCTAAGTAGTACAATGAACTAGAAAGAAAATAAGGCAAATGTGTTGCTACATTGCCCCTAATCACTGGTGTGTATAACATGGATTCTGATCTACAAGTTGTACCAACTACCCAATCTAAATTGGGAAGCAAGAGCCATCATGCCATGCATTATGCCCCATATATCTAGATATTCTGAGTAAAATTATACTAAAACTACCTAATTTAAAACTAGAAGTGAGAGTCATCATGCTATGCGTGATGCCCCCTCTATCTAGATAATTTGAGTAAAATTATATTGAAACCACCCAATTTGAACTATAATGTACCTAAAAAAATTATAATTTACCTTATATTTCTATCTATTTCTAGATTTTTTGGGTTTTTGGTTGTTTGGACAAGAGGTCCAAAATATAGACACTTTATTGTAGGGCATTGTAGTCCAAATGGGATGCACTTAAATTTTACTATTTTTTATGACTATTCTATGTTTTTCCCTATTTTTTTGGTTTATTCTACATGTTTTGAATTGTTATTACTATTCTGAGTGTTCTAAAAACTAATTTTTACCGATAAAGGGCTCTAATCTCCATGATAAAATCTTATTTGTTGTCCCCTCTTTTGAGGGTAGGAATTAAGACCTTGCAATCACTGACCTTAGAATAAAGAGTGATACAAGTGCATTATGATGTGAAATTTATGATATAGCAATGATAATCCAAAATATGTCTCAAGATATAACATAATTTGTATTGGATATTATTAGATCAATAAGGGTATGCCTAGATAGATGTAATAATGTAATAGTATGTGTAGTATACTAAACTAAAACTAGAAATATGATTATTTTTCAACGAGGGATGGATCATGATGTCCATCATAGCATATAAGAAGGCAATATAATGCATGATGTGGATCATGGTATTAAAAATAACTAAGAGTTAAGTAAGCGTGCAAGGCAGGAAGAAAGAAGCATACAAAAGAGGCCAAGGGGCCAAGAAAATAAGGGACATAGTCACATGTCACTCAAATTAGGAAAGTAAGTATACAAGGCATGTTTAAATGCCCACACACACTTATAATTGCAAATAGAAATATTGGCATGAGGGCCACAATCACATACAAGAGTTCAAGCAAAATACATTGGCAAATTTCTTAAGTCACACACAAGTAACAAAATAGGAATTGAGAAATGCAATCACATATAGATACTCAAAGCAAGAAGGGAAGGAATGAAAATGTTGAAATACTATTGTATCTCACTAATCAAATCAATAAGTGAAAGTATACAAAATAAGTAGTACAAATCTAGGTAGATGCTAAGAAATATGCAAGTGATATATACTAGTGAGTGTCGATAGAATAATCTATATAAGCTAGTAATTAATGTACATCAACATGACAACTATAGTGTGTGGTGTAATAATGACATAACCTAGATGGTGTATTCATGTAGAAGATGTGCTCATTGGGTAGATATGTAGATGTATGTCTTAAATTTAAAAGTAGAATACCCCCTCAATGGGTAGAGTGAAGCAATAAAAGATCTAGGTATCACTATGGATACTCAAAGAATATCAAGTGAATCATGGTAATGTAGATAAATCTAGAAATAATAGCATAGAATAAAAGAATGTGAGTCTAGCATGGTAGTAGAAATTTAAAGCATGGGTAATGCATATAATTGACTTTTTTTTGTGTTTTGAGTTATTTGAATGTTTTTATATTTTAACATGTTATGTGTTTATTTGGTATTTTGAAATATTGTATTGTTTTTGGTATTTTGAAATAAGCTATATACAAGTAATAATAAGGAAAGTATATACAAGTAAGCTAAGAAGTTATGTATAGGAAAGATTGAGAAAAAATGATACTAACCGATGAGTTTCATAAGAGACTTCCTATGATGGTGTTATGTATCAAGGAGAGGGATCATGTGTGATTGTGAAGCATGGTGGAAGGCCTAATACTTTGACTTTAAAATTTGTGTATGTTTTAAGTGATCTAAAATTTCTATAGCAGAAATTGATTATGGGGTCTCCCTATAACTCTAATAAGTAGATGCAACTATGGGGTTCTTAGGGACCCATCTAGTAGTAGAAGAAGCTCTTTGAGAATGTTCTCTATGTGTAGAGGAATGAGACATTAATGATACTACCCTAGATGTGAATACTATATCTAGAAACTATCTAGAAAATTGAAACTATCACTAATATAGTGGTCACTCTAAAAGAAGCCTCTATGGAGGTGTATGAACTCTTTGTGCTAGCGAGGAAGGCCTGGGATATGTCTGAATATCAATTAAAGGAAGAATTGTAACTAGGGGATGAACTGAAAATGGTTACTAAATATTAGGATATGGATTTGAAGTGGGTATTGGTAATTCATATAGAACTCCAACAGCTATAACAATGTAATTAGCATGAATGCATTTCATGCATCTATTAATTATAGAAGGTACTATATGAATATTTTGGATCCATGGTCAACCAAGCAACATTTCAAATACTCTTTCACTAGGAAAAATAGTAAATAGTGTGATCACATGTGGTGGACCAACTTATAGAGGAATTACAATCTCACCAAATGAAATTTGTATATGTCTACTAAATCCACTGATAACTATGTTTGTTAGGGTGATATCTTGCTCTAAATATCCTAAATGTTGAAGTAATATTGTAGTGCACATGTTCACACTAGATCCATTGTCTATGAAAACATTATGAATGGGATGGTGATCAATGTACGCTCTGATAAAGAGTTCATAGTAATCTGAATCATCCTCAACTATCTCCTACTTTGGGAAGGAGATTGATGGTCTAGCTAGAACTCTAGAATTATACAAACCAATCATGTTACTCAAAGGATGTGAATCAATTGAAGGGTCTTGGTATGTAGCTAGTGGAGGATGTGTATGATATGCATGGTGAAAACTTGATGTTCCCTCTGTCTCCTATTTATTATTTTATGGGAATGGATCTAGGAAAATTTTTAGAGGCTTGCCCTATGTTTTTTTTACTTGAGGAGGTTCAACTAGAGTTCCAAGATCAATAATGTTTCAATCTATCAAGTCCTACATATTATGTCACTAACTAATGCATCTATTCATTATGTGTCTTGGTATACTATGAAAATTATAGAATGCATTATGGTCATATCTTCATGGAAGAGGCTTTGTCATATCAACTTCCTAAATAGGAAGGAGAGATAGGACATTGCATTCCAATAGTTATTATAAGATTATTGATAGGTAAGTCTCATTGAGGATGCATTGATAAAACCACTCACTAAGGGGGATCTGAGGTTGTATTAACTATAGGATGATTTTGACTTTTGCTATCATTAACTTTTAATTTTTATGGGAATTTAATGTTAATCTTGTTTATTATTTTTGATATGCTTGTGTATTTGATTTTTCCTATTGAAAGTAATTTCAATTCCATTTCTTTTAGTGTATGACATAAACACGTGAAAGAATAAACTTTTTAAATATTATTGACTCATGAAAAGCTAGTAGAAGACTATGTTTGAAGAGATCTTGTAATTCTTGATCAGTCACCGGGCTAGTCATTTTATCCAAGATAATCTTATATCTAAGAACATAATCTATGAGATGTTCATTTGACCTTTGTTTTTATTGTGAAACTTGGGCATCAAAAAACTTGTCACATATGCTGATTTTAAAATGAGATATGAACATGTTGGCTAAAGGATTGAATGTATTGATTGACTAATTTCGTAGACTATAAAACTACTATAGAGCATAATCCTTTAAAATCCATGGAAATATATTGGTTAGTAACTAGTCATTTGGAAAATAGTCCAATCATGATGCATGAAAATATCTCAAGTTTATCTCTAGATCACTCTTGTCATCATATAGAGTGAGCTTGGGTTGAATAAAACATGGTGGCAAGGGTGTAGAAGCAATATGGCATGCTAATTGTATATGAAGTAGATCAAAATATTCCAAAGATTATGTTAGTTTAGAGGCACCTTGATCAAGATGTAGTACCTTGGATTGAATAGATTTAATCTCTTACATAATGATAGTCACATCAAGAAGCAAAGATGTACTAACTATAACTAGTGGTGCCACATAGGAAGGTTGAGTTGTGATAGGGGGTTGTGGAGAGATAGTTTCCCCTATAGTGTCATTTATAATTTATTTTTTTATGGGAATGGAAGACTCAATTTTCTTATCCTTTTTAATTTCCAGGATAGATTCTAAGATAATGGCATGATCTCAAGGTTATTCCCTAAGTCTCTCTCTCAAAATTATTAGAATCAAATATTTGTTGATGACAACATCATTATCAACAATAGGTAGAAGTAGATCAATATCCCAATGTGGTGGAGCATGAAAATCATTGTTTTTATCATTATTGTTATTTTCATATTGCTGATTATTAGAATTATCCTCATCAAAATTAGTGTAATATGGATATGTAGGATATATAGTAGGAAACCAAGTTGGTTATTTATCCATGGTATATGGACATGTTGGAGGAATTTGGGTGAATTCAAGAGGGTTTCCACTAAGTCGTCCAATTCATCTCAAAGGAATAGATGTAAGGAGATTAAGTGGCATAAGGAAAACAACTTGAAAAATGAAAGAGAAAATTAAATGAATGTAATCTATGATTTTCAAAACAATGAATTCAAATATGCATAAAAATGATATAAATCTCACTAACATGTAAGGGGATACCTCCTTCATCAAATGATTTTAATTATTTGAGAATACTGGAGTTTTATTTCTATGTTAGTTAAGGGTTTGGATTAATAAATCAATACAAAATATATAAATAAATACAATCCTAATTATGTAACTATTTATCTTTTTTACCTCTCTAAAAATAGTAATCAATAAGAATAAATATAACTTAGCTAGAAAATAAATAGGGATGGCTGATATAGAGGATGAAAATGGTTGTACAAGATTGGGAAGGTGTCATGAACCTGAATTTGGTTTTTATTGGGTGAAAGGATAGGAGTACCAAAAAGTGGATGCTTTGGAGTCTGGTGCTATTATCTATTCTTGTAACTTTTATCCAAATTGGTCATAAAGATTGAAAACTTTTTGGGTAGTTATGTTGTGCCTGTGCAAGCATGCTTTTGAAAAATTGAGCATTGGTTGTAAATGAAATTTACTATGGAGATAATTTTGTCTTTAAACCCTAAACCTCCATCATACTTGATAAAATGACATTTGAGTCACTTGATAAATGGGGGTTAGTGTGAAAGATATATTAAACATGCAATCCACACCCTTTTTTCAGCACACTGCCTACATACCAATACCCTGAAGAGGGCTCAAGCCATATGTAATTCTCCTACCTAGTGTGCTTTGTGAAATAGTGTGATGTAAATGTAAATTCCAAATTGATAGTGTTTGATGTGGTTAGGAATTTTTATGAGGAAACGAGTAGGTTTGAAATTGTGTTGAGTGAATGTGAGAAAATAATAGGTAATTTTTGCTTAGTGATTTGTTTGTATTCTTATTTGCTTTGTATGTTTAGTCACCTCTCTTGTAAATGAGGTTTTATATGGAGCAATTGGTCATGGGTCAAATGTGTTCATGCTAAGTTGATCTTATTAAGGAAAAGGACCAGATGAAAATGACCATTGGGACTCAAAGTGATAATGGATAGGATAACCAAAATTGGGACACTTCTCTATGGGGTGATACAATCCAAATAGGGTGCTCCTATCCTATAGGCTCAAGACTTGGGATAATATGATTGGCATGGGGAATACTATCGTACTAAGGTTGAATGACCATTCAAAAGGTTCCAGATGATTGGAAATGAGTAAAAAGGTGTCTATAAGGGTTAAAAGTGCATTAAAAATGATCTATGGATGGGGTTGTTGCAAACCACACTCAAACTACCAATTTGGAAATTTTATATGACTACAATGACATAGGAGTGTATGTGTACAGAACTATAGTAATCAAAAATTATATTATTACTCATGTTTGGTTTGGGATCCCATAGGATGCCATTATGCCTATGTACTATCTCCATGATTGTATATAACATATAAGACATCATGTGAAAATTTCCTCCTAGTGGGATTTTATTTTATGTAAGAATTATTCTTGGAGGTGAGGGATGATTACTTCCCCCAAAGTGTAGGTACACTCTGAGGTACTTATAAATTCTAGTAGGGGAACCCACTCCAAATTTAGGAAGTAGATGATTGGATAGCCAAAAATATAGTTTAATAGTTTCATTCCCACATAAATTCCCATTCTGAATTAGGTGATGGGAATAGGGATCTTGACATGTTATTTTAGAGTGAATATTTATCCAAGGAGAATTCACTTTGATAGATCTCTCTCTATATTATTGGCCTTCTTCTAGGTGATTATAGTATGTAAATATAAAATGACATATACAATGGGTAAGCTTAAATACCTATTAAATACATCCTCTTCTATATATGCAAAAACTATGTTAGTGTTCACATAATTATGGTATCTATCATATACTATTTTTGATTTGATGAAGAGGCCCCATAGTAACTTGATGCATGGAATAAACTTTGGATTCATATTTTTGTAATGTAGGGACTATTTTTTGAAAGGAAGTACATCCTTTACTAGATACTTATCTTCAGTTGAAATGTCTTCTTTAAGTGCAAAGAATTTTACATTTTTCACTACTTGCCATAATGTTGAGTAATTTGGCTAACCACCATTAAATATAGTGGCATAAAACATGATGTCCAAATACTTTAGAATCCTTGATAGAGAACCAAGATGGTGTCAGGGCTCTTTTTTATGACCTAGAGGATGATGTTATGGTAGTTTGGTAAATACTAGTATGCTTCATGCTTTTGGAAATGGTTTCAAACACTAAAATGTATTTCATAGATATCCAATCAATTTGGTAGCAATTAGGGATTTTGGAATCACTTAAGACTGAAGTTTACTTGATATCTCAAAGATGTATTGACATGAACTTGATTGGGGGATCGATGTTAATAGATTTCTACATTGATTTATAGTTCATGTACCATTAATTTCTAACATCTATGAGGTCATCACCTTCATTCAACTAAAATTGAACCACCTTTTCCTATTTTATATGCCATGTAGGATGCCTTATCATTCGGTTGCCATGGTTTTACCTTCATATTTTTCCATGTCATTATATAGTCTAATCAAGAGAAGTCAAAGTTTTCGTTTGGGATAGAAGACATGAAATGCAAAATTTCATTCACAGAGATTTGTCTTGAGATATTTTGTCCCAAAGTTTTTGAAACAAAGTTTCAAAAAAAAAACTTTCCAAAGACTAGAGTTGTTGAAGGGAATAATTTGATGAAATGTCTTTGAAATGATGTTTGCAAAATGCACTCTCTAAAATGAAGTTGCTGAAGACCAAAGTTGGAAATGACTAAGTACTATGTTTGAACATTGGTTCAAGTAAAATTAGTCATAAAAAAATTCCCAAAGAGAAAGATTCAAAAATCATGGTTTTCAAAAGAAAACTTACAAAACCAATGTTTCTAAAGAGAATCATTTTGATACAAACCTTTTGATAAATTGTCTCTGAAGTGAAGTCTTGAAAATGAAAGCTCATGAAATGAAAAGTCTCAAATAACAAAGTTTATAATGAGAAAGTTGCCAAAGAGAATATTTATAAAAAAAACCTTCTGATTAAAAAATCTCTGAAAAAAATGTTCTGCAAATAATCTTCCAGAACACATTCACTGAAATAAAGCCTTTGTGAAAACATTTTGTTGAAACTTCCAATGTGAAAAGTTGTCAATGAATTTTTTTATAAAACACAGTTGTTGAAGACCAAAGTTTTTGAAAGACAAAAATTTATGAAGTAAATCTTCCAATGAAATTTTTTTGAAGTGAAATTTTCCAATGATAAAAGTTCCTAGAAAGAATACTTTTGAATAATAGTTCTCGAAGAGAAAGTTTTCTAAGGGAAAACTTCCTAAATGAAAGTTGTAAAAGACTAAGTACTCTAAAATAAATAATTCCAAATTCATTTCATGAAAATCCATTCTTCCCATATTATCCTTAATATGTTAGTTTGAACAAGTGATTAAAAATAGAAATGAATATGCCTCAACATGATTCAATGTTTAAAGCATCGAGTTTATAATAAATAACAACCATCATAGTCCTAAAAAACACATAGATACCCAGATAAGATCTTCATTATTTCAAAAATACAAAGTTGGTCCCCTCTTTTTATATAAAAATTATATGGTGGGGTGTGTTGAATACAACAATAATCCTTCTAGTGCACTGATTTAGCTACCAAGGCATTTGAATAGTTGAAAATGGATATGTGCACAACTTCAATTTTGCCTACTCCTAATTTTTTGAAAACTTTTATTGTGGAGTGTAACACATCGAGATATGACATAGGGTATGTACTCATACAAAAAATAAAACCAAAATAGTTTAAGAGTCACTAACTAAAGGAAAAAATATGCTCAAACTAACCTATGAGAAAGATATGATGGATATTATACATGTAGTGAAATAATGGAGACCTTATCTGATGAGTCGTCACTTTTAGGTAAAGACTCATTATGATAGCCTCAAATATTTTATGTAACAATGATTATCATATAAATAAAAATATAAATGGGTGACTAAAATGTTAGGATATGATTTTTAAATAGTTTATAATAATAGAAAATATAACATGGTGGAAGATGCCTTCTCCTAACATGATGAATCAATTCAGGCATTGTTATGCACCATGACCATGTGGTAGGAGGATTAGCTAGAGGAAGCATGATCTTAATGGGAGAATTATAGTTCTACCAATAATTTTATTTAAAATATTTATCAATTTTCAAATTAATATAAAAAATTTACATGTAGGGGGAACACATCATGGTATAAAGATATATTATACCTCTATAAGCATTCTCTCCTCAAACATAAAATTATTCAAGAACTTCATGCCTCTCAACTTGGAGGTCCCTATATATTTTTATAAACATATCATAGAATCAAGTAGGATATATTTTTAAAAGGAATCAAGGAGGATTTATGTAAATATGTGGTTGAATTCATGGTATTTCAAAAAAATAAATGTGACACTATTAAAATCCTAGGTCTTTTATAGTCTTTATCCATCCCTAGCCAGTGTTGGGAGGAGGTTTCCATCGATTTAATTATGGTGTTACCATGGTATAAGGGTAAATTTTTTATAATTTTATTTTTGGATTGACTCACCAATTATGATCATTTATGTTCCTTATCATACCATTTATTTCTAGTATAGTAGCTTTTAATTTTCTCAATACAGTTCAACAATTGCATGGTACTCCAAAGATCATTGTAAATGACCACAATCCGATATTTAATAGTATATTTTGGACTAAATTATTTTCATATTTGGGTACCCAGTTGGTTCATAAATCATATCATAACTCTTAATCTAATTGAAAAGTAGAGGTAGTCCATAAATGTCTAGAAGGGTATCTTTGTTATTTTATTTATGATAAACAAGACAAATGGGTTCATTGGCTACCACTTACTGAATGGTGGTATAACACTTATTTTCACACTTCTTCAAATATGTCTCCCTTTATGTCATTATATGGTTATCACCCCCATTTATAAATGTATCTTTGATAATGCATCCTAAGGTTTGAGGTATTGAGGAACATATTCACCATCAATAGTAGGTATTAGTCAGTTAATGAGAGAATTTAACAATGGCACAAAATAGAATGAAGTAACAAGTATATCAACAACATAAAAAGTGAATTTTTTACATAAGTGATTGGGTATTTATTCATTTTAATTCATATATGTAGATGTCTCTAAAGCAAAGAAAAGGATAAAAAAATTTCACCAAAGTATTATGGTCCTTACCAAATCTTGTAGAAAATTGCTAATGTGGCTGACAAGATAGAACTAGCTCCATCCACTTGTATAAATACAATATTCCATGTATCTTATCTAAATAAGGTAATTATATATATATATATATATATATATATATATATATATATATATATATATATATCCCACATTGACTAAGTTATCTAAATTAGATGAATAAGGTCAAGTCATTCTAGAGCTTGAAGAGATAGTTCACTCACACAGTAAGAAACTACAAACTAGAGCCATTAAGGAGTATTTGATCAAATGGAAGAACCTGCATTCTGAAGATACAACATGGGAGGATGAAACATTCCTAAAAAAATATACTCATTTGATTAAAAATTGAGGATAACATTATTCTTATGGGGAGGGGCATGATATGCTATTAACCTCTACTGCATCTAGGGACGTGTGTGTCCAATTTGTGGCTTACACACCTTAATATTTTCTTATTTTATTGTTATGTGTTCCTACTATGGTCAACCTATAGAATAACCTTGGATTATTAGAGTATATATAATAGGTAGTGGTTAGTGTTTTAGCATCATATTGTGAATTTTGTTCCTATTACATTAGTTTGGAGGTAGCCCCTTGAATTAGCTAAATAATAATAATTAAGTATTCTGATATTTCACCAATTATTGATATGGATATATTTATTTTTATCTTAATTTTGTGATATATAATATACTTTTATGAATCATCTAAGTAATTTCAGCACAATATGCCTCATTATATCCTATAAAGCACATTCTTTTTCCATGCAGTTATCACCCAAAACTAGATTTTGATGTTAATTTTTGAACTAATAGTTGGTTTAAAGAAATAAACTGAGATATTTATCTTAATTATCCTTTTAAATTCATAGTTACTTGTTTTGTCAATGAATTTATAAAAAATATATGCAAATTTATATGTATAGGTAATAAAACCAAATAAATATGTTATCACCACATGAATATATATTAACAAGAAACTTTTGAAGACATCTCCATAGTTATCTTACTAAGAGATCCATCTTTTCAAAATTATGGACATCATTAATATAATTATATAGGTCATTAATCCAACATTCCAAATGTTTATAATATCTCTATAGGTCATCAAAACAAGTTTTAGAGGTCATCTGAACTAGTTCTAGAGGGTGTGAGAGAATACCATCAGTTTAGATATACAGATATAGAAAATATGTTTTGGGATATTTTTTGGATATTTTTATTAATTTTAAATATATATGTTCCTAAAAATAGCAATTCTTATAAATAAAAAGGGCACTTTTAATAGTCTCAATATATCTATAAATACTTCAATTCTGTTATAAAATAAAGAGAGAAATCATCATTGCTAAATATTATAACTAATTCTCAGTAGGAAAATCATGTTGATTATAATATATAGAATATTTCACTATTTTATCTTTACAAAGTGGAACATATTTTCACTTAAAACAATATATCTTTGTTAAATTTGATAGATTATTAAGTCTTGTTTTGAAAGTTATTGTAAAATGTATAATATAAATACAACCTTCTTGTTAGAAGAATAGGAGTTAAAAAGAGTTCATTTTTAGATAAGTGATTGTAATATAAAAATATAAATTTATTTATATTTATGTATCTTACTTTTCATATCAATGAGAATTTTAAACTAGATATATTGAGAGTTTCATAATTTTTTTCATTCCCATTCTAAGGAGGATCAAGGGCCCACTCCTTCTAAGGAAGAATGGATGATTTGGTAGTTGTAGATTGATTATATTTTTCAAGAGTGTTTTTACTTTTATATGTTTAAAACAATAATATTTTAGTAACCTATAGGGGTGTGTTTGTGTTTAATCATTATTATTTTTAGAACTTCCATTTTAAGTTTCATTTTAAGTTTCTACATTTTGTTGTTTCCATCATTTGATTTGATTTAGTTAAACTTTAAAATTATATTAATTACCATTTCAAATAATATTATTTTTCATTTCAATCACTTATATTAAATGTGTGATTTTAATTACAATTAATTTAAAATTCAACAATGTGTGAGTTGATGTCAACCATATTATATTAAGGGTTGAGTCAATTTCAGAAATTTGAATTCTATGTTCTTAATTTATTTCTTCAATAAAATTCTTTCCATTAGGAAAGACTATTGTCCTAACATTTTCATACACTCTTGTATAAATACTTTGGACACTACCTGGATTGATATGACATCAACTGAACTAATTAGATTAGATGAAGAGAATGCAATGACCCTCATCATTTTTATTACCATTTTTAGGGAGTTTCCAATTTTCATATGAATCCAAATGGTAGAAAAATTATGAGGGTAAAAAAAAAATCTTGATATAGCTGAATACAACACTATATGGAATAAGATAAAAATCCAAAGTTGATATGAATCTCTAGCCATATACTGCCATAAATTTAGAGATACACATACCCTTCATGACTATCCTCTTGATAATATAGAGATATAGCCTTTGTGACAAGGATAGTGATAAAAAAAAGAATAAAATATTTCCTATCCTCAACAATCATCTTAAGAATAATACCCAACTAGAGAAATAACTTAATTATATCTCACAAAGGCAAAGGAACAACTTTTCCTATAATCAATTTTCAAATCATTTTTTTCCTAGGGTTCATGAAAATCTATGGGCTATTACACCACCTCCTTAACAATGGGGACCACAAGATTGGTCTCTATAAGAGTGGACACCTCAACAAAAATGGATACCTTATCACAGATAATAACCATGGATGCCTTAATAGAATCAACAACCATAGATTCCTTGACCATAATTTGATCAACAAAGATGATTTTAAACCCAATAACATGCCTTATTTACTAGTCCTTCCAACATGCCACTAAAAAATAAAAATTGATAGGTAATTAAAATATAATTACCTACTTAGCCTATGGATAAACCAAAGACTAATATGCAGGGAGACCTTGTCTAAAATGTAGAACATGAAAGAGCCATTATACTAAATGTTATATATTATAATAATGTCCAATTACATCTAGGAAAAACATTGTTGAATCCTTACCCACTAATCATTACAAAAATAACCAATGTAAAGAAATAATAATTTATCATTAACAAGTAAACAAAAGGGAATGAAAAACCTTAAGATAACTTTTTTCCCTTTGCCCCATCACTAATACCATCTCTATAAAGACTCAAAGAAACATCACTAAAGGTGGAATCTAAATTAGTATAAGAACTAAGATGTTTAAACACTAACATTCCTATAATAAAATGAATAATATATAGACCTAAACATAACATAATAACTAAGGAACTATGATTCAATACTCCATGGAGAAAAATATATTATACCTAGACCATAAAAGTAGATGATAAGCTAGCTAACCTTCTAGAAGGTAAAATTCTCCTACCAAAGTATCGGGGTATTTTGAGTCCTAAAATCATAGTTTTGATTGGAAATAAATAAATACCTAATTTATTGGTTGATCTAGGTGATTCCATAAATGTGATGACATTTTATACATTAAAGAGTTATCTCCCTCTAGGTTACAACCAAAATCCATTGTACTATAGATGGTTGATTAATAAAACATCAATCCAGAAAGGGTTATAAAGGATGTATTAGTTAAATAAAAACCATGGGAATAATCTATGTACTTTATGATACTCAAACCAAAAAACAAGAAACTAATATATCAATTGATTCTGGGAAGACCATGGCTTGTCACAATATTTTATCTTATAGATTTTTGTCTAGAGACATGAATATCTCAAAAAAATTAAAATCTAATACAATTTCCCTATGTCTACCCAAAAAATTGTCCTCAAACTCCCATGTTCATGTGTGGGTAGATGAACCTAATTATAAAAATAATAGAATTTATTATTTAGAAATGGTTATAATTAAAAACCATGTAACTAAGAAAAATAATATGATGAAGTGAGTAATTTGGTTATGGAGATTACTTGTCTAACTTTGGAGGTCACCACTTTGGATCTAGACATCACTAGTCTAGTTTTAGAGGATAGTAGGAAAACTCTAGAGATATATCAAACCAATTATAAATATGATCATGATGAAAACATAATTCAACCACCTAATTAACAAAGTTTAGTCAACTAGGCACAAATTAGGCATAAAATTTTTATTATAGTTTTTAAGTTCCCTTTGGAAAGAGTCATTCCTAAATATGAAACATTATTTAAGGAGATTAAAACTTTCCATTTTTTTAACTTCATCCTTTCCCATTAAAATCCATAATGAGTGAATTTAGGTATGTCAATTCATTCCTTTTAGACATAATACATATTACAATACAACCAAGAAAATTAATGAATATCAATAGTTAGTTGACTGATGATCAAGAAATAAAAGAATTGGATATAATGAAAACACATATAAAATATTTTAATTGGTAATATAGAGATATGAAATTAAATAATATTTAACCCAATATATTTATATAGATAATGTAAAACTAGTCAGACAACCTCAAAGAAAGATAAATCCTACAACATGAGACATGGTCAATACTAAAATTGAAAAGTTGGTACAAGTTGGACTTGTATACCCAATTTTAGATAGTTAATGGGTCTCCCCCTTAATGATAGTACCTAAAAATAAGGGAAATTAGAGGATATTTTTAGATTATAGGGATCTTAAAAAATATAAAATGAAAGACAATTTCCCTTACCCTTCATTGAGTAAGTCCTAGACAATCTAGCTAAGAAGAAATAATTTTACATCCTGAATGTATTTAATGGGTAAAATGAAATAAGAGTATCCCTTAAATATTAAGAAAAAACCACCTTCAAATGTCCTTAGTGAACATTTTCATACAAATTTTTCCTTTTTGGTTTTGTAATGCACTAAATACCTTTGAAATAATAGTCACTGTTATTTTTATAGATCTAACCAATGCATGTGTAGAGGTAAATATGGATGAATTTACTATGAATGGTAACTATTTTGGTGAAACCTTGTAAAATATGTAAAAGTGTTGACTAGGTGTGACCAACATCAAATTTCTTTGAGCCATGAATTTTTTTTAATGATGGTAGATCAAGATATATTCCTCTACCATCATATTTTAGCTAATGGGATATAAGTAGATCCTAATAATATTGAAGTTATCTCAGAATTGTCTCCACCTAATAACAAAAATTATATTGAGAACTTGTTAGGATATGCACACCATTATAGGCATTTCATTTTAAAGTTTAGTAAAAATACTTCACCCATGTTTTCTTTATTCACCAAGGACAGTGATTTTATATGATGTAAAAAATGTCAACAATCTTCTAAAGTAATAAATATAAATTAATCTTTGTTACAATACTTAGGGGAACTAAATAGAAACTACTATTTTATATATATATATATATATATATATATATATATATATATAATGGTAGTAAAAATACTTCACCCATGTTTTCTTTGCTCACCAAGGACAGTGATTTTATATGGTGTAAAAAATGTCAACAATCTTCTTAATTAATAAATATGAATTAATCTTTATTACAATACTTAGGGGAACTAAATAGGAACTACCATTATATATATATATATATATATATATATATATATATATATATATATATATATATATATATATATATATATATATATATATAATGGTAGTAAAAATACTTCACGCATGTTTTCCTTGCTCACCAAGGACAGTGATTTTATATGGTGTAAAAAATGTCGACAATCTTCTGAAATAATAAATGTAAATTAATCTTTATTAAAATACTTAGGGGAACTAAATAGGAACTACCATTATATATATATATATATATATGCCTCTAACATAACAATGGGAGTAGGTATTCTATTGAGATGGGGGTGAGTTGGTTGGGTCAATTGGATGTATCCAATCCCACGAAGGTTTTATTCTCATTAAGGCATGTGAGGTTGGTTATGGATGTGAGAATTAGGAATACTGTTAGTGGATCTATTCAATCACTAGTGGTTAATGGTAGTGGTTAGAGATGGTTTTCATGGAACATATGGGTGGGTCCTATGGTAGAGGAGAAATTTTTTATTACTAGTAGTGCTCAACAAATAGAATTTATTATGGTCTATTGGATATAGTTTTCCATCAAGGTAGTTTTTTCATTAATGGAATTATCTTAGGGATCTATCTCCCCCCCCCCCCAAATTATGTCCCAAACCGATTGTTGCTCTAATGATTAAAATCAATTTAAAGTTAATAGCTTCAATCAAAACTAAATACTAATCAAATAATAATAATGGAATTACATATTAGACAAAAATATATATAAGGTAAGATGTATGATATATATTACATCAAAATTATTTAAATCCTATTGAAAAAAACTATACAATTACATAAAAGGATTTATTCTCTATCATTTATGCTATAAAATAATTGTAACATTATATTATTGGGTAAAAAGTGTTTATATATATATATATATATATATATATATATATATATACTTAATGAATAAAACAATATTAGGTGGAAGAATCATCAAACGGTTATTTATCTTGAAATAATTTAGAAAAAAAAAATTTGTCAAATAAAGAAAAGATAATGTACTTGCAAAAATGTTTTCAAGGTTAAATTATTAAAGAGAAGGTGAACCAGTGGAGGATGGTTTTCTAGATCAAAAAATATTTAAATTTTCAACACACTTACCATGGTTTTCTGATATGATCAATTATCTAGCCACAAGGAAATTTCCTTGTGATCTTACTCATAAACATAAGAAAAATTTAATCAGAGAAAGTTATAAATATAAATGGCTAATTGGAGTATTGTTTAAATGTGGACCCAATTTGATGATTCACATGTGTGTCCAATAATAATAAATATATGACATCTTAAGATCCTATGATGATGAACCAAGAGGAGCACACTATTCATCCCAAATGACTTTTCATAAAATCTTGCGAGTCAAGTAATATTGGCCTTCACTTCATGAGGATATGAATAAATATGTATATAAGTGTGATTTATGTTAGAATATGGATAAAACCACTTTTACCAATGAAATGAATGTCTATCATAAAGTGGTCTTATAAATTTTCTAGAATTGGAGATTGGATTTCATTGCCAATATTAATCTAATCTCACAAGGAAAGCAATACATATTGGTCTAAAATGACTATGTCACCAAATGGGATAAAGTGAAATCACTATCATTTTATATTAGGAAAAATATTCTTACATATTTTATGAAAATATTATTTAATGCTTCAGATCACCTACAACCATTGTTACATATCAATAACCACAGTTTTTTATCCAACAAGATCCAAGCCTTCATAAAACACTATCATATCACTCATAGAAAATCATCCCATTACCATATTGAAGTTAATGTCTAAGTGGAGGTTACTAATAGATATTTATATAACATCTTGATAAAGACAATAGACATTATCATAAAGGATTAGGATAAAAAGTTACAAGAATATTTTGGGCTTAAAAAACTACACGAAAGTCCATAATATGACTATCTCAATATGAGTTAGTGTATGGAAAGAAACCATTAATTCAAATATGTTTTGAGTTTTAGACACTAATAACAATAATGGAGGTTGGCATGGACTTGAAATAATCACAAAAGGAAAGGATCTTGGAATTGAGTG